>OY821521.1:61316941-61916941 GCA_963682025.1 Cordilura impudica
TAGCACCACTGTTCTAACCCCTACCATCTTCGAGTTATTGAATCTCAAAGATAAATGCATTTGTGAATGCATTTCTTAAATTTCAAAAACAACTTTCAATTTTTAAATAAATTTTCTTTGAATTAATTGTTTAAAAAAAATTTTTCTTTATTTTTTTTTACAAATGCTCAATATGAGAGCCATACATGGTGGTGCATTTTACATATCGTCGCCTAATATCAGCGGTAGTAACATCCAGCTTTATTTCTTTCTGAATGGTGTGAAAGGCCTCGTTTATTTTGCGTTTAAGTTGATTGCATGAAATTATTTCTTCATTGTAAACGAACTCTTTTGCCCGAACCCAAACTTAAAAATCTAACGGTGTTAGATCCGGAGACCTCGGTCGCCATTTGATTGGTCCATTGCGTCCAATCCAATTTGTACCAAAGCTACTGTTTAAAAAGTTCTTGACTACAATGCCAGAGTGTACGGGATAACCGTCTTGTTGAAAGGTAATTCCGGCTAATGGCAAATTATCGAGAGCGTCTCTAAGTTCGTTTTGGAGGAAATCCATGTACAATGTTGCATTTAACCGATCTGGTGAGAAAAAGGGGCCTATATCGCAATTTCCGATGAGGCCTGCCCAAACATTGAGACTAAAACGGTTTTGGTGCTCTGTTTGCAGTTTTTTGTGCGGATTTTCTTGCGCGTAAAAATGTAAATTATGAAAATTTGTGATACCTTCTCGGTTGAATATGATTTCATCCGTTCTTAGAAATTTTTTAAAAAAATTTCATATTGTGTATCTTTCGCCAACATTAACGTACAAAATTCAATTCGCTTTTCACAATCACCTTCGTGCAACGATTGTACCGGCGTGTAGTGATACTGATGGAGCTTGTGATGTTTTAAAATTCAAAACACCTGAGATTGTGGTGTTTCCTTTGTTTTATATATTTTTCTTATATTTTTCAACAGTTTCTTCTGCATTCTGTTGAAAGCCCCTTGTTCTGTTACCCCTGCATTTATTAACGCAACCTGTCTCATGAAGGCGATCAACGTACTGTTGAAGACGGTGTGGTGGGGAACATCTCTTGGGGGAAAGCTTCAGCATACATACGCTGTGCTGCCAATGAATTCCCATCAGTTTCGCCATAATAAAATACGACATCCGCATACTCAGAATTTGAAAATTTCATCGCGAATCGAATTTAAAGGTGCACGAAAACAAAGAAAAATTTAAAAAAAATTTCACAATTTTTTTTTTGACACATAACTCAGATAAACATGTTTAAAAAAAAGTAAGTTGTTATACGCTATACCACTATGTGGTTTGGGTATAATAACTTTGTGCTGCTGTTTGTAACAACCAAAAATATTTGACCTAGACCCATCTTTAATTATACCGATCGAATCAGAATCACTTTCTGAGTTGATTTAACAATGTCCGTCCGTCCGTCCGTCCGTCCGTCCGTCTGTGTGTCCATGTAAACCTTGTAATCAAACTGCAGGTCGCAAATATGAATATATTTTGATGAAATTTGGTATATAAGCTTTTGTCGGCCATGGGATGAAAGCTATTGAAATTGGTGAGAATCGGTCCATGTTCAGACCTAGCCCCCATACAAATTGCCCATATGAAATCGACATAAATTGCCATAAGATCCAAATTGTCATATAGATCTTACTCAAATTGGGTTTGTATGCGTTCATTACATCCATTAATGAGTAGTCCAAAAATCATCCCTTTGACCCCATATAGAGCTGCTTCCCGATCTTCACTTAAATCTATTAAAAAACAAAAAATATTGCACTGATTCTTCTCAAATTTTGTTTGTATATAGTGCGTGGTAAAGAAGAAGAAAGCATATATTTCAGAAATTCATAACTGCACTGTATTCTTAATCGGACCGGTTTCTGGCATTTCAGCCTTCCATCAGCGATTTATTGAACATTGTGATAATTGTTATGTTTTAATTGAATAGGTTGTTTCTATATGAAAATTTTTTCTACTTAGGGCGGCCGTGAGGTTTTTGAACCGTGAACCTTCACATACACTCGTACTTGCACTTTTTGGTCAGCGCTTTAACACACTCACCTAAAGTCAGGCCTACAAGCAGTGTGATTAGTTTTCAGTTTTCGTACCATACAGCTTTACTTTGTATTAATTTCAGAAGATACAACTCTGTCCAAACAAACAATCGCTATTTTTGAATTTTTGAATATTTTTGCATTTATACTTCTAATTTCCACTATTCTCAGTTTTCGTAAGAGTTGTCATATGTGATGTACGGTTTTTGTACATACTTACATATGCACTTTACATATATTTGAGATGACGCTTTTGAAGCGAAGAAAAAATTTTTTTTTTTTTTTTTTGTTTGTTAGATTTATCGTCATTTTTCAGACATATTCCAATTACTACTGTAATTAATATGCAATTTTAATTTTGTTTGTATATATTTTGTATATATTTTTGCAAAATACAAGAGACTTTACCAAACATGATCAGGATCGGTCCATTTTTGGACCAAATCCCTATATAGATATAGCATCCGATATGAAGTTTTTCATATCTGCAGCCAAAAAAATTAATAAAAATCCCACTCAAATTTGTTTTTTGCTTATTTTCTATGTCCAGTTAGTTGGGCCTATGAGATAGCATCTCTAAACGCATGGTATAGGGTATCGTATAGTCGGTCTAGACCGACTATAATTTTCGTACTTGTTTTAAAATGAATTAAATGTATTTAGAAATGCATTATTTTTCGAGACGCAATAGTTCGAAAACGGTAGCTGTTAGAACAGTGGTGCTAGAACAAAAAATATTCATATTTTTGGAACACCCTATATTTATATTGTTTAAAGAAAAGTTTTTTCCACTTTTATATATATTTTTATTTTCGCACTTTTTTAACTTTTTTAAGTATTTATTGTTTCTTTGATAACAATTACACCGTTCTACAAAATTGAACTTTTGGTTGCACACATGAAAAAAATTAGTAGTATATTTTGAAAGAGGAGCAGGAAATAAAATACTCGTGTATCCAACTTTTTCTGGATCAATTCGTATATTTCCAAGAAATGCAAATTTATATTAAAAAAAAAAATTAATCATACCACCCGAATATGAACTTGTGTGTTGATATAGAGATGATTTAAAAAACGCCCAAGTGAGAAGGAAAATCGTATTCTAGGGATCAAAATAGGAAACTTTGCCCAAGGAACCATACCTCTAAAACGAATTCTGATGTTCCGACTTTTGACCTGTCTGTCTGTCTCACTTTGACCCATTTAGAGTGCCCCAATCGAGTCCAAATGTATGATCGACCTCCAGTAACTTTGGAGGGCCGACCCACCCATGCCAGTGGCACACCACCTAGAACCCCCTGGGTGGTTCTCCATAAAAACATTTAAAAAAATCACCATTTTGTGTTTAGAATTGAGCTGACTCTGTTTGATTTAATATTAAAATTAACACTCCTACGTATACGTATCTTCTACTCTGCTAATAAATAATAATCATACGCGTTGACTATGTTATGTTATTCAAAAAGATCGATCGGATGGGGGTAAATAATTTTTAGATCACTCCGTGACTCTGCGTGACTACCCCAAAATTAATCTATAGTCACAATAAGACTATGGGCCAAGTTTCAGATCAATTGCATGAGAGGGAATGGGATTGCCCTATGAATACATAAATTAATTCTTTTCTTTTGAGCATTAAAAGATGTTTTTACAAGTCTTCTAATATTAAATTATGTACATAAGGAATCGTAAAAGAAATTTTCGTTTGCAAGAAATTTATTATTAGGAAATTTTGGACGCTTATATCGCTCCTTAGTTCGATGGAAAAATATCTAAATGGTTGTATAGGAAGTGTATCTTAAGTGACATGTTGACTCCCATCTCTCGGTAGCCATCAATCATTTCCTTAACAATGTCATAAAAATGCTCTTAAATTAGGATACCTGCTTCAGTTTTCACATCGGATAATTTTTGAAAATTTATTTCAACATCTTAAATGATACATTTTCTTTATTTAGTGTTCGTATAAAGCTTCGGATCAGACCGAATTTGCATACTCCAATATTCATTAACTTGATTCGACTTCGCACGTTTACGACCAGCTGTAATTTTGTAATCTTCATTCTTTTAAACGAGAACCTATTAATTCCGCCGACTTTTTCGAAAAGTCAGTGTCTCGTATCAAATCATTAAAATCAGCTTGTGTACGAACTGAGGGACTGAAGACCCAAGTTCACTTGCTGAAGGTAAAAATTCTGATGGAGACGGTTCTCTGGTCGATTATACTTCAATTGGAATTACATTGTGTGTGGAAATTTCTTCGAAAACGACTTAGAAATATTAAGTTAATCCAACAATTTCAATTGTCACTTTGTTTTCAAAATGCAGAGTAGTTTAATTTAAAACAGTACACTTTCACTAAATTCAGATAGTGACATTTTTAATACTAATTGATCAATTGTGCACGTGTTAATATTTTCTAATGAACAAGTTGATATTATTATTGTTTGTTTGGTATTTTTTAATTACCCCGTTTACATTATTCAGTTATTCACATTTTTCGCGAAAATAGGTATTGATCTAGAAAAACTGGGAGACACTGGTATTTTATTTTTCGAAAGAGATTCCGAATATATATGTCTTCTTCATGTGTGCAAAAATGTGTAGAACGGTGTTATATATAAAAGTACCAAAATTAATTCTTCTAATTTTATAACGTATTTCAAAATAATTGTTGCAAACCACAGGTCGCAAATATACTTACATATGTAAATATATTTTGATGAATTTTGTTATAAGAGCTTAGTTATCCATTGAAATTAGTAATCTACTTATGTTGACCTAAGATTTAGACTATTATATACATATATCGTGATCATGTTGTGAGTGCCTGCGCTTTTAAATCAATGATACCATGTGTTTATCATGAAAATCATTACAAGAATTTGGTTCCGTCAGTAGCATTTTTATCCACTTTTAATGTTCTAGAGCAACGCTTAAAGAATCTAAACTTTTAAATAGGTAAATTCACCAAACCCAAGTTTGGCATCTCTTTGCATTAAGCTAATTATATTTATTGTTCCGTTTCAGCTTAAAAATGATATTAATCTATTTTGTTGCCTTTTTACTTACAGATTATATACGACCATACAAAATTTTATCTCACTGTCGATGTTCGTACAATTCTGTGTTACGGCTGTTAATATTTGCGTGGCCATGGTCCTGCTCTTTACCGTTACGTCTACATCGGATATTCTTTATTATTCTGTATATTTTATAGCAATGCCATTGCAAATATTCCCAACATGTTATTTTGGCAGTGACTTTCAATATCTACTCGACCATTTACATCGATCAATATTTGCTAGTAATTGGACTAATCAGAGTGTAAAATTTAAAAAACACATGCTGTTATTTACGGAGAGATCCTTGAAGTCCACTACAGTCTTGGCTGGAGGTATGATACGCATACACTTGAATACATTTTTAGCAACATGCAGGGCAGCTTATTCATTGTTTGCCATTATAGTGCAAATGAAATGAATTTAGTTTAGAAGTTAATATAATAAATATAAATTTCATCCCTATAAATGTAATAAAAAATTTCATGTTTGTTTGTTTGTTACCTTTTTAAGCCAAAACTACTGAACGGAATCGCATTAAATATGCCACTTTTTCCTTAATTTCGTTATTTAAACGGTCCAATAAGTTAGCATAATATTCCGGATTTTTTTTCCGTTTTGAAGATAGTCATTAGTAATTATCCCACGCGCATTGCAGAAAACAGACGACGTAATCTTTCCTGGAGATGGAACTGTCTATAGGTTCTTTGGTTACGATTCTCCCATTTCCATCCACTATTTTGACTGCTCCCTTATCTTAAGTGTGAAATGGTAGACCAATGTCACATACATGGTCAAGAATGGAAGCAAAAACTCGGCTGAAAAGCTCTATTGAAACATCTGCACGACACTGCTTTTGTTTTATTGTGAGCAAACGTGGCTCCCATCTTGCGGATAGCTTCCATATCTCCAAATTTTGGGTCAATATGCGATGTATAGCATTGTTTTAAGTACCTGTCGTTCCAATACCATTGTACCATCGTACAATACCATTTTATGGATTTTCTTAACCAGTTCTAGCGTGACCACCTTATTTGTCTTGGCAGCTCATACAAGACTCTGTTAAATATTAAATATTAAATATTAACAATTGGTCACAACAACAAAAACACACTTTCTGCCACCAAATATTTTATAGTCATAAAAGAAAGAGCAGACTCTTCCGGAGAGGAGTCTATCTCGGCTTTAATGTTGGTTGGACTGAGACCTTTCGATTCAAAGTATGGAATTACGGTATCCAATTTTTTCCATGCTCACAAATTCATTGAGATCATTTACTTGTGATGGTTCCCAAAAAAGACTACACAATGGTGCACCTTGAAACTTAAAACATATGTTTTATAAAGTTGGCACTCTTCACCAAAGTATTATA
Source organism: Cordilura impudica (assembly GCA_963682025.1). Taxonomy (NCBI): domain Eukaryota; kingdom Metazoa; phylum Arthropoda; class Insecta; order Diptera; family Scathophagidae; genus Cordilura; species Cordilura impudica. The sequence goes on from OY821521.1 coordinate 61,323,446, forward strand.
TTGGAAACTCTTGCCGCCATCTATACGTCAGGTTGGGTTGTTCTTGAAGCACTTTGAAATAAGACCAACCTCTTATAAAAATGTCAACATATTTGAAATAAAATATAATAATCAACCTGCAGTGAATACTCCATTAAATGATAAAAGGTCATTAATATTTAGCTCCCTCCAAATATAAAAAACATATCGTTTATATTTGACTTCTGAAAAAACCTTAAAAAGTCACATTAAGGTCAATAAATAGTTTGAATAGATTGTTTGTCTCTGTGTTCTGTATTATCCCTATAAGCAAATCGGTATTCTACTACGAAAAAAGCGCACTTTTCGTTATCTTTTATGAATTAACTATAAGCTAACTACAATGTAATGCAGAACTTCCCCAAAATCGAAGCTTGCATATTCTGTGCAATTATATTAGTTGACATTTGTTTAAATATTTGCACGTGTTTTTTACTTTTTCTTATCTGTTTGTTTTGGATTGATTTTACATATTTCTTATTGCCAAAATCAGTACACGTGTGTGCAGTTTAGTGAGGTTAGTGTAAAATATTGTAAATTTTTAATTATATAAATTAAATTAGTTTAATTATTTAAGCAAAAATAATAATAATAAACTTTGAAATATAGATGTCACTTCCAAATATCAATCATTTCATCATGCTAGGTTTCCAAGCAGTTTCTCAATGTAAGTATTAACAAAAAATGTACTTAACTCGGGTCTAATAAATAATGATTTTATAGATAACAAGAAAGCAGGTCACTATGAAGGTTGTCCCAACCACAAATAACTTTTCGAAGAAAGCTTTAAAGAGGTAAACAGTAAGATATTCAAATTGTAAATTATTAGCTAAGCTTAAATTTATTAATTTATATATTTTATTTTCAGACACTAGTTATACAAAAGCTTCAAGGTAACTTAATTTTTTGTATCATATTTTCCTTTCACACTAAGGAGGGCAGCCTCATTAAGAACCTTCAGGGAATCGATAAGGTGGAAAAGGATATCAAAGATGCTTTGAGAATTATAAAATAACGCCATATCCATCCATTCGGAATGCATTATAAACACAAAAATGGAATCTTTAATATCCTCCACCTTGGTATTACTTTTATATCAATATCTCGATTTATTTAACAAATGTCCACAAAATATTTGGAAAATTAAACAATTTGATAAACTTAATACTAAACATTGTTGTATTTTTACATATATATTTCTTTTTGGGGTTTTGCTCGTAACTAAAGTAAGCTAAATAACTAATATTTGATTTTAATTAAGCCAACTTATAGCCAACTATAATATATTAAATATAATTCGTTTGTAGCTAACTATAAATTTGGTAACTCTAACTATAAATTTGGTAACTTTAAGTTATGTGAAAATCATGAAGAGTCGGACAATTGACTACCGCCTAGGACATCGCAATGTTGAAATAGTCAGTTTGCTTCATTGAAAGTAATCCAAGTATCAACGACCACTAGTTGCGTAATAGTTAGATATAAGTGTATTAAAATTTAGTTGAGTTGCCGGCGGGGATTGTATTCCTATTGCTCGATCACCACGAACTGTTTGGTTAGAAGTTATATTCCAAAAAATTTGTGTTTATTTCATAATAAAAACGGCCAATATCGGTTGCATCATCCATCAAAGGAATAGTGTTTTAAACGCAAACCACAAATCAACCGTATTGTGATACATAAGAACAATATAAAGAATGGCAGAAAAGAAACGCCGCAGTGGAGTTACTAATAAAATATTTTGTGGCCAATGCAAGTTAAATGTAAAAAAAAAAGAGGAAGAAAGGCATACACTGCGATAAATGCGCTAAAATGTTTCATGTTATTTGTACTTTGTTGGATAAACGACAATATGATGATCTACTTGTCATATTTGGGCAATTCCATAAAAATGTCAACTTTGATCAAAAATTTTTTTTTTCATTTATATGAAGTAAGTTTAAAAATATATTAAAATATGTTCCAAGTTACATAATATAATTTCTTGCAAGTATTCCAGATAATAAAATAATTATAAATGATTATTTGTTTATTAAATTTTCTTTTAATACATGTTTAAGAAACTTTAGACATTCCGTCACAGTCATTCCGTCACGTCAAATGACAGTTAATAACTTCAACACTATTACAGGTAAGTTGCTCTAAATTACAATTTTATATTGCTTATATATCGTATGTAAAATATGCATTAGTTTAAAAACTGATTAGCTTCTTAAATCACAAAAGTTCCAAGGTTTTAATACCAGGACAGAGCCATGGTAGCAAAAATGTCATTCCGTCACACAATGCGAAGTTACTCAAAAATGAAAGAATAAAATAGTGAAAAAATTTTTTCTGAGTTTTTTTTAAATCTCTTGATCATTAGCAACCATTTTCAAACCGACGAATGAGTTTTCAATTGAAAATAGCTTTGTGGAGTAGCCTTAACTACAACTCTACAGCTCAAAATGTCATTCCGTCACATATGGAATTGCCCATTTGTAACGAAAGTAGTGGATATCTAAAAAGTGAGTTAAGCTTAATCAAAACAAAGCTAAACAAATTAAATCAGCTGGATTGTTTACAAGAAACAATGCAGTTTATGTCAAATCAGTTTGATGACATGCTTAAAGGTAAAGCTGACAACAAAAAAAAGTTGGAGGCTATGCAAAAGGAAAATATAAATTTAAAACATGAAATTAAAGATTTGGAAACATCTGTAAAACTTTTAAATAGTGTATAAATTGAGGAACGATTGTATAGTTAATGGTATTGAAGCGGAACATAAGGTAGATGCAGTAGAAACTTCGACAAAATTTATGAAGAATGTTAATGTTGATTTGGAAGCAGAAGACATGGAAGATGCTTACTTTTTAAAAAAGAGAGACAACTCAAAAAAATCTAACAAGAAACGTTCAATGGTAGTAAAATTCAATAACAAAAAATCTAAGCAAGTCGTAATGAAAGCAAAACCTATATTATTTGAAAACGAAAATACGAAGTCGGTGTTTGTAAATGACTTTTTGAGTAAGGAAACCCTTACTCTTTTAAACTATGCAAGAGTCTAAAAACAGTTGGTTACAACAGAGTTTATGCCTCAGCTGACAGTGTTTTTGTCAAAAAAAGTGAAATATCAAAACCAAGATTTATTAAAACTGCAGAGGAAGTAGATAATTTGTTACTAGAATCTACCGCTAATAAACGACGTCAATCTCGACACCGCTCTACCTGATGATACAGATGATGAAGCTTATCTCCAGTTTAAACTAAATTAATCTCTTTTTTTTCTCTACAAAAAAAAAAAAAAATTGTTTATTAAAAATATATTTATTCTATAACGAATTCTAATCATTATTTTAAATCATTGTTGTATTTTGAAGAATATTTAAAAACTGTTAATAACACTGTCCAACAAATTAAGACTTTTTGAATGGAACAGAATAGCGACCCCATAACTCTGAAAGGGTATGTTGAGTAGATCATTTTTGTAGAACAAACTTATGGTCCAGCACGTCTGAGTATTTTTTTTTACAGTGGGTCAAAGTTTTCATTTTTTGGTCGAAGGGAGCATTATTCTTTATGAAAAAAATGCTGTAAGTTAATGTCTGAGAGAATTCTTATGGTCAGAGTTGTATTGTGGAATTGTATGAGGATTATTTTTGTGGAAGATCCCAACCCTCTAACTGGTCTCTTTATGGGCCAATTTGACCCTTTTTTCGAGAAAATCAAAAAATATCCTTTAAAAAAGGACATTTAAGGATTAAAATATTCTACGAAAATGTTTGCCGAAAAATTTCAGTGGGGGTCACCAAAGACACCATAGTTGTAAATAAAGCTCTTTACGATTAATTGGCAAAATTACACGCCAACTTCTATAAAAAAATTATAATTTTGTTTTAATACTGGTTTATTATAGTATGTACATATTTATTTTTTTGCTTCAAATTTTCGAGTAAAAGGGAATTGGGAAATAGCAGTAGTATGACAATGGATTAAAGATTAAACTTAATACGCTTTCCTGTATTTAGCTTGACGTGAATGTTGCGATGGGTCAAGGTTTCTGTACAAGCCCCATACGTATTCAGCAAGCATTACACTTTGGGATTTCCCTTTGAATCTTTCTTCCAATACCTTTATATCCTGACGAAACCTTTCACCGTGTTCATCTGAAACCGCTCCAAGGTTTTCTTAAAAAAAATTGAGATGAGAGTGCAGAAAATGCAGCTTCGGTGACATGTTATCGCCAATATTGTTAAAAGCGATTAGCATGCTTTCAATATTTTCTGCATAGTTTTGTGCTTTTGAGTTTCCAAAGAATTCTGATATAACCAGCTGCATAAAGTCAAATGCTGTCTTTTGCATATCCGACAGATGACCATAAAATTCTTCATCTTGTAATAATTTTCTTATATCGGGTCCAACGAGCATTCCTAGAAACAGAAATTTACATTGAATGAAATAAATTATTTCTTAAAACCGTATGTTACCTTCTTTTAATTTTGCTGCAGATAATCTGGGGAAAATTGTTTGAATGCGTTTGAAAGCATTTTCTTGTGTATTTAAGCTTTTAATAAAATTTTTCACCACGCCCAACTTAATATGCAGCGGTGGAAGTATGACCTTATCTTTTGGGACAAGGGATTCATGGATTACATTTAAGTCACCAATAATATTTTCTTTACGTTCTTCGAAATATTTAATATGATAATGCCTGCTGGTAGCACGTGAATCCCATTTACAAAGAAAGCACATATATTTTGTGTATCCTGTTTGCATTCCAGTCAATATTGCAATCATTTTGAAGTCTGCGCATACTTCCCATTTATATTTATAGTATTCAATTTTATTTAAGAGATTTGAAATATTTGCGTATGTTTCCTCCTTTTTTGTGGAATACGCAACCGGTATTGATGGATGCTGATTTCCATTGTGCAGTAAAACTGCTTTTAAGCTTTGTTTTGAACTATACAAGTTCTTCTGATTTTTTAAAATAACTTTCCAGATCGGCGTTTCTTTTTCTTGGAAATGTAACTTTTACATCGGCTTTTATCAAATTCCTGTTTTTCAATCTGGAACATAACATTTCAGCTTTCTCTTTTGTTAGTCCTAAATCTCTTACAAGATCTTCAAAATAAGCTTGGTCTACCAAATAAGGGTATATGTTTAAACCATCAAGAGGCAAGTAACTTATATCTGATATGTTTTCAACCGCCGCTGTTATTTCTGTATTGGCGACTGTCATATTGGCCGAAAATGTATGTGTAGGCGGTTGAGGCACCGGAACACCTTCACAGCGCACTTCTGGTAAAATGACATTATTTGTTGCTTCGTATGACGTTGTCGCGTAGTGCCTTTGACTTCTACTAAATTTGTAATTTACGCAGAAATAGCATGTATCTGATTTGTGATCTTCAGGTTCAATCCATGTAATAGGCGCAGAAAATGGCTTGAATTTTTTCTTTTATTTTTTATTATTAATTTTAATAAATATCACACCCGATTTGTAAGTCACAGCTGACTAGACGCGATAACTCAGTGTTTGGCCCGGCCGAACTTGACGCCGTTTTTACCTGTTTTGTATATGTTGGTGTTTAATTTTACTAATTAATCGTAAAGAGCTTTATTTACAACAATGGTGTCTTTGGTGACCCCCACTGAAATTTTTCGGCAAACATTTTCGTAGAATATTTTAATCCTTAAATGTCCTCTTTTAAAGGATATTTTTTGATTTTCTCGAAAACAGGGTCAAATTGACCCATAAAGAGACCAGTTAGAGGGTTAAGATCTTCCACAAAAATAATCCTCATGCAATTCCAAAATACAACACTGACCATAAGAATTCTCTCAGACATTAACTTACAGCATTTTTTTCATAAAGTATAATGCTCCTTCCAACCAAAAAATGAAAACTTTGACCGACTGTAAAAAAATACTCCGACCTGCTGGACCATAAGTTTGTTCTACAAAAATGATCTACTCAACATACCCTTTCAGAATTATAGGGTCGCTATTCTGTTCCAAAAATGCTGTTGGACAGTGTAATTCTTTCTTATGTATTCTATCGGCAAATATTAGAAGTATGTCATCTATTTTGAAATTTAATAAGTTTAAAACAATAATTACACAATTTCCAAGACTACCGGATATAATTTGTGTTCAAGAAACATGGTTCGAAAATAAGCTGGTTCAGTTATATACTATCCCGGGATATAATTGCGTACATTCTTGTAGGGAAGATGGTTATGGTGGAACGTCAATTTTTATTAGAGATAATTTGGTATATTCTGTGGAAAGTTGTAAAAGTGAAGGCTTTTTAAATTCAATAACGATCTGTTTGCAAGACCAGAAAATATCTGGTAAACCCTGTTTTATTGTCATCGTTTTATAGATCGCAGAAATGTGATTTTAACCAATTTTCAACGTTTTTGGAAGATTTTCTCAACTCTTATGCGCAAAATCCATGTGTAATTGTCGGGGACAGTAATATCGAGTTTTTGCTAAATCCTTTAGCACAAGATTTATCATATCTTCTTCAATGTTATGACTTTAAAAATTGCCATACTCTTGTCACTCGTCCTTTAAGTTCTACGTCGATTGACAATGTGTTTAGTAATATAGAACACATTATGGCATTTAATTCTGTTGAATGTAATCTTACGGACCACAATGTGATATATTGCAGACTAAAATTACGGACAAGGGCCAAAGATTATACAGAAATTGTACGATATAATTGTAACTACAATGTTGTCAAAGAAAATCTTGATCGGGACATGAATATATCAATTTTAGCTGGAAATCCTAATGATGACACAGAAAATCTTATACAATGTATTTCGAATGCAGTTATTAGTTCAACAGTAGAAATCAAAAGGAAAACATACCCAGCAAAAAAAAGAGCTTACCAATCACTAGTAAAATCACAACAACTACTCATCCCGTTGTTGTGAAAATCTGGGTGAATCACAAGTGAATTTAACATGGGGTTGTCATAGCAGGGAAGTGATCCAAACTGCTGAATGGTCAGTGTATATAAAGTAGTGCGTGTAACCTTATGAAAGTTTCGTTTTTTTTATGTTCTTTTTCACTAGTGCAAATAAGTTACTTTTGTTTAACAATTAAGGTGTTGTGATAAATGAGTTCTTATGAATAAGTGAAAATATGGATTCTGTAAGTGATGATAAATCACTTCTTCTGAATTAGTGAAAATATGGATTTAGTATGGGATTGAAATGTGATGATTAGGAACTACTTTTAACCCTGTTCCAAAAAAAAAATATAATGATCAACCGAAAAAAGGAAAACTTTCGTTAGTTCGACATTTGCAAACCATGCAAAAAGTTTCATTCATTTCAGTTATACATTCCTTATTTATCATTTAATAATATTTTTATTACAACATTCTTTTTTGTTACTAACAATGGGTTATAAAAATTAAAAAGTTAAGGAATTATGCAATAGAAAACTGTGATTTTCGTAAAAACAACTATTTGGTATTCACTTTATAGTTTTCAGGTTAAGAACAGTGGATATTCATTTAAAAATAAATATAATTGTTAATTAAAATTTATGGTCTAATGAAAGATATAATAATTATAAGGAATTTAAACACTGTTTTAGAATTCAGATAGTAAAGTGTCAATTCTTTTTTGGAAGACGTCTCCTGCTGTTAGTTGAGAACTTTTATTTTCCTTCTTTTTAGAGAGAGCTTTATAATATTTATTTTTTGAAAGCTTTAAAGCATCTCTTAAATCTCCCTTAAAAGATTTTACTGATGCGTTTTCCTCGAATGCTCCCACTATTTGAAAAATAATAATTATAATAATATAATGCTTGAATTGGTGAAATTGTTTATCAGTTACTTACGAAAAAGAATATTTAGGAACTTTGTATAATTTAATAGACGCCTTTTGTTATGTACTCCGTCAATATTAAAATTGATTAACAGAAGCTATTACATCTGATATCCCTCTTTTTATTCTGCGTTTTCCAACAAGGGCTCTTATCGTAGAAATCTAATTTATAAAAAATAAAAAAATTGTTAAAATCAATTTAATTTTTTTTCATTAAAATGTACTTACAAATTCTTGTTCGTTTGCTTCGTCTAATAATTCCTCTAATTTATTTAAACCATCTACAGTCTTTATTGGAAGCAATTTACAATGTTTGGGATTTTGATGCTTGATAGAATTTTTAATAGCAACAGTGTGTTCTCCTAACACTTCCATCAATAATGAATATTGATTTTTTATTGATAAATGAAAAAGATAATATTGGATAATGAAACGATTATTGCTTTAAATTTATACATCTATACTAATATAATAAAGAGGTAATGTGTGTTTGTTTGTTTGTTTGTAGGGGGTAATCTCCGTAACTAGCCATCTGATCTTCCTGAAATTTTCACAGAGTCTTACTGCGGATATGGGAAGTGCTATAGGCTATAATTTTTTTTAATATTTTTAGTGGGCGTGGCACCTCCCACACAAAGTAAATTTTTAATATCATATACATATATTGAGTATTATGATAGGGAGAGCTTTGCAAATTTGTGTGAGGTCACCTATTGTTAATATTAGTAGCCACGCCGGAAATGGGCCGGATCGGAGAAATGGGCGTGGTACCTCCCATACAAGTAATAATTCAATGTTATATATCTCGAGTACTATGATGGAGAGAGTTTTTCAAATTTGTCTGATGTCACCTATTATTAATGTGAGCAGTCGGACAAAAAATGGGCAGTATCGGACCAATAGGCGTGGTACCTGCCATACAAATAAAATATATAATGCCATATATCTGGAGTACTGTTATAGTGAGAGTCTTGGGACTTTGTGTAAACCCATAAGTTATTCATATGATTAGTTAGACATCAAATGGGCGTGATCGGAGCAGTGGGCGTGGCACCGCCCGTACAAAGTAAATATATGATATCATATAACTGGTTTACTAAAAGAGGGAAGCTTTGGCACTTTGCAAGACACCATCAAATCTTAATATGAGTAGTCAGATAAAAAATTGGCGGGTTCACAATAATGGGCGTGGAACTCCCCATGCAAAGTAACTATTTAATGTCATATATTTGGAGTACTGTAAAAGAGAGAGCTTTGTGGCTTTGCGTGAGCCCATAGGTTCTTTGTGTGATTAGTCGAACAAAAAAATGGGCGTGATCGAAGCAGTGGGCGTAGCACCGCCCATGTAAAGTAGATATCTAATATCATATAATTGGGAAAGGCTCGACATTTTGCACGAGTCCATCAGATATTAATGTGAGTAGTCCAATAAAAATTGGGCGGGATTGGATAAGTGGGCGTGGCACCTCCTATATCAAAAATATGATGTACTACGAAAGCAACAGTCTTTTGACAAGTACATTACTTATCAATGTGATTTGTCGTGGAAAATATATCGTCAAAATCAAAAATCGCCAAACCCAAAAATCGCGAAAAATAAAAATCGCCCAAAAACAAAAATCTTCAAAATCAAAAATGGGCAAAATCAAAAATCGCTAAAAAAAAATTGCCAAGTTATATTTTAAGTTCAAAGCCAATAGTTGAGTGGTGCTAGATCTAATTTGGAAAATCCATGTTCTTCTCATGGGCAGCTACATGTACCTCCAGGGCAGGAACGCCGAAAAATCTGATAATTGTTGTACCGAATTTAAAAAATCAAAAAACATTTTATATCAGCAAGTATCAAAATAAATGAATCTATATTAATGATCTATACTTAGCATAATAAAGAGGTAATATGTTTGTTTGTTTGTAGGAGGTAATTTCCGTAACGACTTATCTGATCCTCCTGAAATTTTAACTGATTCTTACTGCAAATATCGGAAGTGCTACAGGCTGTATTTTTTTTAATATTTTTAGTGGACGTGGCACCTCCCATACAAAGTAAATTTTTAATATCATATATATTAAGTACTATGATAGAGAGAGCTTTGAAAATTTATCTCAGGTTATCTATTATTAACGTGAGTAGTCAGACAAAAAAGTGGGCAGGATTGGACAAATGCGCATGGCACCCTTTACAAACTTAATATTAAATGTGATATATCTGAATAACTGTGTTAGTGAGAGCCTTGGGACTTTGCGTGAGCCTTTTCATAACAATTCGGAAGGTCGGGGGAGGGGGAGGGTGCAGCGAAGCACACCGGGTTACATCTAGTGACTAATATAATTTAATGATTATTCTATAATATTAATAGGCTAGGCGATTCATTTTGACCGATGTTTTGTTCTACCGTTTTATTCCTATTTTGACCAAACGTATATTATTTGAAAGGTATTTCTTTTTAACCGTTTTGTAGATTTACAGATTTTTAATTTTTTTCCTTTATTTTGAGTAAATTGCATTTAAAGTTGCTACTAACACATACACAAAATTATACATATGCTATGTGTGTTTCATTAAATTTGTTAATGTGTTTGTTAATGAGTTTGTTATCTTCATTCACAATAATAATAAATCATAAAAGTGTTGGTTTGAGAATTGGCTATGTTGAAAAATAAAGCGCTGGAATCTGCTAGTTAATTATATTGCAGAAATGATCAATTATATTTCAGAAACTGTCAATTGTTTTTCAGATATTGTTAAAAATTTTTAGATTTGTATCGGTTTAAATATAGTATTATCCAAAATTTAGTTTAACTTACCTTTCAACTCGTTCTGGAAAGCATCAAAATTTTCTGGAAAATTTTGAAAAAACTGTATTTTATATTATTTAAAAATATAGAAAATAATAGTTCTTACCTTTTAATACATCCATTTTTTTATTTATTTCTTCAAGGGTTTTTGTTACTGCATTGTTGGGTTGTACTGATTTTCTATAAATTTTTATAATCTATCCTTTATCTTAAAATAAAAAAATTAGTTTAATAGGGGAATTAAAATGGCTCCATTTTTATATGGAATCAACTGAATTTTCATAACATTTTCTAAGCAATATGAATTTTCATAATCCTCTGTCTCAAAATTTTCACTAAACGCAATTCCAATATCAAGAGAATTTCTTGGATATTCAAAGAAGTTTTTAAAATTTTTAAATTGTTTTCCTTTTATGTTTCCTTTTTTATTAACACTCATTATAACAACGTACGCGCTATTGTCAATGTAACAAATATTGTCAGGAGAATTCGTTTTGTAAGTGAAACCATTTACAGAAAATGACTTCACTTCTCCGTTGTTTTTAATATTAATTTTATCCTGAATTAATGGGAAAATTATAGATTTTTCATCAAATTCATTAAAAATTTGTTGTTCTATATGTCGAGGCATTTTAATACTTTGTTTTAACGTTTGTAAAAAATTTTCAAATTCGTACGCTGAGAAATTCATCAAATTTCCATATTCTTTATAACAGTCACCAACATGAAGAAGATTGTGAATGTTGTACGAAAGATTTTTCGTTCCATAAAAGAAAGAAAAATCTTTCACAAATTGTTCAAACATTTCTTCTGCATTTTTGTTTGTTATTAATTGGTTAAATATTTCTGATCCTACAAATATCCTATAACCAACGAACAGCAAAGAAAAATGTTTGAAAAACTCGAAGTCGACAAAATCTTTCAACAAAACGATTCCCGTATAAAGTACAAATTGCCGGTACTCAACGGACTTCCACCTTGGCATTTCATTAAGTGTTCTAGGTTTTCTAGCAAACTCCATTACCATGTATGGAACGAAAGAGACCAGAAGACTGGAGATTTTATCCTTGATGGAAGGGGGAATATTTTGATTTATTTTGTTGTGGACAATGTTTTTTTAGTAACACCTAAATCTATTAGGTGCATACAATCTAATGGGAATTGAGTAATCATCTGAACTCCCAAAGATTCCAGTGCGCACCCTCTTTCCAAATAAAGTCTTTGGTGATATGTTGTGTCACTTCTACGTCTAAATTTTAAGTTCGTACGTTTTGGCCCAGCAGAATTAGAAAATACAGTTCTGTGTTCAACTCGCGTCCCATGTTTGTGACATCGATGACACCCATTTAATGCATTATGTACAAAACCCTTTTTCAATGATTTCATTTCTTCAATAAAATCGTGAAGAAATTGATTCATGTCGGCCGGCTTAGATAATATTGGTAATTAACTCTTTTAAACACTTTTTTCAACTTTAAATTTCTTTTTGCGCGTCGCGTCACTTCTGTTTTTTTTTCTTTATTTTTTCTTCTTTGTATTTAGTTTTGGTTAGTGATGCACTTTTATATGTATTTTCAAATGAGAAGATACTTGCTTACAAGCAGCGCAATGTTTGATGGGTACTCACTGAACTTAACCGATATAAATTGTTACTAATAAAAAAAAATAAAACAAATTATCAATTATTTTCATAATTTTAATTTGCGCTATTAAAAATATTTTTGTATTTATGTTTAAATACAATAAATTCAAAAAAAAATTTAATTTGAAATAAGAACCCGAATAATTTAAAACACACTTCTTTGCCCAAATGATTTTTTATTTTCGTTGTGACAAATATTAATTTTTTAATTTTTGCAGTTTTCTCAAAAACAAGGTACAAAATTTATATATAGAAATAAATTCTGTATTTCACGAGTTACTATAATTTCAGTAAGAAGTAACAACTACATATGTGACGATAGTTGTGGGCCTCAAAAACTAGAGAAAAGTGGTTGGAATGTACCCATCTTACAAATCCAAATTTTTGGGGAAGTGCCAATATGAATCCCACTACTATAGTGAATCCCACCACTATAGTGGGATTCATGGCTTCAAAAATAAATTATATCATCTAAGTATAAAAAAGTAATTTCAATCACCAAGATTAAGATAAAAATTAATTTGAGTTAAATGGTGAACATTTTGTATTACATTTGGTTATAGCTTTGTTCCAGTGTCAGATATGTTCACGGAATTGAACCAAACTGAATATTGTGTGCTCTTAAGTTATTGAACAGCTTTATTAATACAAACGATGTGTTTTGTTAGAGGACAAAGCTGGCCTCATCAAAATTAAAAAAACCACACGGAAAGTAAAGCAATGTCTTATTATGAACTCCACTATATAATGACGGAAATGAACTGCTTATTTTGAAAGTGGCAGAAGGCCACACAAAAACAAGTTAATGGCTACTTTACCCAAATGGAACAACCTGTTTGAAACATCTTAGAGCCATTTCCAGTGACATCGCGTTTAAATCGTCAGATCAATTGCTGAGGTCTTCATATACTTTGTCAAAGTATCCATTCGAATTTTCTAACTGATAGATTCATGAAATTTATAGATTTTTTGTGCTTCTGACCTTACCACGATTTTTCACGACATTTCTTCTAGGAATCCTTTTTCTAAAGTAGAAAATTAATTAGAAAAACCAATTTTAACATTGAAAATAAAGAAAATATCTTAACAACAATAAAAAACTATGTTTTATTTAATTGAAAATCCTGCATGTTTAGTACATGTGAAATATTAGATCCAAATCACTAGATATATGTATATGAAATATACTACCTTTTTTACACTTTGGGAGTGGTGAAAAAGAACTGCTTTGGGAAACTAAATACAGAATTTATCGCTACTTTGTGTGTAGTGAAAGTGCCGTTCTTTTTGAACAACTTCGCTTTATTTTTGCTGGGTACCTAAAGTATCAAATAACCCCTTGGATCAGAAATAGAATATAAAAAGAAGCTCCTTAAACTACAACAAAGAAAGTGTAATAAAGCTGATATTGAAAGAGAATTAGTAAAGTTATTAAAATTGCAAGTAGGGATGCTATAATAAACTAATATCATGAAAATTTAAGTAAAATGCAACAGGAACGAAGAAAATGTTGGAAATTTTTAAATCAAACTCTTGGCAGGGTTTCTAAAACTGTAATGAAACTAAGAAATGAAGATGGTGTACTGGTTGATGATGACACTATAAAAGCTGAAGTTTTCAATCAGTATTTCCTAAATTGTGTTAGAAATTTAAAAAGCCAAATTGAATCAAACCCTGAAGACGGTTGTAACTCTTTAAAAACTCTGCGAAATCACCACAACCTTTTTATAATTTTTTCTCACCAGCACAGATGAAATTTATGATATACTATCACATTTAGAAATTAATAAGATTCCAGAAAGTGACAATGTAACGTCGAAATGTTTATATGAATGTAAAGATATAGTGGCTCCTGTTCTTGCGAATATTTTAAACTCTTCAATTACCACCTCAGTTTTTCCGGATATACTTAAAGTTCATAAAACCATTGCGATTCCAAAGGAAATTAATGCCAGTTCTGTGGAAAAGTTTAGACCGGTTGTTGTTTTGTCGGTAATTGATAAAGTTTTTGAAAAAATTTTGCATTCACAACTTTTAGTATTTTTTGAAAGAGAATCTCTTATATTCCCTAATCAATATGGTTTTAGGAAGGGTTGTGGTACTGATGAGGCTGTGATCAATGTAGTTAATTACATATGTGACTGTTTGGATAGAGATTTTACTGGTGTTGGGGGCCTTTTCTACGATTTTTCTAGGGCTTTTGATTTTGTCGATCACAAGATTTTAGTACAAAAGTTAAAATTTTATGGCATAAGATGTACAGAATTGGCTCTAGTAGAAAACTATTTAGAAGGAAGGAAGCAATATGTTCAAATTAATACGTCTAAGAGCTCAATGAATATTGTCGAACACGGTGTTCCGCAGTGCAGTGTTTTGGATCCTTTATTGTTCACTATATATTTAAACGATATTAACAATCTAGGTCCTGATGGGAAGATGTTTATGTACGCTGATGATTTGTGTATTTTTTACCCGTATAAAGAAGATCTGGTTTTTAAAACGTTTGCTGAACGAGATGGTGCTCTAGTTTCAGAGTTTGCTAGGTTAAACAAACTTTTACTAAATAATAATAAAACAAAACTCATAAGATTTAGACCTCATCCGAATCGTAATAATAACAATAACATTATATATATTGATGGCAAAGAGATAGAGGAAGTACAAGCCGTAAAATATCTCGGAGTATTTATACAAAACAATTTGTCATGGCATCGAAATATACAACATCTGCAGGCCAAGATATCACCGGCTCTGGGAGTTTTATTTAAATTAAAGTACAAACTTGATGAAAAGACTAAATATATTATATTTTCAATCACTGATTCAGAGCCGTTTGAATTATTTGACTTTGATATTTGGATATAATAAAAATTATGATTTAAAATCCCTACAAATATTGCAGAATAAATCATTAAAGATCGTATTTAATCTTCCCCGACTGTATCCAACTATATCTCTATATAGGGCTGTCGCCAAAAATGTTTTACCTATACATGGAATGTACAAAATGCAATTATTAATATATGTTTTTAAAGTACTACATAATATCGGTCACCATATTATTTGTTTTTCGGTTAATCAATAAGCTTTCAATACGAGAAACAATTCAAACTTTAGAGTTTCAAGATGTCGCTTAGAAACTACGAAATAGCGAGTAGAATATATCGGTAGTCTGGAATTTAATAGTTTACCGCAAAGTCTAAAAGAAATTTTAACTATTTCTTTATTTAAAAATAAATTAAAAGAATATCTTTTGAATAAAATTGTAATGTTTGTGATATAATTTTAAATTAGTACAAATTAAATTTCTCCTATTTTGTATAACAAATAATTTTCATTTAAATATTTTTTAATTTTATTAAAATAAGTTTATTTGCCAACTTGCCTCAACAAAGCCTTAATGGCGCTGAGGCTCAATTATGTATGAATTGATTTGATTAAATAAAGTTTATATAAATAAAAAAAAAAATATATGTCTATAACTAGAGATCAATAATATAGTTTCCTTTTTGCAGGGCTTCAAAACTTCAAATGATTATTATTTTTTTTTTAAATATATTTAAGGCTGCGTATGAGAAGAGTAGTGCACGAATAACTTCAAATGAGTTTTGAACTAATTGACAAAAAAAAAAATATCGCAAAATAAGTTTTATGAAGGGAAATCATATTTATTTTTACATTATAGATAAATAAAATATCATACATTAATAATTTTTAATGAAAATTGTAATTTTTACTAAAATACCCTTAATAGTGCCTTCCGTGATTTTTGGCTTGACTTTCTTGAACAAGTTGAAGTGTTTTCAGCAACCTGTTTTGTGCCCTTCATGATCCATTTAATCAGAGCCCAATATCTTTCAATGGGTTTTAGCTCTGGGCAATTTGGTGGGTTTGCATATTTCGGTACGATTACGAATGATTATTTTCACACCTTTGAAATGCCGATTTGATATAACGAACGAGCCATATCAGGGCAAAAAAAATGTAGAGACTTCGTGCTGTCTTTGCAAGCACTCTTTTATATATAATTTGGTGTTAATTGTCCCAGTTGTAACAAACGAACTGTTTCGTCTGCTGCAACTACAGATTGCTTGCCATACAAAAAAATTCTGCAGGAATTTTGATTTCTTTTGTGTCTTATACTCTTCTTGGATATTTCTCCTACGACCTGCAACATATAAGTCGACAGCTGGAAGCTGCGAAAAGTCACCAAGAACATAAGTCTCATCGTCCATAACGCAACAATCAAGTTTCTTAAAGAAATCTTTGTATAGTATTTTGGCTCTGTTTTTTGCATCACTATCATTTTTGGAATTTCTGTCAGGAAACTTCTTGTTATACCCTATACCACTATGTGGTTTGGGTTAAAAACTTTGTGCTGCTGTTTGTAACTACCAAAAATATTTCACCTAGACCCATCTTTTATTATACCGATCGACTCAGAATCACTTTCTGATCGATTTAGCAATGTCCGTCCGTCCGTCCGTCTGTGTGTCTATGTAAAGCTTGTAATCAAACTATAGGTCGCACGTATGAATATATTTTGATGAAATTTGGTATATAAGCTCTCATCAGCCATAGGATGAACGCTATTAAAATTGGTGGAATTCGGTCCATGTTCAGCCCTAGCCCCCATACAATTGACCCCTATGAAACCGACATGAAGTGCCATAAGATCCAAATTATAACATAGATCTCAGTCAAATTGGGTTTGTATGTGTTTATTATATCCATTAATCAGTAGTCCAAAAATAAATCTTATAGGACAATTCTTCGTCATAGATCCCATATAAGCTGCTTCCCGTTCTTCACTTAAATCCATCAAAAAACAAAAATATTGCATAGATTTTTCTCAAATTTGGTTTGTATTAATTTTTTCAAAATATAAGTAACTACCATATATGGTCACGATCGGTCCATTTAGTGACCTAGTCCCCATATAAATATAGCACCCGATATGAATTTTTTCATATTTGCAGCAAAAAAATTAATAACAATGCGACTCAAATTTGGTTTATGCTTATTTTCTATATCGAATTAGTTAGACCGAAAGATAGGGTCTCTTTCGCTTGATTTTCTACCCGATGTATTGAAATTTTTCTTAAGAAGAGCGACTACATTCTTAATAGCATTTGGGTTATTAAAACCTTTTTTTAGCACTGCCTTTTTTCCTATCAATAGTTCAATGCTCAGCATAGTTTTTAATGATACGCGAAACGGTATTTCTCGAAACTTTGGATACCCCAGCAATTGTTTTGAAAGTCCATTTAGGATTTTTCTTAATCAATCTAATATTTTGTTCACGTATTTTTATACCCTCCACTCCAATATGCAGAGGGTATATATAAGTTTGTCATTCCGTTTGTAATAATTAGAAAACAAATTTCGGACCCCATAAAATATATATATTTGTGATCGTTATAACAACCGGAGTTGATATAGTGATGTCCGTCTGTCCGTCTGTCCGTCTGTGGAAATCACGATGACGGCATCAATCGGGAAGCTAGGGTGCTTGTTGACACAAAACATGATTCATTAACATCCTGAGAAGTTTGCTATTTAAAATTGTCCAAATCGGTCGATTAGGGCCCGAGATTTGAAGGAAGAACTAAAAAAAGTCTTGAAAAAATATAATTTTCTATGTTGTTCTTGTCACGGTCACGCACTCAATAGGATAGCTAAGGTGATCATTTTCAGTGGGAATGATTCACAAAATTCGTGGGAGGATTCCTAATTTAAAAATCATTAAAGTCGGTGGAACAGGTCCAGGGAAATCTCTGAAAAATTAAAAAAAAAATGAAAAATATGATGTTTCTATATTGTTCTTGTTGTTATTCTAAATGTTGTATTGTTGTCATAGCTGGACTTGATGTTTTGGTGGTCATTGTGGTAATAATATAATAAAAACTAACCCTTTGTACATTTTTTTATCAACTCTGGTAGAAAAATTTAAAAGTTTCCATTGTTTTGGTATCACTAAAAACCAGGGAAATCTCTGAAAAATTAAAAAAAAAATTAAAAATATGATGTTTCTATATTGTTCTTGTTGTTATTCTAAATGTTGTATTGTTGTCATAGCTGGACTTTGTACATTTTTTTGTACATACATACACATATTAAGTAATACAAATAATATACATAGTATATTCTATATATGTATGTATATCCATAACAACTGCATGTTAGAAATAAATCGGTATATTATTCTATTTACATAAATTTCTGCAATATTTTGTTGTGGGGTTGCATTAACAGAGTGTCACTTCATTTTGCTCAACTCTGGTAGAAAAATTTAAAAGTTTCCATTGTTTTGGCATCACTAAAAAAATTTATTAGATCATTTCTGTCATTGCCACGAGCCTGCCTGCAAACTTTCAGATCGATTGGGTCACGGGAAAGGGGTTAAAATCGATCCAAAATTTTTTCGACAAACAGACACTACGAGTTAATATAAAGGGAGTAAAAATTCACCAACATCTAAAGCAAATAATGCTAAAATACCTAGTTGTCAATAAAAAAAAAAAACAATGTAAATTTAGCAAAAAAAAGTTTTTTATGTATTGATTTATTTAAAGAGAAAAACACAAAAATAACCTTTGATGTTGTATTTTTTGTGTGTAATATTTACATATACATGCATACACATATTAAATAATACAAATAATATACATATATTCTATATATATATATATATTCTATATGTGTATATCCATAATAACTGCATGTTAGAAATAAATCGGTATATTATTTTATTTACATAAATTTCTGCAATATTTTGTTGTGGGGAAAATACATTTCTTTTGCATTAACAGAGTGTCACTTCATTTTGCTCAGCGTGACTATGCCACAGTAGATGGTGCCACAATTTTTGTTCTAATTAGCTTTGCAATACATAGTTATTTCTATTTTAACATGAATGTCAATATTTTCAACTAGATATCATACAGAACAATGTTAGGAGTATACACTGGCTGGGCTTTTATTTCATACGTTTTTTTATTATTCTTTTACAAATATGAACATAAGTCTGGCATATTAACTTTTTGTTGTCTTTACAAAATAGAGTTACCGAGTTATCAATGAGTTTTTTGCTCTCAAAAAAGTTCTACATAGTTATATAGAATTATTATTCTGCTTTACCTACAAAATATCTGATTGCGATTACATCTAATTTTTAAAAATTGTTTATAATTACTAAAGCATTATTATTCACATAAATACAAAATTGCGCTTTTTAAATTTTCCATTCAAATTTTAGAAAATATCAATCTAAAAACTGGAATTAAAATTTCCAATTATAAATTAGAAAATATTAACTGAATTTCAGAAAATCATATGAAAACGTCGGGAATAATAATTTTAAATTTAGAAGACATCAATTGCATCTTTAATATATAAATTTTATTCGTTAAACACAAATTGAAATTCCAAAATAAAAAAAACACCAAATATGTTTACATTTAAAAAATGTTTACATTTAAAACAACTAAGAAAATTATAGTCGGTCTAGACCGACTATACGATACCCTATACCATGCGCTTAGAGACCCTATCTCTCAGACCCAAATAACTGGATATAGAAAATAAGCATAAACCAAATTTGAGTGGGATTTTTATTAATTTTTTCGGCTGCAGATATGAAAAAGTTCATATCGGATGCTATATCTATATGGGGACTAAGCCCAAAAATGGACCGATCCTGACCATGTTTGGTAAAGTCTCTTGTATTTTGCAAATATATAAACAAACAAAATTTGAGAAGAATCAGTGCAATATTTTTGTTTTTTGTTAGATTTAGGTGAAGATCGGGAAGCAGCTCTATATGGGGCCTATGACTAAGAGTTGTCCAATAGGGATCATTTTTGGACTACTGATTAATGGATGTAATATATACATACAAACCCAATTTGACTAAGATTTGTATGATAATTTGGATCTTATGGCAATATATGTTGATTTCATAGGGGTCATTTGTATGGGGGCTAGGTCTGAACATGGACCGATTCTCACCAATTTCAATAGCGTACATCCCATGGCCGACAAAAGCTTAAATACCAAATTGGATCAAAATCTATTCATATTTGCGACCTGCAGTTTGATTACAAGCTTTACATGGACACACAGACGGACGGACGGACGGACGGACATCGTTAAATCGAATCAGATAGTGATTCTGATTCGATCGGTATAATTAAAGATGGGTGTAGGTCAAATATTTTTGGTTGTTACAAACAGCAGCACAAAGTCATTATACCCAAACCACATAGTGGTATAGGGTATAAAAAGTATTGACATTGGCATAATAGCTTTTCAGTAACTTCTTTTACCGATAGTCGAATCGTTAAAAAAAAGAAAATAGCAAAACTATCTGTAAAATTTTTAAACGATATTCGCTATTGTGAAAGTCAGCTGTTGTCGTTATCTGAACGACAACCATTTTTATGTTGTTTATTCAATCGATAAAAACTTAAATTTTTAGGTTGAAATGTCGTCATACATAAATAAAAATCATAAAATAGTTAAAATTTTTTGCTTCTATTAAAAAATTTTTTTATATAAATAAACAAGTAAGAAAATTATAGTCGGTCTAGACCGACTATACGATACCCTATACCATGCGTTTAGAAACCCTATCTCTTAGACCCAGCTAACTGGACATAGAAAATAAGCAAAAACCAAATTTGAGTGGGATTTTTATTAATTTTTTTGGCTGCAGATATGAAAAAGTTCATATCGGATGCTATATCTATATGGGGACTAGGTCCAAAAATGGACCGATCCTGATCATGTTTGGTAAAGTCTCTTGTATTTTGCAAAAATATATACAAACAAAATTTGAGAAGAATCAGTGCAATATTTTTGTTTTTTAATAGATTTAAATGAAAATCGGGAAGCAGCTCTATATGGGGCCACAGGTATAATTTTTGGACTCCTCATTAATGGATGTAATGAACGCATTTAAACCCAATTTGAGTACGATCTATATGACAATTTGGATCTTATGACAATTTATGTCGATTTCATAGGGGTAATTTGTATGGGGGCTAGGTCTGAACATGGACCGATTCTCACCAATTTCAATAGCGTTCATCCTATGGCCGATAAAAGCTTATATACCAAATTTCATCAAAATGTATTCATATTTGCGACCTGCAGTTTGATTACAAGGTTTACATGGACACACAGACGGACGGACGGACGGACGGACATTGTTAAATCAACTCAGAAAGTGATTCTGATTCGATCGGTATAATTAAAGATGGGTCTAGGTCAAATATTTTTGGTTGTTACAAACAGCAGCACAAAGTCATTATACCCAAACCACATAGTGGTATAGGGTATAAAAAATTAAATAGCATATTCAATTCATTATATCATTTTCGAATAAATAAACAGAAATATTAGTAAAAAAATAAAGATATAAAGATATATATAATTTGTTTTTTTTCTATTCGTCTTTGTGTTTTTCGCTTATTTTGACAGAGGTGCCACTCGTTTACAATTTAAATAAATAGAAAAACAGATTTGTCGACTGTCGTTAAGATGTATGTACTTAGTGAATCACTTAATCCTTAGTGCAAACAACAATAGCTGGCTATATATTTTGCGATTGTCGGATCGTTGAAATTTACAGAATCGGACTACAGAAAACGTTGATTTAAATTCAATGAATTTTAGAAAACCTCAAATGATATATAAGAATTGCGAACACAAAAATTGTTACATAAATAAACGCAATTTGATGAGAATGTTATTTATATATTATTTTGCACATTATTTTTTTTTGGATGAAAATTTGAAGTTTTTCAGAATATAAAGATAACAAATTATTTTATTTAAAATGTTTATTATAAGTTTATTCTCTATGTTTTCCAAATATGGCAATATTTTAATAAAAAAGTTGAGAGAGTTTTTTTTTAATTATTATTTTGTAACTCCATCCGACCTATATGGCCGCAATGAAGAAATATTTGGCCAGT
Source organism: Cordilura impudica (assembly GCA_963682025.1). Taxonomy (NCBI): domain Eukaryota; kingdom Metazoa; phylum Arthropoda; class Insecta; order Diptera; family Scathophagidae; genus Cordilura; species Cordilura impudica. The sequence continues at coordinate 61,345,714 of OY821521.1, forward strand.
TAAAAGAAACTAAACAGCCATCTCCAATTAGCACGATTTAATGCATATAGCCACTCTACACAACCATTACCTTTGCAATGGAGGTTAGGGCGTGCTATTTAATTAGCAAAAACTAAATTAAACGAGAAGTTATGTGTTATAACCGGAAACGCATGCATATAGGTATATAACCTAAATGCATGCCGATTAGCAACCACAATGACCAAAAAGCAAACACCGAAATAAATCCGAAATAATAGAAAAGACGAAAACCAACCCAAAGAATTTGCTAAGATAATTTGGTATTAAGTTTAACAAATTGTTTACTTTTTCCAATATTTTGTTTACATTTATTATCATTACTCAAACCGAGGTGGAGGGTATCAAAGATTCGGCACAGCCGAATTTAACACTCTTACTTGTAATTTTACAACTCATTTTAAAGTCAAAAAGAATACAATAATTTATAAAATTGACGTGAGGATTTATATACATTTAACAAAAGCCAACGGATTAAAAAAAAAATTATTTTGAATTGTAAATATTTTACAAACAAATGTATATGCACCAATTTTATCTTATGCAAGCCTTAAATACGTATATACATCCATCTAGAAATTTTAATCTTTTATGCTCTTATATCACATCATAACAAAGAAATATCAATAATGTGTTTTCAAAAATTTATTAATTTTTAGAAACGGGAAAGGTTTTTTTTTGTGAAGAACAACAATTAAAATGTTCTATTGAATATTTCTACATATAAAATTTTCTTAATGATGTACATATAATAAGTATAAATATGAGTTAGATATCAATCAGCTTACATGTTTTGAATAAAGGAATATAACATTCATTAGTAAAAATGTTGATATTTATTGCAAAAGATTTCGATTTATCAATTGTATTTTATCTTTATTATTCCATATTTATTTTGTTATTATTTCTTGTAAAGGGATTCTTTAATGTCTTTATTCAATTTAATATTAACACACGTGGAGTGAATAACAAACAATCTAAATACACAACCACTTAAATAATACTCTCAGTAATGGATTCTTAAACTCATCACTTTGAATTAATAGAAAAAAGCCAACTCAACGTTCAGTAATAGATTTTTAAAGATAAATGGCTAAAGTAATGGCAAAGCAAAGTGAAGCCATTAGAATGGGGTTTTTCTTGGCCATTTATTAAATATTCACAATCAGTTTATGTTGGGAATCAGCACGACTCCTACTTAAATGTATATACTCGTATACACGCAGTAAAATTGGCCAAACCAATTGTTCTGAAGTAGAACAACATTATTTTCAATTGTATCAGCAGAAATGTTATACCAGATTATCATTTTTCAACGCGTTTTGCGCCGTAATTAGCGCCCTCTAACGAACCAAAAGAGTATTTTTATATTTAGAGGCTTTTGTTAAAAAAATTAAAAACTATGTGAGTCCGATCACATGGGGGATGTTTAAACATCTATTTACACCAGTGGTGGCCATCGAGAGAATTGAGTTAGTAATAGTGTTTATGAGCATGTGTTAGTTGTACTAAACTGATCGAAATCTATGGACGTAACACAATGCCGATATTAAATTGGTTTGTGTAGAATTTGTATGAATGTTTATATGAATGACTGAAAGGGAAAATAGTTGAGTTCACGAAGAATATTTTAAAAAACAAAAAAAAAAAAAAAATTAGAAAAACTTAAAAAGATAAGAAATTTCTTTACTGGTATGTTACCAAAAACAAAAAAACTTAGGAGCCTGCAGTAACTGGAAATTTTTTAAAATTAAAAAAAAAAAAAAAATCATAAAAGACAGCTATATTGTTGTCAAATGGAGGCGACATATGTAATTTATAGAAAATGTTTAATTTATAGCAGATTCAACTGCTTTGCGTAATTTAGTTTATCAAGTCTTCGAAATTTTCCCAACATTTGTGGTTTCTTTTAAAATTATTTGGTGAGAATGTAAACAAAATAAATATCGACACAATTTAGTTGACATTCATATTTGAATTGTGAAATTCGACCAATTTTTCAATGTCAATTTCTTTATCATAACATTTAATTTTCAATAAATGACTGTCAGTTAATTTATTTCGGCTTTTGCTTTTGTTTGACATTACTGAAAATATTGACTCACAAATATAAGTCGTGGAAAACATTGAAAATAAATGAAGTATTAGGTTTCTAAAGGTCGCCCTATTTTGCCAAGGCCACAGCAATGGTGTACGTTGCCTTCATTTTTCCGCATTCAGAGGTATTACCGTTTAAAATGTAATTATACCCGTTTGTAATAATTAGAAAAAAAAATTTGGACCCCATAAAATATATATATTTGTGATCCTTATAATAAGCGAAGTTGATATAGCGATGTCCGTCTGTCCGTCTGTCCGGCTGTCCGTCTGTCCGTCTGTGGAAATCACGACGACGGCTTCAATCGGGCAACTAGGTTGCTCGTTGGCATAAAAAATGATTCACTAATATCCTAAGAAGTTTGCTATTTAAAATCGTCCAAATCGGTTTATCTGGTCCCGAGAATTGAACGATGGAGTGAAAAAAGTCTTGAAAAAATATGATTTGCCTACGTTGTTCTTGTCACGATAACGTTCTCAATAGGACAGTTAGGGCGCCTGCTGTTAGTGAGGATGATACATCAGCATCATGAGAAGGTTTCTGCTTTTTAAATCGTGACAATAGGTTTCATAGGTGCCGAGAAATCACTGAAAAGGTAAAAAAATATGATGTTTTCCTATATTGTTACTCTAAATTTTGTATATTGTCACAGCTGTAGTTGTTGTTTTTATGGTCGGTTTGGTAATAATATAAAAATTCGCCAATATCAACATTTTATGGTGTAATATTTAAGTTAGTCAATTAATAAAAGAAACTATATAAAATCAATATCAATATTCTGCGATTTTTCTAACATCACAAAATGTTACAAATTGATACATACTACTGTTGCAAATATCAAAATACTATAAATAACATTCATATATGCTGTATATGTATATCGATAATAAGCGCATATTAAAAATAATGTAAATTATTTTATTTATACAAAATACTGCAATTTTAAGGTTGCAAAAAATAGTATGATTTTAAGGGTTCTACTTTTAGTACATACTTGCATTCAAAAGTAAAAAAAATTCTACCCTGTAAAAAATTGGTGTTTAAAAAAATTTTTTTTTGTGAGATGATAATAATAATATGAGTAATACTTAATTATAATACATTTTTAAAATTTATTATTTAATGTTCGGCGCAGGCAAATGCCATTCCCGGACTACCGAGAATTTAATGCACGAATTATTCGGATTAGGAATAATCGCGGAGCTCAGCTCAATCAAAGTGCAATGATCGAGCCTCGCTCTGGGAAACATGTGTTCATGCTTCCATTTGCACAAACGCCTTTTCCCAACTACCAAATACTGTAGGCACGACCTTTCCACATCAGGAATAGTCGCGGAGCTCAACTCAATCAAAGTGCAATGATTAAGCTTCGCACTGGCAAATATGTATTCATTCATTTTTTAGCACAAACCGAACTTCTTATGACACATTAAAAATAAACTAATTGAGAAGTACAATTCATCATTTTGCTGTATTATAATACTATTTTCTTATTTTACTTCTAGCTAGTAAACAAAATGATCGTATCATTGTGAACGAAATAGAATTGAAATTGTGTGCAGAGATGTGTTACTTAAAAAACTGTTTCTACAGATAGTGAATAAAATCCCAGTAAATATTTTATGCAACAAATGATCATGTGGAGTCTTTTTTGACTCCTCTGTGCTATTAAAACTGTCATAAATGCGCTCTTTTGCTGAACACAAAATATTCACCGACTCTTTTTGAGAGCCCTTTTATCCGATTTTCTGACCAGTTTCGACTTATTTTTGAGTCGTATTTAATGTAATTTTTCTATAAATCACTTTTTAAGCGTAAGCAAAAATCATTGCTTAGTCTTTTTTCTAATACCGCATGTGATTAATCAGTTTTTATTAATCATCAAAAGTGCTCGAAGAAGACACAGTAAGATGATTTTTGTTAAAATAATCTTCGAAATGATTACTGCAGCCAGCAGCATTTGTAGTCGTGTGTTCGTGTAGCCTCTGTCGTCTATGTGTTTCATGCGTAAGTAACAATTTCATTTAGTCTTATGAAAGCTTTTGAACAAAGCAGATATACGTCGCATTGTTTTGTGAAATCTAACATTGTTTTTTAATAGGTACCAGTGATGCCAGGAGATTTTTACAGAAACCTCCAATGAAAAAAATCCCTTTTTTCCCTACACCCACTTTTTTCTCTCTACATTTTTCCCTACACTACTTTTTTAATTTTTCAAAAAAAAAATTATTTTTAATTTGTTAATTTTCAATTTCAATAATGCAAAAATAACATAAAAACGAAGAAAAATATCATAAAAAATAAGATAAGAATATCATTAAAATTACATAAAAACAACATATAAAACCAACAGATATTATAAAAAAAATATTTTTACTATTCTGTATAATTCATCTTTTATATGGCTAGATGTGCATTTAAAATTTACACAATTAATTAAAATGGCTTGCAAATAGGACCTTATAACGTAAACAGAATTTTGGTTCTTGGTTTTAAAAGATATTTTTTTAAGACATTGGTTATTAGCATGTATACTTAGATCTGATTTATCGCAATTTAATATTTTGTCACAAGCCTTGCCTCTGTATTTAAAGTCGTCATCTTGACATGTTCCACCCCATTAGCTTCTCGTCTCTCAACTAACTTGAGTAAAACCTTTGTTTTCTGTATTTCTTTGATGTGTTTTCAACATCATCGAAAAACGAATCGGACATTTTTCTAAAATCAATTTTGTTTACATTTATAATATTTTAATGTTCTTTTTATTTAAAACTTACTTAATAAAATCGAAGAGATCTACAAAGATGGCGTATTTATGTACATATGTGTTAAAAAAAATGCACAAAACAAGTAAACTGCACAAAAGTGTTTTTTACGTGTCATTCTTATTAAAGAAACCACGAATTTACTTTCTCCATATTATAGAGTTATTACCAGATTTAAAAAAGATATATATTTTTAATTTTAAAGTTTAAAATTGAAATATATATAATATTAAGTTGTTAAAAAAAATTTGCAAAAAATCCCTACAATTCGACAAAAGTAAGAAATCTTTTGCATTAAACACATAGACGCAAATCCATTTATCGATGCGTTACATATGGAATGACAAACTGATGTAACAAGATCGAAAAAATTAAACTGATTAACGCTAGTGCTTTTAAAATATAAGACGTGTACAAATTTTCCGAAAAAGATCCGAAATTTGAAATTTAAAAATATATTTTGTTTACTATCTTCTATTGACTTTAAAATTGTAGAACGTAAATGCTGAAAATTCAGAGTACAGATTACTAAATTGATCAAATTGTTTACATTTTCAAATATTTTATTTACACTTGTTACAAATAGTGCAAGAAAACCTAGGTGGAGGGTATCAAAGATTCGGCATAGCCGAATTTAACACTCTTAGGCCCAGTTTTTGAGATGTCAGTTAAACCTAGTTTAGTTAAACCGAGAATTAATTTTTTCAGACATGTCCAAATTTATAAAGGAATTGATGAATAAATTCTGGGTTTAACAAAACTAGGTTTAACTGATATCTTAAAAACTGGGTCTTACTTGTTATATTTTATTTTAAAATTTTCTTTTAGTTTTAATAGTAATTTTCTTCTTTCGTTTTCGACAACTAAAAGAAGTTCAGGGTGACAGATTCTATAATGACGCTTAAGGTTAAATGCCTTTTTTATTTTTAATACATTGTTACACACCAGGCACTCCGCTTCATTTATCGCGTTTAAACAAAAACAGAATCTACTTTCCCATTTTTCATCCCACATTATAGCTTTCTTCTTATTAAAAATGTAATTATAAAATAAAAGCTTTAATAAAACAAAAAAATTGTGTCTCACTGTAAATATTCTCTGTGTACCTATTAAAAAAATGTATATATGAATTTCAAAATGCAATGCGACATAAACCTGCTTTGTTCAAAAGCTTTCATAAGACTGAATAAAATTGTTGCTTACTTTTACTCTTTGGTGAGTATTTTTGTTTTCGTTCAGCTGTATACATATAAGAAGCCGAACACCATTGTGTTTGGCACGGTATAAAATGAGAAAGATTAAATTTTGTTTGTGTATTTCTTATAGCTTTGTAGGGAGTGCTATGTGTGTGTATTATTTCAGCGTTACAGAATCAGTTAGTCAGTCAGTGATCAGCGTAAATATATTTAAAGAAGAAGAAGATATGTGCATGTGTTTGTTGTTTCTTACAACAGACTATGTGTGTATACCCAGTCAGCATTTGAAAGCTTGTTTTAAAATCTCATTTGAAGATCGAGTCATAAAACCGTATCATAATTTTCAAGTAAAGAATATGTTTTTTTTTTCGAATGATCTTGCTTATTAGCAATGTGAACATATTTTACGTACCAACAATGTGTGTGTGTGTGTTGTGCAAAGAAAAATCTTGGATCTTAAAATTCTTTATACAAATTTTTATATCGTACATGCATGATCGTAAATTTTTGAATATTCTGAGATCTGCCACTCTTGCTTTCATGATCCAAGTGCAGTTTGCACATCCTCATTTATATATGATTCTTGATGTAACAACGCATTTTGTTACTTTTAATTATTGTTACGCACTAAATAATATTCCTGAAAATGACATTCAGTGAAGAGCAAAATACGAAATAAAAAACAGCAAAAAAAAAATGTAAAAATTGGCCTCAAACTTAATAAATTTATCATATAATTACAACAATAAGGTCGAAGAAATACTAATATTTATAAATATATTTACGCTGATCCCTGACTGACTGACTGACTGACTGATTCTGTAACGCTGAAATAATACACACACATAGCACTCCCTACAAAGCTATGGGAAATGCACAAACAAAATTTAATCTTTCTCATTTTATACAAACCCACACACAATTTTCTCTCTTCTTTGTTACAGACCAGTGCTGCTAATAAAATCTTCTGAAAATCTACAGTGTTGGAAACTAAATCGCCAAAATTGTCATTTTAAAACAAGAAATTGTCAAGAAAATTTTACCGCTTATAAAACTCGAAAAAATATTACAAAAGGAAGCAATAAAATTTATTTATATCATTCATATTACGAATATTTGTACAGTACTGGTTATTTCTATATATAAAAATTTATTAGTGGTGAAATTTCAACGAAAACAATTTAACACAGCAATCAACTAAAGCATTTTATTGCCATGTATCTATAGCTGAAACATATAATATAGGTTTGAAGTATAGCCGTAATTAAAACTTAAATCTTAAATGGAGATGCTATTCAAGGTGTTTCCGTTTTGAAACGACTTGACCCAGAATTAAACCTATACATATTTTGTAATATACATTTACACTGAACTAAAACTATCAATTTTCGATTTACAACCCATTAATTGTTAACCCTTGAAATCCTAATTTTTATACTACTGAAAATTTAAAATCTTCAGTCATCATTTTAACAAATTTAACAAATCATTTTAACAGTTTGAAAAATCGTCGAAATTACAATAAGTTGTCAAAATTGGCAACACTGCTAATGACAATAGCACTACATGTGCAGTTTTCGTGTCACACACATATGGAATAAGTTGAGCGCAAAAAATTCATCAAAAAAAAAAACTAATATCTATTAAAATTCTTCTTTAAATTCCCATTGTTGGACAATGGAAAAATTCTGCAAGAAAAGTAATGAATGAAATTTTAAACATTTTTATTTTTCTCATTTAACGTCGTCCGATATGCATACATACTTCTTTTATCAAACTAAACTTATCCGTTCTCTGATGGCCAGCACTTACCAAAGAGTATGCTTTTTTTGATAAATATTTGAGAAAAAAAAGAGATCTTCAATGTGGATTTTGTTGTTTAAAGCTCTCTATTGAAAAGCCCTTGAAAAAATAGTGCAATATTAAGTTTAAAATTTAAATTATTCTAACTTTGCATAATTAAATTACATTGTAATTTTAGGGAGAGGTGGGGAAATAATTTTTTTTTCACTCATAATATTAATTTTTGCATAATTTTCTTTTAAAAAAATTTTGACAAACATAAATTACGTTAATAGGTATATTTAAGATTTTAATTTGAATAATTTATTGGAATTATCATGGAAAAATTAAAGGCGATTTTTTTAAGTAAAACTAATACGCGCTTATGTTTTATTTTTTCTTTTTTGGATATTTATGTAGATAACTTTGCAAAAAGTGTACCTAGTTCTCTTTTTTCAGTTTACATGTATGACGAAATATGAAATATTGGTGTTTGCGTTTCCTTAAGGGGTGGTAGGTTTTAAAACCATTTTTTGCATTCCTCTTCCTGAATGCACAACCTGTCGAGAGTGTTGTTTCAAAATTTTAAGTAAATCAGAGCAAAACTTAAGATGATACAGCGTTTCCAACGACCGGCCTCATACGGTATATAGTATATAAATCAGATTTTAAAAAACTTTAAACCGATTTTCTCGCAAATAAATGTTCGAAGTCCATGAACATCATAACTCAAAATCTTCTTGACCGATTCTTTTGAAATTTTAGACACTATATCTACACATAAATCATCAGGTAACCATTAAGGTTTTTTTTTAATTCCATTTTCTTCCCCATTTTTTTACAACAAATTCCCGAAATTTTATAGCAAAAATCGTTTTTCACTTCAAATGCTGCAAAGAAAAAAAATTGAAAAACTCTTCTTCACTACTTCAGGAAACATGTTACCTTTTAAACGCATTTCGATTTTTTTATTTCACATGGTCCGGTAACGAGTTATGATGTTCATCGCAAAACAACAACGCCTCCGTATATTGGCTGTCGCGGACTTATTTATTAAAATTTTTAGTTGAAAATTTTTTCAAAGATTCTTCAAATGTTATGCTATAACGTATTCATGTCTTCAAAAAAGAATTATGCAAAATATGACTTTTATTAACTTTAAACCTTACCCCCCTTAAGAAACTTTTAGGAACCTTGCTCTAAAACGTTTTTTTTTGCTATGCTATTCTATTTTTCTACAATAAAATGGAGTTCGGTTATAACGAACTCGGCGGGACCGGCCAAATTAGTTCGTTATAGACTAAGTTCGTTATAACCGTAGTATTTTTTGTTTTGTCCGAAAAATTTAAAAACTTTTTTTACTTGAATAAGTTTATTTATTTTGATGCATTTTAAAAAGTTAGAAAACATAAATTAAATTAATAATAAGATACACATTAATAGTTTGTCTTAATAAGACTAAAATTACCGAGTTTCTATCAAAATAAAATATTTTTTTAAAATCATATAATATTAGAAACTCCTTATGTATAGAAGCAGAAAGTATAAAGCAAAGGTTGGCTACTGGCAAACTTATACATAAAAGGACCTTTTACAAAACTTCATTTGAAACTCGAAGTTTTTGGTTTGTATTTTTTACAACTGTTTTTCGATATTTTTTTTTTTTTAAGAAATTTTAAAACCATTAAAATTAATTTTTTTTAAATATATAAAAATAGGAAAATTTTGAAATGGAAAAAAAAATTTGTTTGTTAAAGTTCATAAATATAGTTTATAAATATTGCGTACATTTTTCTTGAGCTAGGTTTTTTTCTGCATCCGATAAAAATGTCATTTAAATTTTATTCACGCTTAGTTTATATATCCAATTATGATTTGTGCAAAGTTGAAACTAATAGATTTTCACAAAACTATTAGTATAGATTAACATAACTTTCTTACTTGTTCTAAATTAACTAAATACCTTGTGCATTAAAACAAAGTAATAATTCGTTAATTTAAATTTCTCAAATAAATTCATTTCATTTGTACCAGAATAGCAAACAATGAATAAGTTGCCCTGCATGTTGCCAAAAATGTATCCAAGCGTATGCGTATCATACCTCCTGCTAAGATCTCAGGGGACTTCAAGGATCTTTCCGTAAGTAATAACATATGTTTTTTAAATTTAACACTCTGATTAGTCCAATTACTAGCAAATATTGCTCGATGTAGTTGATAGCATAGATATTGAAAGTCACTGCCATAATAACATGTTGGAAATATCTCCAGTGCCAATCCCACAAAAAAGAACAAATAATAAAGAATATCCCATGGAGATGAAACGTAAAAGAGCAGAGCAGCCATCGCCACACAAATATTTGTAGCCGTAACACAGAATTGTATGAGCATGGGCAAGGAGATGATGTTTTGTATGGTCGCATATAATCTGGAAATAAGAATGCAACAAAAAGGATTAAAATTAATATTATTTTGAAAAAGGGTGTGAGAGAATATAAACTTGGCTTGTGTTTATTTAATAAATAGCAAAGTTACCTATTTAAAATTTACGATCGTTAAAGCGTTGGCATAGAGATTTATAAGTGGATAAAAGTGCTGATGACGAAACCAAATGCTTAGTGTTTTTAGCTTTTAATGCTTACCTGTTTTATTTGATTTGAAAGCGTTGGCACTCACAAACCAAATTTTATCATGTAATACTAATCTTAGTTAATAATAATCTTAGGTCAATACAAGTAGATTCCAAATTTCAAAAGCTACCATAATGTGTCTAATAACAGCTTATTTATCAAACTTCATGAAAACATATTTATATCCGCGACCTGTAGTTTACAAAAATTATTTGGAAATTCGCTATTAAGTTAAAAACGTTGAATTTAGATAATTTTGCCACAAATTGTGATTTATATTTTTCTCAGTATTTTCCACATTTTTCGAATACGAGTTTTGGTCGAAAAAGACGATTCTTTTCATGTGTCTATCCATCGTACTTAAAGTAACAATTTTATTTGTGAAAATATTGCGTGATTTGTGGTACTTCTTAGTATACATGGGGCGTTTCATGTCAAGTGACCCAACTTTTGACACCGATGTCTTCCGATGGGATGAAATTTGCACCAATGTTAGTCCTATTAGATAGTAGTTTAGACACAACGAGATCGGTCAAGAATTCTCTGAGTTAGAGGGGATCAAACTTTGACATCATTTTGGCCAAACAGGTGTTTTTTCCTCATCTATGTAACTTTTTACCCATTGTTCTTAGCAAAATTTGTCCTAAATAGTTTATATAACTACTAGCGGTCCGCTTTGCTGGCTCCTAGTAAAGATTTTAAATTTTATAAAACATTTATTGTACAATGCTTTTTATTAGTGAAATTATGTCTATTATATACATAGTATACATGCAATTTATTAGTAACCTCTTATAGCAATGTTCTCTGATAAACAATATTTTTTGTTTTGCCTTCATTTGCGAATATGAATAATGATGATGGTCTACCAACACGTGAGCATCCAACGTATAATTATCCATGTGAGAAACATGGTGTCTCAAGATTTAATCCGCTGACTTGAAACGATTGAAATTGAGATTTATTAATTGTCATAGCAAATGCTAGACGTACTGGAAATTGAATGCGTTTAAAGTTAAAAAGTTAAAGTTTAAAGTTATCTGATGGAGTGATTGGTATACGTGGAATTAATACATTTCCATCTTTGTATTTTCCAATTAATATAGTTTCATCAATGATATTGTTGAATAATTTGTTAACAGCCAGTCTAGTACCATTACAAAGCCGTGGTTGAATTAAATTGCGTAAAAGAATTATTGGCACACCAATTTTGCAGTTCCAGGCAAATCAAGTGAATTTAAAAATTCTGTTGGGTAACTCACAATTTCATGTGGATCCACAATGCAATCAGTCGATTTGTATGTTTTTGTTTGGCCATTAATTTTATTTAGAACATCAATATTAATGTCACTGACATCATTGTTTTTGGCTGCCAAAATAGCGCGATCGCTTAATTCTTGACTCTTATAATTATGTATGATATTTGGGTACACACTTGAAATTAAATCTTCTTTGGATGCATTAGTAACACAAAAAATTTCAGGTAATGTTATTAATCCTGTTGTATTGTCTATATCAATTTTTACATTTCCAACGTCCAATAATTGGTTAGAAAATAATAAAGAAATTAATAAAAGCCTTTCTGCTTCTATTTTTGCGTACATGTCTACCATATAACATGGTACGTATCCTGGCTAATCATAGACAGGGTTTCAGTATTTGTCATTTAAATGCACAAAGTTTATGTAATAAACTTGATGAGTTTCGTCTTTTATTTGAAAATTCGGATGTTGACGCTATATGTGTTTCTGAGACATGATTCTGTGATAATATTAGCGACAATATCTATGAGCTGAAGGGGTACTGTGTCTTTCGTTCCGACAGAAGTAGTCATGCTGGTGGTGTCGCAGTTTATATAAAAAATAATATTTCATGTCAATTAAATTGTACACATAATATGGCTAATGACGTGGAATATGTTTTTGTAGACGTAAATTGTCGTGGTGATAAACTTCTTCTTGGATGTGTATACAGTCCACATAAACGGATAAAGTTTGACAGTCTTATCACGAAGCTAGAGCTTTCATCAATGTCATACTCCGAAGTCATTATATCAGGTGCTTTTAATAACAATCTTTTCGATGACTCAAATCTTAGCACTATAATGTCGATGTTTAACTTGTCAGCTGTCAACACAACGAGACCTACACACTTCACGTCAACAAATAGCACTTTGCTTGATCTTTTCTTTACCAGTAATGAAAGTAAAGTCCTTCATTATGATCAGTTAGCAGCACCAGCATTTTCGAAGCACGATCTACTCTTGTTATCATATGATTTTGCAATAGAAACCCAGCCCCAAACATTTACTTATCGTGATTTTAATAATATTGTTATCTTGGCTTTGGGATATGATCAAGTTTTCTATTTACCGACTGTTGGAGAACAACTGTCATTTCTTAATGGTAAAATTTTAAGAATTTACAACAAACAAGTCCTCAACAAAATGAAAACTATTAAAAATAGAGATAGAACTTGGTTCACAATGGAAACCAAGATGCTAATAGAACACCGTGATAATCTTTATCAGAAGTGGAAACGTTACATGATATCAGAATATCACGACGAATATAAGATGGCTAGGAAAACGGTTGTTTCCAAAATAAGGCATGATAAGTCTTCCTATTATTTTAATAAATTTAATACAGCTATTGGAAGTAAAAAAAATCTGGAAACAAATATGCAAAATTGGAATAAATAAGACAATTAACCAATCAATGAATGTTGACATTAATGCGCTAAATGAAGCTTTTGTAAATATTCCTCTACCAGCCGTTAATAACGAATTTTATGATGATTTTCCCTGTAATAATGTAAACATTCTCAAATTTATCTTTCAGTGTGTAACACTAACAGAGGTATACACAGAAAAAATATTTGCTAACCGAATTGTTCTAAATTGGAACAATTGTATTTTCGATTATATCAACAGAAATTTAATATCATCTGCTAATTTTCTATTATGATAAAATATTTACTGTTAAGGCAATAGAATTGTAATCATCGTGAACCCGAAAATCGGTTATTAGCATTATCGCAATTCGGTTGGTAATAAATTCGGTAGCCACAATGAATCTGTTTTCTGTATGTAGTTAAAAGTTTCAATGCTATTAAATCGAATGCAGTGGGCCTTGATAATATACACCCCAGATTTATAAAAATGATTTTACCATGAATTGTCCGTTTCATAATGCACGTATTTAACTCCATAATCACTACTGGTATCTTTCCAATGGAGTGGAAACATGCCAAACTTATACCAATACCAAAAACGCACACAGAAAACAGATTGGTTGTGGCAACCTAATTTGTTGCCAACCGAATTTTGGTAGTCATACGTACTAACACATTATTCCGTTGTGATTACTGAATTGTATTATCCAAGCCACTGTAGATTCAGTTGTGTAAATTTTATAATTTAGTTGATGTTATGGAATCTAGATTTTATTTATTTATTGTCCCAACCATTTATTATGTTATCCTATTTAATAAGTGCAGTAAATGCAATATATAAGTATAAAGACACTAAAAATGATTTTATTTGTATAATATTTTCAATTCCACTTTAAATACATATAAATAAAATCAAAATATATAACATGTTAAAAAAATTTACATACATTATATTTTGTTACATATTGATGTGTTATTTAACTAACATTTCACGGATCTACGAAAAATATTCTTCACATTGTGGTAATTGTTGTTGTTGTTCTTTATCAATATTTCCTTCTGGACACTTTTTTATTTTTGGATATGTTTTGTAACATAATACTTCACTTAAACCATAGAAAGCCTCAACTCACAAAAACTACACCAACTTATTATATGGCGAGTTCCAAACTTGCTTCCTGAATGTACCTATGGACTTTTGAGCGATCTTCTTGGGTGCCGAATATGTATCGCCATTATACGGCAGCCTTTTCAGGCTTCTTTTCACCATCGTTGACAACATTTTACGTTGGCACTTGAAAGACTTGGTAGAGTACACTATCGTAGGAGCGGGTGACTTTGATTTGATGCTTCGACAAACCATTGCTTTCGCGAGGACGAGCATATATTGTAGCATATATTTTTCGCAAAGAAAAAATTCTAAATGAGTAAATCTTGTTGAAATAATTGTTACAGAAATATTAAGAATTATCCACATACCCAGTTAATGTAACTCATGTACGAGCATTAAAACTTTAAATAACTTTCAACAAAATTGAAAATGTACCATTTTACATTATTTTCCAAAAATGACAATTTTAATTTATTTTTCCAAAAATGACAAATAAATTAAAAATTCGGTTGGAAGAATCATTTCACTATATCTTTTCAGTACTTACAACAGAATTCGATTAATTATTTCGGTTAAAATACCAAAATAGGTTATTCTTTTACTATAGCCGAAAATTAATTCTTAATACAAAATTGACTTTATCATATTAACCAACAATTTATAACAATATCTGTTAACGCATTTTATGTTTATAAAATGTTGTTATAACACAATTACTTGTTGCAATCCCCAATATTTATGATTGTAATAATTTTTACCCCCTTTTAATACAGTTGCCTTAATTAAGTTATATTAATTATTTTTATAAAAACTTTTATTGGTAAACAGAACTAAATTTGCTTTTGTAGATACTTTCATTCTGTAAAATATAAGATAATAATGTTGTAAGCGAAGAAAATCTATCGCATTTGGAAATATTTAAAAATTTCAACAAAAAGTTGTATTACCTAAGTAAATTCTTGTAGTCGCAACCAAATTCCAACTATTTCTTTTTCTGTGTGCGGGTAACGAATACCGCCCGATTGCAATTCTTCCATATCTCTCAAAAGTTTTCGAGCACCTTTTACACAGACAAATCTTTAGGTATTTAAACGACAACAACTTACTTACAGAGCGTCAATCTGGTTTCAGGCCACAACAATAGCTGTATAACAGCTTTATCTGATGTAGTTGAGGAGTTAAGAAGTAACATGGATGATGGAAAAATATCTTTTTTGGTTTTATTTCATCACTCAAAGGCATTTGACACGGTGCACCACTCAATTTTATGCCTCAAACTGAAGAGGTTTTTTAACTTTTCTACATTACCAGTTAGACTCATGTTTTCATGTCTCACAAACAGATCCCAATATGTTGCTAATGGTAGCTCCAACTCAAACTCTCTGCAAGTTATAAGAGGGGTACCACAGGGTTCAATCCTTGGACCAGTAATTTATTCGATATATGCCAATGATCTTCCACAACAAATTAAATTCTCTAAGGTTCAGATGTACGCTGATGACATGCAGCTATATTTAAGTAGTACCAAGGATTCAATTATTTCCAAAACTCAAGAACTAAATTATGATCTCAAACGTATTCTAAATTGGGCAACGGCAAATGGTCTATGACTTAATCCAAATAAATCTAGGTGTATTACAATAAAGAAGAAAGTTATGAATTTGAAGAATGAGATTAATTTCTTCCTTGGGGGCTCTAAAATTGACATCGTGGACTCATTACGAAATCTTGGTTTTGTGTTTAATGGAACTCTGACTTGGTCAGAAGATATTAATCAATCCTGTGGCAGAATTTATAGTATGATAAGAAGCTTATGGTTAACACAACACTTTACTCCACTGATAATAAGATTGCTACTTGCTAAAACATATCTTTTACCAACATTACTATATGCATCTGAGGTTTTCACAGGTTGCAACTCTAGGGATAACAGAAAACTTACTGTAACTTTCAACAACATTATACGCTATATCTTTGGATTAAGAAAATTGATCATGTATCCCAATACTCGTGTCATGTCTTACACATATCATTTGACAACTATATTAAATTCAAGAACATTATATTTCTACATAAAATTATTATAACAAAGGCTCCAAAATATCTTCGAATCGAATAATTCAATTTAAATACCGGGACCATGCCTCTGAATGTCAATTTTTTATTCTAACTATTCGTCTCTGGAATCAGCCTCCTAATGTCATGCAAAATACAAGCAACGTAATAGGATTTAGAAAGTTACTATACCAATACTTTCACACAGAAAACGGATTTGTTGTTGCAACCGAATATGTTGCCAACCGAATTCTGATAGTCCCGTGTACTATCACATTATTCTGTTGTGATTGATCTATTTATATATGAATTCGATTGTATGAATTGGGATATTTAATTGATACAATGGAATACTTAATTTTAGTTATTGATTGTCATAACCATTCTTCTGGTTTTTTATACCCTATACCACTATGTGGTTTGGGTATAATGACTTTGTGCTGCTGTTTGTAACAACCAAAAATATTTGACCTAGACCCATCTTTAATTATACCGATCGAATCAGAATCACTTTCTGAGTTGATTTAACAATGTCCGTCCGTCCGTCCGTCCGTCCGTCCGTCCGTCCGTCTGTGTGTCCATGTAAACCTTGTAATCAAACTGCAGGTCGCAAATATGAATACATTTTGATGAAATTTGGTATGTAACCTTTTATCGGCCATGGGATGAACGCTATTGAAATTGGTGAGAATCGGTCCATGTTCAGACCTAGCCCCCATACAAATTACCCCTATGAAATCGACATAAATTGCCATAAGATCCAAATTGTCATATAGATCTTATTCAAATTGGGTTTGTATGCATTCATTACATCCATTAATGAGTAGTCCAAAAATGATCCCTTTGGCCCCATATAGAGCTAGTTCCCGATCTTCACTAAAATCTATTAAAAAACAAAAATATTGCACTGATTCTTCTCAAATTTTGTTTATATATATTTTTGCAAAATAAAAGAGACTTTACCAAACATTATCAGGATAGGTCCATTTTTGGACCTAGTCCCCATATAGATATATCATCCGATATGGACTTTTTCATATCTGCAGCCAAAAAAATTAATAAAAATCCCACTCAAATTTGGTTTTTGCTTATTTTCTATGTCCAGTTAGTTGGGCCTAGGAGATAGAGTTTCTAAAAGCCTGGTATAGGGTATCGTATAGTCGGTCTAGACCGACTATAATTTTCTTACTTGTTACTAATATATATGTATGAAATAGAAAAATCTAAAAATATTATTATTTATTTTATTATTAACAATAAAATAATTTTACATTAAATTAAACAAAACAACATATTATATGATAAACAAAGAGGTATCCTTGGCTCCATTATATGATCCCATATACATAATACAATTTTGTAATTTCATCATATCCGCACATATTGTTAGATGACATTTCTAAAAAATATATTTAAAAAGTGTGTCCAGGCCAAGTACAATTCGGAGTATAAATATCCGCTCATTACTTACCCAATCGCATAATCATCCCCTTGTCAATTTCGACTTGGCATCTTGATATAGTTACGACTTGACAGAAAACAGTTTCTTGTTTGAGCTGCACGTAGAACTACTCTTTATCTTCCAGAGTGAATAGTTTCTTGTTTACTGGAATATTAAAGGTTCACACATGCAACAACGACAGCATTCCATTACAATGCGTGGAGTACTAACCGAAAAAAAAGCAGTGGCAATCATCTTAAATACATCAGAAATCTGGTCTGGCCGTTGAGTCCATCTTGCCTCGTCTAACACAAAGAATTTTATATTATACGTGCGTAGACATTGAAGTCAACAAATATCTGCGCACATCTTGGTGTGCTGATGACAATGGGATAGCCAACTTCCAGATTGTGTACGTCCTCACAGACATTTTTTTCACTATATGCTCGTATTGATTTACTGCAATATTGTAATCGAAAATTAAGCACTTTTACATTAACTCGAATATATTCTGAGCATCTCTACCTACCTACCTTCGACGTATTGGTAGTGGGCTGTTGTATGACAGATTTGTGTCTTACTCTTTCACCAAACACACAAAGAAAAAACTCATGCGATTGGAACAATTACATCTTCGGTTTCTAGATTAACGGATATTTCTTGTTCTTCCATTTTTTTTAAAGTATTTTGGCACTTTTTCACTTAAAATAAATTATCACATTACACATATTGAAAAATTTGCTGTATTTTATTTTATTTTTCAAAATGACAATTAAATCAACAAATTCAGTCTGGCTGCACATATTTCTATATGATTTGGTGTCTACAGCAGAAATTGATTCACACAATTTCTTTTCGGTTAGAAATACCAAACGAGTTTAAAAGTTTAGGTTTCTTTTATTTTAACCGAAATAAAAAAAATTTTTATGTGTATAACTCTAACGAATTATTTGTTACAATATCCGTTTAAAAATTTTCGGTTTGAAATATGTTGTTATACTAGAATTAGTAGTTACTGTCGCCAATATTTAGTATTGAGCCATGTTATTCTTGTTTTAGTTAGGTTGTCTCAACTAAATTTGTTTGGTAATTTGTAAAAAGACTTTCGTTAGTAAACAGAACTAATTCTATTGTTGTAGATACTTTCATTCTTAATTAATTGTATTTATACGATAGTTATAGAAGAATATCTATTATATTTTGGTACATTAAAGAATCACAACAAAAATTATTATTACCATAACAAATTTTGCTACTGGTAACCGAATTCCAACCAATCTTTTTTCTGTGTATTCATTGATTTTATTTGATTTTTTTAATGTTTTTTAATTGTAATTTATAATATTTTAAATTTAGATTAAAAGTTACTGATATTAAATATATAGTGAATAACTTATCTGATTCCATTACTGTAATTTATAAGGTACTGTGTCTTGTTGTAATGGAAAATCGCATTTAATAAATAAATACAAATACAAAATATATTGGTGATACAAATGCCGACATTTCAAAATATGATTTTCTATATTCTCTCGGATCATCAATCTGTACGCATAATAATTCATGCAACTAATCTTTTTGTTTGTTTCTGAATCAGTAATATTAAAATATATTTTTGCTGTAATACTTCCCCTAATTTTTTGTAATAAAATAAATAAAAAAAAACAAATTTAGCAGTTGCTGGATTAATCATTTTCAATTGCAAATGATAGTCATCCTCTCCTTACCAAAACAGTATTAGGTATTGAAGCGCGTCATAAGATCGATGAGTTTCAGAAACACGTTTCAAATGATCATTACGCCGATGTAAAAAAATATCTCTGGCTTCGAACTGATCACCAACATTTACAATGGCTACTTCATTTATTGTTTTGGTGCATTGAAACGTCTTGAGTGCTCTCCTACTGGTGTTTTATCAGCTTTTATAATAATTTTGTGATTGTTGGATGGCATTTATTCTATTGAAGTCTTAAATAATTTTACTTTTAATTTTTAATAATGAGTTATGTTGATGGAATAACTTTAGTAATGACTGTACTACGTCATGGCGTACTCCCGAAGTAATTGCGCATCTGGTGTTTACTCCATCTTCAGAATTGCCAAGAAAATATATTTGAAGGAATTTATGTTGTACTTCAGGAATTGGTAATAATGTGTGGTATATTTGACCCTGGACTTTAAATGTTGGTATGGAATTATCAGTAACTAACTATTCTGTCAACACCGAATGACGTCATAGACTAGGGTGGCCCTTAATAAAAAAGTGTTCAAACTCTCGGCCTCACCCCCATAGAAATATGCGAATAGCAAAAAAAAAACTGAGAAATACAAAGCTTTGGGCCAATCAAAAAACATTTAGTCGTGCGTTCTTATATGGGAAAATATGATTTTTTTTTCAGATTTTACGAAGATTTTGTTCTATAGTTTAATTTTTCCGACAAGATGTTACATAATTCGGGATCAGTGCTAAATTATCCTTTCAAAAAGCTATAAAACTTCAAGATCGAATAAAACCTCGCCAAGAAATAGCAAATGCTCCAGACCACTTTTGTGGCAAAAAAAACTAGGTCATGAAATTTGATAGCATTTTTTTCAACTTTGAGAAATTGCTTAAACCCACACTTTCTTTTTGGTCTCTATACTTGTATGTACTCAGATATGAAGTATTGTTTTATTACCAGGTTGCTAACCTATTGCGCACTGAGATCGAAAATGGAAAATTTTTTTGACCAAATTTCGAAAACTCCTTTTCTCTTCCTCTAGGGTCTGGAAATTGGGGTCACATATGACCCCAAGCTAATAACACACAATTTAGTCAAAAATTCAAATAATTTGTAAGTTCTATTGAATTTCTAGACATGTAGAACTTCCGTTCTTGAAATTTGGGATAAATCCGAGAACGTTAACCCATTATTTACCAAGGCCTTTGTATTTTGACATATTTTGAAATAAAAATTACCGAAAACGAGTTTTTCTATTAAACTTGATGAAACCACTATTAAGAATTTAAGAAAAATAATTTGGTAAATTTGTACTTAATTAACCCTTCAGTGCTCCTGGTATCACAAAAAAATCATGTGAGTCCGATCACAAGGGAGATGTGTAAACATCTAATAATTAAAGAAAACATCAACATCATATTTTCCAGTGCATAAAAAATAAGTCGATTATGCTGTTTTCTGAAATGCAATTGATGTTTTCTGAAATTCAATTGATGTTTTCTGAAACTCGAATGATGTTTTCTGAAATTATATTGATGTTTTCTGAAATTCTATTTATGTTTTCTGAAATTCAAATGATGTTTTCTGAAACTCGAATGATGTTTTCTGAAATTATATTGATGTTTTCTGAAATTCTATTTATGTTTTCTGAAATTCAAATGATGTGTTCTGAAATTATTTTGATGGTTTCTGAAATACAATTGATGTTTTCTGAAATTTTATTGATGTTTTCTGAAATTCTATTTATGTTTTCTGAAATTCAAATGATGTTTTCAGAAATTATATTGATGGTTTCTGAAAAACAATTGATGTTTTCTGAAATTCTATTGATGCTTTCTGAAATTCAATTGATGTTTTCTGAAACTCGAATGATGTTTTCTGAAATACAATTGATGTTTACTGAAATTCTATTTATGTTTCCTGAAATTCAAATGATGTTTTCTGAAATACAATTGATGTTTTCTGAAATACAATTGATGTTTTCTGAAATTATATTGATGTTTTCTGAAATTCAATTGATGTTTTCTGAAATTTTATTGATGTTTTTTGAAATACAGTTTATGTTTTCTGAAATTCTATTGATGTTTTCTGAAATATAATTGATGTTTTCTGAAATTATATTGATGTTTTCTGAAATCCTATTTATGTTTTCTGAAATTCAAATGATGTTTTCTGAAATTATATTGATGGTTTCTGAAAAACAATTGATGTTTTCTGAAATTCTATTGGTGCTTTCTGAAATTCAATTGATGTTTTCTGAAACTCGAATGATGTTTTCTGAAATTATATTGATGTTTTCTGAAATTCTATTTATGTTTTCTGAAATTCAAATGATGTTTTCTGAAATTATATTGATGGTTTCTGAAATACAATTGATGTTTTTTGAAAGACAATTGGAAAATGTTTAAAAAAGAACATATCATAATTTTTTCACCAATACAATCATAAGTCACACAGCGTTATCTGCTTCAGCTCACACCGATATGAGTTACGCTGTTTTTGTGATTGTATTGTGAAATAGAAATTTACCCCCCTGCGCGTATAGATGTTTACACATCAATAATCCATTGTGATATATCTTTGCTGCAATTATCTGCTTATTGCTCGCGAATATAAATTAAAACAACTTTTAACCAATTTTGTTATAAAACTATTTTATGTATAAAAACTATCTATATTTTTCTAAAACTGAAAGGGTGTGTAAAATGTTTTTAAAAAATTCCATTTTTCTCGAAATCCGCAAAAAAAACTCCATGTCAAAAAAATTCTGGCATAGAGATTTACTTAAAAATTTACACAGTTAATCTGTAACATGTCTTTAACGAAACTTTGAAGTGACAGATCAATGTTTTTAAATTTTGTTTAAAAATATTTTTTTGAAAATTGAAAAAGGAGTTTTCAAAATTTTATCAAAAAAATTTCCCATTTTCTGTCCCATTGCGGAATAGGTTAGCAACGTGGCAATAAAACAATACTTCATATCTGAGGCCTTACATGTATAGGGATAAAAAAAATTATGGCTTTAATCAATTTCTCAAAGTTGAAAAAATACCATCAAATTTCATGACCTAGTTTTTATTTTTGGCACAAAAGGGGTCTGGGGCCTTTGCAATTTCTTGGCGAGGTTTCATTCGATTTTGAAGTGTTATAGCTTTTTGAAAGGATAGTTTAATACTGATCCCGAATTATGTAACATCTTGTCGAAAAAATTAAACTGTAGAATGAAATTTTCTTTAAAAATTCATATTTTACCCATATAAACACACTTGAAATTTCCAATCGCGTTGAGGCACCACTAAATGTTTTTTGATTGACCCAAAACTTTGTATTTCTCAGTTTTTTTTTGCTATTCGCATATTTCAATGGGGTTTGACCGAGAGTTTGAGGACTTTTTTTTCCCTCCATATAATGTAGGGCCATCCTAATGTAGACTTTTTTCACTGCAAGTCTATATATGTATTTTCAGATCGATCGGATATGGGGAAATGGGATTTAAATCACTCTGCGACTTTGCGTGACTATACGTGACTGTGTGTGACTATCCCGAAGTTAATCTTTCTTTACAGCAAGTATATCGACCAAGTTTCAGATTGATTGGATGAGGGGAAATCCGTTTTAAATCTCTCCGTGACTGTGCGCTACTAAGTCAAAGCTAATCTTTTTTCACAGCAAGGGTATGGACCAAGTTTCAGATCGATCGGATGAGAGGAAATTACATTTAAATCACTTCGTGACTATGCATGACTACCCCAAATTTAATCTGTAGTCACAACAAGACTATGGGCCAAATTTCAGATCAATTGGATAAGGGGGAATGGGGTTGACCCACGACAGAAAAACAGTGAGAATGAGTTAAAAGAAAGATTCAAAAAGAAAAAAATTTTTTGAAATATTTCATAATTATATAAAAATTGTTCTATGTATTATTTTTTTAATTTATCTTATTACGTACCATAATATCTTGTGAAGGATTGATTTAATTTTTTTTTTATAAGCCGCCCCTTTCTGCCAGTCGCCCAGAGCCATGGCCTTACTAAGGCCGACATTTTAGCATTTTTGAGGCACTAGATACAGTTTATTCGGGTTAGTTTGTTTTACATTTTTTTCCGAGATATAGCCGTCAGAAGAAATACACATTTTTCGAAAAAATCGAGTTTTAGCAAAAATATACATGAGGGCATAAAATCCGAACAGCAGCTAAACTAGCAAAATCCAAATGGGATTTTGTTCGAAAAGTACTTCAAAAAATCATACACCAGAAGGAGTTTACACTCGATGACTTCAGAAATGTTGTACTGTGTTGTTATTGCTTTTAATATTGTTTTAAACATCCGGTATCTGGTTTCTAGTTGCAAAATTTAGGTTGATTTGGTCTTTTATGAAATATACACACAGAAAACGAATTCATTGTGGCAATCGAATTTGTTGCCAACTGAATTTTGGTAGTCCTATGTACTATCACATTTTACTGTTATGATTACCGAATTATTTGTTACATACTTCCTTATGATCTTAAAGGCAATCGATTTTATAAATGAATTCGATTGTGTGAATTGTGACATTGTAGTTGATAGAATGGAATTTAGATTTAAGCAATAAATACAGAATAAAGTTTCAGTTATGTTTTCTTCAGATATCTATTGCCATATTGATATAATTAAAATAAAATCTTGCATGTTAATAGATAAAATGGTATGCCCAACCAAAGTGTTATATATATTGGTTGTATCTGCCATTTATCGGGGTTGTATATATATCTAATTATACAAAAAAAAAAAAAACAATATTAAAGCTTTTATTTATAGTGTATTTATTTTTGAAAATTAATTATACCGTTTACAAATATTTACAATATAAAACTTATGGTACAGAAATGCGTACAATTAATAGGCCCACATTACATATTCTTCGCCAATGGGTGCAAGAGAAATGTGTGATACATACTTAGCTTTAAAATTTTTTGATTTTACAATGTTAAGTGTATTTGTTAAGCTGTTTACTCTATACGCAAAATAATATTTATCGAAGTGCCAGGATTCTAATGTTTTTACACATAAATAAAACGCATCATCATCAATAATAATATGCTCGATTAAGCCAAACATCGGTTCAACATTTTGATATGTATGTACACAAACTACCATAGATTTTTTAAGAAGTAAATTCTAAAAATTAGGCCAGCTTATTTCCTTTGTGTTGAAACAATGCATCTTAGATGCAGTCAATTTAAATTTATATTTATTTTTGTTTAGCCCAAAATCAAGCAGATCGATCCTTTATTTAGTAATTCTAATGTGAATATTTTTTTTTTCAATTACGAACATTTCTAAAATTGTTATAAGATCATAATGCCATATCCCATCTAAGATATCATGCAACAGGTGACAATTTTGAAGACTAATAAAAATTGAATTTTCTTTTAATACTGATCTATTTGGATTTTCGAGCAAATCAATATCGTAATTTTCTTTGCTTCTTAGCTTTTGGATATCATCAACGCATAAAACTTTTGTTTCTTATGGGCTACATTTACAAAATCGACAAAAAAAAAATTAAGAATTAAAAAATTCAACAAATCCGAGAATAGAATTTATTCCTAAATTGCCTCCTCCAACTATACATAAAATTAACTTTATAGATTGACCATTTACAGAAATTCCTTGTATAAGTTAATAATTAATTAATTTATATTAACAAAAGTTCAATCTCCCCTGTCGCAATCCAATTGCTGACACAACTTCTCATATTTATTTTAAAATTCAATTCCCTATGTCGCAATCCAATTGCTAACACATTTCCGTTGTTCCAAATTTAATTATTTACCTTTCTTAAAATATTTGCTAAAAGTGCTGATGACATGTCTGCATTGAATGCACCTAAAATAGCTCACGTTGCATTCAATGTGATGGTTGATACTCGACAGGTATAATATTAAGTAGATAATAAGTACAAAAATGTTAAGTTGTAAAAATAGAGTCCGAACAAGAAGACATAGTTTTCCGGCAGTAATTTAAACTAAATAATAAAAAGACATAATTGACATAGTCAGTCTTCTCTTTTAAAATAAATATATTTTATTTTTTATATAATAAAAGTTAATCAAATAAAGTTAAAGAAGACGTAGTCTTCTATTTAAAACAAAATTAACAAGTGTTATATTAATTGGCGTCCGAGCAGCCTGGTATAAAAAAGAATACCACGGAACCTGAGCCTGTACGTGTCCGTCCGCAGGCACCCGTTCGTTTATAGAATTGCATCGAATCCTTAGTAACGAAAAGTAAAACGGAGAAAATTCGTACAATCGGAACGGTTCTAGTTAAGTGACTTAATTAAATGAATGCAATTAGTAATAAGTGTTACTAAACAAATAAATAGGAACTACCACAGTGAAAAAACAAAAAAAAAAATTTTTTTTAATTAAAAACTTGAAATTGATAAAGGCTTATAATAAATAACTAAACAATTGAAAAACTTTACAAACAATTTAAACTACAACAAAGCAGCATAAAAACCAACAACAGAGAAATCAACATAAAAATCAACACAAAACTCAACACAGAAGTCCGACATCCATTAGAAGATTAATCAGCTCTAACCCGTTGAAAGCCATCCTTACTTAAAAATAAAATCAACGACAGCACCAACATTAATAATTTCATCAGTAAAGCAACAGCTAAAACATGAAGGCAATGTTAATCATATTGTAAGTTAAAATAATATTATGTTAATTTATATTTGAATTTTAAGAAATATCCTAAGCAAAAATATTTAGTTGTTAAAAAGAACGTAAAAAGAAGAATAATAAAAAATTAAACAAGTAAAATCTATATTTTCTATCAAAACCAATTTTAAATAATATTATGGCTAATCCCAGTAATCTAATACGACCACCTGTCCTTAACAATCCAATCCCGAACCCACCAGTAGGGCCACAAAATTTTCAAATAAATGCCGAATTAGAAAATAGGATAGCTTCCATTTGTGCACAACAATGTAGGAATATTGTGCAGTCTATGATAAACCCCAACGCAGACATAAATTACGGAAATGACCAAACCATAGAGGAAAGATACAGGGAAAATTTAAACGACTTGGACAAAATACCTGACATAGTAAGAAGTTTGAGGGAGTTTTCTGGAAACCCTTCCGAATTCAACTCCTGGAGGAAAAGTGTCGATAGGGTACTACAAATCTACAACTCAATGAGGGGAACTCCAAAATATTATGGAATCCTAAGTGTAATTAGGAATAAGATAATAGGGAGTGCAGACATTGCATTAGAATCGTACAATACGCCATTGGACTGGAATAGTATAGTAAGATGTCTGACCCTACATTACGCTGATAAACGTGACTTAGGCACCCTGGAATATCAAATGACCTCACTTATTCAGGGAAGAAACACTATCCAGATTTTTTATCAACAAGTCTATTCGCACCTATCCTTGATTTTGAATAAAATTGGCTGTATGGAAATGGGACAAGAGTCTTTGCGACTTTTGACTCAGACATATCGAGACAAAGCTCTCGATACTTTTATAAGAGGGCTAAATGGAGATCTACCGAGACTCCTAGGCATTCGTGAACCTTCAGATCTCCCGCAATCACTACACCTTTGCTTGAAATTAGAAAACCAACATTATAGATCAGAATACGCGAATAAACATCAAAACCATAAACATCGTCAACAGCCACCACTTCCTCCAATGCGTAATTTGAACACACAAAATTATAATAGACCATTTTACCCAGAATTAACATTTCAACACTCTACCAAATATAATACTCCTATGAACAATATGCAACAAAATGCATTTAAAAATCAACAACCCTTCCATTACCATAACCCTCAACCAATGTTTCAACCGCATCAACAAGTGCGACAACAATTCCAATTTCAGACGCCAAGACCGTCAGAACCCAAACCTCAACCTATGGAAATTGATCAATCGGTACAAACAAGAAATATTAACTACCAAAACAGACCCCGTCAAATGATGCAATTCCAGAATAAAAGACCCGCATCAATGAATCACGTTCCACCACCATTTAAACAACAACGAAATTTTCATATACAAAATGAACATCAAAATTTTGACAATATAGTAGAAGCCGAAGAATTTCAACCCGAAAATTTTGAAGACAATTACTATCAGCAAATGCAGAACGAAGATATTGGAAAATACGCTGAATCTTTGGACAAACAGGACCAACAATATGGAACTCCTACCCAAGATCTAACCGACATTCATTTTTTAGATTAACGTATTCTTCGCTCCCATACTTTGAATGTACGGCGAAGAATGGTCAAATTCTGAAAATCCTAATAGACACAGGATCTAACAAAAATTACATTCAATCATCTCTCGTTAACAATCCTAAACAAAACGAAAAACCTTTTTTTGCCAACTCAATTTCTGGCGACATTAAAATCACACATCATATATTCGCGAATCTGTTTAATTTACCCGATCATCCTATAAAACTTTATATTTTACCTTCTCTAAAATCATTTCATGGTATTTTAGGCCATGACAGTTTACAGGAATTAAATGCAATAATTCACATTAAGGAAAAATACATGTTAATAAATCACAAAATTAAAGTTAAAATTCACCAACAAATTTCCCAATCCGTAAACAAAATGGAATTTAGAACTAGTCATATGGACGAAGTTCAAAAATCTCAATTGGAAGAAATTATAAATAATCATCCCAATTTATTCAAAGACCCTAATAAAAAACTTACATTTACTTCTCGAATCAAGGGAGAGATTCGAACCACATCCGATTCACCAGTATATTGTAAATCATATCCGTATCCCATGGCGCTTAAAAATGAAGTTGAAAAACAAATAAATGAACTTTTAAGCGATGGTATAATCAGGCCTTCTAGATCTCCTTACAATGCACCCGTCTGGATTGTCCCGAAAAAAATGGACGCATCCGGCGAGAAGAAATTCAGAATGGTCATCGACTACAGAAAACTGAACGCGATCACTGTAGCCGATAGATACCCCATTCCGGAGATTAACGAAGTGCTTGCAAATTTAGGAAAAAACAAGTACTTCTCAGTGGTAGACCTTTAAAGTGGTTTTCACCAAATTCCTTTAGAGAAACGCGATATAGAGAAAACCGCATTTTCAGTCAATAATGGAAAATTTGAATTCGTCCGACTTCCATTCGGATTAAAAAACTCGCCATCAATTTTCCAACGTACTTTAGATGACGTGTTGAGAGATCACATAGGTAAGCGATGCTATGTCTACATAGATGACATAATTATATTTTCCAAAACCGAGAAAGAACATTTTGAAAATCTACACAAAATATTTGAAACATTAGAATCCGCAAACTTCAAAATACAGCTCGACAAGTGTGAATTTTTAAAAACAGAAATTGAATTTCTAGGATTTATTGTAGGAACCAAAGGAATAGAAGCTAACAAACGAAAAGTAGAAGCGATAGCCCAACTACAACCTCCAAAAACTCTGAAAGATTTAAGAAGTTTTCTAGGCATGTCAGGTTACTATAGGCGCTTCATCCAGGATTACGCGAAACTCGCTAAGCCCCTGACATCCCTTTTAAGAGGGGAGGAAGGACGCATTTCGAAAAATGCCTCCAAAAATAAAAAAATATCTTTAGACCAGAATGCGCTAGATGCATTTCAAAAATTGAAAAACTCCTTAGCCTCTAGTGATATAGTTCTCTCTCATCCTGACTTTGAAAAATGTTTCGAGTTAACGACTGATGCTTCCGACTACGCAATCGGTGCAGTCTTATCGCAAAACAAAAAGCCTATAACCTTTCTTTCCCGAACGTTAAGTAAAACCGAAGAAAATTATGCCACAAATGAAAAAGAAATGTTGGCTATAATTTGGGCATTAAATTCACTGAGGAATTATTTGTACGGATCCCGAAAACTAATCATATTCACAGATCACCAACCGTTAACATATGCTCTTAGTAGTAAAAATACTAACAGCAAAATGAAGAGATGGAAAGCCATCTTAGAAGAATATGATTATGAACTCAGATATCAGCCCGGTCGAACAAACGTAGTAGCAGATGCACTATCTAGGCCACCTCAGATAAATTCAATGACAGCAACGCAGCATAGCGACGAAAGTTCATCAGACAATAAAATACCAGCAGTAGAATGTCCTATAAACGTCTTCAAAAACCAAATTCATATTTTAATAGACGACCAAGACAACTACAAATTTGAAATTCCCTTCCCAACTTATCACAGGCATATAATAAAAAAACCGTACTACACCAAAGACATATTAATTTCGATTCTAAAAAAATATCTTAATCATAGCGTAATTAATGGATTGTTTACCATTGAACCAATTATGGGAATAATTCAGGAATTCTATTCTGAATATTTCACGAATTATAAAACAAGATTCACACAATCACAAGTCAAAGAAATAACTGATAATGTAGAACAGGAAGAGGTCTTAATCAAAGAACACAGAAGAGCCCACAGAAATGCCAGGGAAAATAGAGAGCAAATAAAGAAAAATTACTATTTCCCAAAAATGACAGAAAAATCCAATAGAATTGTTAAAAATTGTCAAGTTTGCAGAGAACAAAAATATGATCGGCGCCCTGATAAACCACAATTCCAACCCACACCAATTCCACAAAATCCTGGAGAAATCATCCATATTGACATTTACTCCACCGAAGGAAATCTTGTACTAACAGCAATAGATAAATTCTCAAAATACGCTTTAGTAAAAATCTTAAAATCTAGGGCAATAGAAGATATTAAAGAACCGTTAAAAGAAATAGTTTTAGCTTTTGGTATCCCTAAGTCCATAGTCATAGACAATGAAAAATCCTTAAATTCCGTATCAATAAATTTTCTTCTTAAAGATCAATTTGGCGTCGAAATCTACACTACACCACCCTACTCTAGTTCTGTTAATGGGCAAGTGGAGAGATTTCACTCTACTCTTTCGGAGATTATGAGATGCTTAAAACCAGACAAACTTCATACCACTTTTCATGACTTACTTACCAGAGCAATATACGAGTATAACAGGTCAATTCACTCTACCACCGGCAGAAAACCGATAGATATATTTTTCTACAAAAATTTAGGCAATGATCCAGGAAAAGCAATTTTGGACAAACAAGAAATCATCAATCGTTTAACAGAAAAACAAAAACAGGACTTAAGCTACCATAACCAAAATAGGCACGGAATAAAAATTTATTCACCAGGAGAAGAAATTTTTGTCAGAATTAACAAGAGACTAGGTTCAAAACTAACACCAAGGTATAAAAAGGAAATAGTCAAAGAAGATAGAAACTCCACTGTTTTAACAATGACAGGCAGAATTGTGTATAAAAGTAATATTAAAAGAAAATAAATTATCTTTACAGATTTTATCTAACCCTTGTCAAAACTGAAGTCCAAATTTTGGATTACACTTCTTCATATGTTGTGGCAATTAATAAAGGCACAGCAAAAATTCAGCAAGGAACTTTTACTATTCTACATTCGATAGATCTGGCACAGTACGCAATATCCATATCCAATACCCATACATTCATCCAACAAAACATCCCAAATCACCATAACCTGTATCCCATCCTTATCCACGAATTAAGCCTTACTGAAAGTATTTTAGAAAATATAACACCCACTATAAAAAATAAAAGAGCAATAAATACCATAGGTACTATTTGGAAATATATCGCAGGATCTCCGGATCATGACGACTTTGAAATAGTAGCTAATAATATAAATGATCTAAATAAAAATAATAATAGACAAGTGTACGTGAACGAAGCTTTTAATAAAAGATTAAAAAACCTAACAGATATAGTAAATAAAATTTCAAATGTAATAAAAAAAGATATATTATTAGAAAACGAAATAGTTATAAATTTACAAAATAGAGTAAGACTAGTTAAGGAAGAGCTAATAAATATCCAAAATGGAATTGAATGGGCAAGGCTTGGAATTATTAACCCATCCATATTAAATAAAAAAGAAATTGAAATTGCTACGAGTAAAGTTAGAGAAGAAAATATTGTTTTCGTAAGCCCCGAAGAGGCACTCCAATTTGCCAAAGTATCTATCTTATACAATACTAATAAAAAAATATTTTATTTAGTTAAGATTCCCTTAACGAAAAAGGAAACCTATGAAAATGTAATTTTAAGACCGGTAAAAAGGAAAAACTCTGTAATTAATCTAGAATTTAAGCAGATTTTAAAAAATGAAAAAACTATATATGGTATAAAAAATGATTGTGAAAAATATAATAATATAATAATTTGTAAAGAAAACCAAATAAAGAATATCTCGAATACCCAATGTATCCCTAATCTTATAAGTAGTCAAAATTCTACATGTGTAACGAGTAACGATCATCATATCCCTTTAATCGAAGAAATCGAGTCCGGCATTATCCTACTAAATAATTGTAACACATCCATTTATATTGATGATACGCGGAGAAATATATCTGGAACGCTTCTTATAAAATTTCATAATAGCACTATTAAAATTAGCGACAGAACCTTTAGTAATATAGAGGCCTCACCATTACAAATCATTCCCGCATTAATGCAGCCCGCTCCTTTTGAAAGCGACCATATTAATTTCCTATCACTTGAAGCTCTTAACGAATTACAGATTAATAATACGGAGGTAATTTCAACCATTCAGAAACGTTTGAGAATCGGAGGATGGTCAATCTCCATTATCCTCAGTCTAATTATCATTTCCATAGCATGTTTAAACTTTTTCTTTAAAAATAACAAAAAAATTGTCGTTTGGGAACCTCAAACTCCAAACACTAATAACGAGACTCATGCGACAATAACCTTGCAACGCTATGCTGAATCTCCTAAACCAATAGCATTAGAAGCCCCCATCAAACCACCAAGACTGAATAATATTCCATTTTTCTAAATGATTGAGGACAATCAATTTAAGAGGGGAAGAGTTAATAATTAATTAATTTATATTAACAAAAGTTCAATCTCCCCTGTCGCAATCCAATTGCTGACACAACTTCTCATATTTATTTTAAAATTCAATTCCCTCTGTCGCAATCCAATTGCTAACACATTTCCGTTGTTCCAAATTTAATTATTTACCTTTCTTAAAATATTTGCTAAAAGTGCTGATGACATGTCTGCATTGAATGCACCTAAAATAGCTCACGTTGCATTCAATGTGATGGTTGATACTCGACAGGTATAATATTAAGTAGATAATAAGTACAAAAATGTTAAGTTGTAAAAATAGAGTCCGAACAAGAAGACATAGTTTTCCGGCAGTAATTTAAACTAAATAATAAAAAGACATAATTGACATAGTCAGTCTTCTCTTTTAAAATAAATATATTTTATTTTTTTATATAATAAAAGTTAATCAAATAAAGTTAAAGAAGACGTAGTCTTCTCTTTAAAACAAAATTAACAAGTGTTATATTAATTTATACAAACACAAATGTTAATTGTTCTTAAAAATATTTTGAATGTATTTCTATTTCCAATTTTTTCGGTCATCCGTAAAAAAGCATTCCCAAAAAAATATTGATTATTTGGAATTTAAATGTTCTGGAAGAATTAAAAATTTTATATATATGCCTCTAATTTTTTGTTGTCTACTATGTCACAATTTCAAAATCATCGAAATAGATCATTATGGATATTAATATTTCATCTATATCACCACTGGGGTTGATATTTTCAATTTTTTGTTTCCAAAATGGGCTTTGAATAATATTGCAAAACGAAGATGCTGAATTTTTGCATTTCGTATAATTTTCAATTTTTTTATAAATTTGTTTGAGTAAAAAGATTTTGAAGAAGTTGCTGGAGATCTACAATTATGCAAAAAAACAATCATTTATATTTTTAGCAGTTTTGTTACCATTTTTATAAGAAAAATGAAATTCTTTTCGTAAATCGATCATTTCAAAGCAAATATTCAGATTTAATTTCTAATGGGGTAAGAAAAGATTTTAAAATAGTTATAAGTTCCTGATTTTCTTCCATATTACTTTGTTTACTATTTAAAATATTATTTATATGCATAGCATATAAAAACAGTTCAACGTCATCACTCCCTTCACTCAAAATTACTAAAATTACACAAGGGAACAAAATTGGACTTTTTTTGTGTTGATTTGAAATTTATAGCAAATTTTTACTAATTTGAGGTCGCTGATTTCAAATCTGCACTTGGTTTTTTTCTATCAGCTCGACTTTTCGAGATATACCGTTATGTTCAAAATTAAGGCACTTCCGCTGCATATATTGGAATAACTTGAAAACGGTTCACCATATTAAATTAAAAAAAAAATCCGAAACTCGCAAACAATATTCTCCTAAAGCCGTGCTTACTTTGTTTTTAGATTTTCCAAGTAGTTTTAGAGATATCGTTCAAGTTTTGAAAAAAAAATTAAAATTTTTTAAAAAAAAACATTTTTTTTGTTCTTTAAAAATTCCTAAAAAATAAAAATGGGACAAAAATCACAGTTTTGGTCTACAGACAGTTAGTTAAATATATTTCGAATAAAATGAGCTTTATTTCATTGCAATCGGTGTACAACTTTTGATTTTGTTCACGATTTACTGAATTGATATAAATCGCGATTTCCATACAAAAATAACATTTTCTAATGTGTAAGTGTTTGTATGTAATAAGTTAGTTTTTTATGATTCTAAGAATTAAAAAAATTAAGTAATAAAAAAAGATTATTTCATTTTTATGGTCAGCTATACTTTTTAATTTAACACAAAAAGAGAATTTTAAAGAAAAATAAAAAATTTTAATACACAAATATTACAATGTAATTACAACTCATCGAAAAATTTTCTTTTATAAGATTTTCTTAAATAACCTTGTTTAGAGGGATTTGTTTTAATGCTCCAGCAATAGTCCGCCATCATATGCTTATCCCAGTGACCCTGGTACCGCTCCTCTATAGTGCGGATATCTTGATGGAAACGTTCACCTTGTTCTTCACTGAAGTCTCCAAGATTTTCAGGGAAACAATCCAAATGACTGTGTAGGTAGTGCACCTTAATGCTCATATTACAACCAAGCTGCTTGAAATGTGACAACATGTTATCCAAGTGGTCCGAATAGTGCTCACCCTTTTTGTTTCCCAGGAAATTGCGCACTATCCAAACAAATTTATTCCAAGCATTTCTTTCAATATCTGTCATGGAATTACTAAAATTTTCATCATTGATTAATTTTTTGATTTGAGGGCCATCAAAAATGCCAGCTTTCAGTTTCTCCGAACTCAAATTGTTGAACTTTTTACTGATATATCTAAAACAATCACCGT
The DNA here is from genome assembly GCA_963682025.1 of Cordilura impudica. Lineage (NCBI taxonomy): Eukaryota > Metazoa > Arthropoda > Insecta > Diptera > Scathophagidae > Cordilura > Cordilura impudica. The sequence goes on from OY821521.1 coordinate 61,380,538, forward strand.
CCTTGTTGAGAGCTTTGACAAATTGTTTCATAAGTCCTAGCTTGATATGGAGAGGTGGCAGTATTATGCGATCCCTGGGCACAAGTGGTTGATTAACTATATTGTGGTTTCCTGGAACCATAGCTTCCCTCGAAGGCCAGTCTTTCTTACTCCAGTGTTCAGATCTGGCTCTGCTATCCCATAAACAAATGAAACACGGATATTTTGTGTAGCCACCTTGTTGGCCTAGAAGAAAATTCACCATTTTTAGATCCACACAAATTAGCCAGCGGTGTTCGTTGTACTTTATTTTATTTATAACTGAGGCAATTGTAGAATATTCTTCTTTAGCTTTAGTTGAATGTGCAATGGGCAACGAACCCAATTTATTACCGTTATGCAGAAGTACACATTTTAGGCTGCGTTTAGAAGAATCTATAAATAGTCGCCAGTCATTTGGATCATACTCCTCTAATCCCATCGCTGTTACTAAACCAGGAACATCTGAACAATAAACAAATTCATCGTCTTCGGAAAAGAATGGAAGTAAGTTTTTTTCTCTGTTACGGTAGTATGAAATTGTTGTTCCTTGGGTTAACAGATTTTTTTGCTTTAATCGAGAAGCAAGAATTTCAGATGCTTTTTTAGAATGAACACATGTGTTCAGGGGAATTCCTTTAAAAATCATCCGTTACCAATGGTAAACCACACATCAATAAAAACAAGTGGACTTTTCTTTTTTCTCTTTAATTGACTGTGAACTGACTAGGTGTCATAAAGGGACAATAAAATTTATAGGCGTTATGAGTTTGCTACCGCAACCATAAAAATGAAATAATCTTTTTTTATTACTTAATTTTTTTAATTCTTAGAATCATAAAAAACTAACTTATTACATACAAACACTTACACATTAGAAAATGTTATTTTTGTATGGAAATCGCGATTTATATCAATTCAGTAAATCGTGAACAAAATCAAAAGTTGTGCACCGATTGCAATGAAATAAAGCTCATTTTATTCGAAATATATTTAGCTAACTGTTTGTAGACCAAAACTGTGATTTTTGTCCCATTTTTATTTTTTAGGAATTTTTAAAGAACAAAAAAAATGTTTTTTTTTTAAAAATTTTAATTTTTTTTTCAAAACTTGAACGATATCTCTAAAACTACTTGGAAAATTTAAAAACAAAGTAAGCACGGCTTTAAGAGAATATTGTTTGCGAGTTTCGGATTTTTTTTTTAATTTAATATGGTGAACCGTTTTCAAGTTATTCCAATATATGTAGCGGAAGTGCCTTAATTTTGAACATAACGGTATATCTCGAAAAGTCGAGCTGATAGAAAAAAACCAAGGGCAGATTTGGATTCAGCGTCCCAAATAACCTTAAAAACAATATTCAGTTCTTAATCAACAGAACCATTGTTCCCTTGTGTTATTTTTAAAAGTTCATTGTTTACTATATATGACATATTAGTACTATCATTGTTTTTATTAAATCGATTTTGAGTATTAATGTGAATAAAATGATAGTTTTTAACCTGTTTTAGGTATGTATTCATATACGTATATCTGAAAATCTTCGGGTACAGCTATTATTGTTACATTTGAATTTAACTTTACTTCGATGAGTAGTTCTAAAGTGTATTGGTTAAAAATTATAAGAATCAAAATATCTGCCACAGCAAATACAATTCATTGTTAAAACAGGTAATCTTATTATTTATCATTAAATTTAAGATAATAATTTGTTTGTTTAAATTAGGCAATAAAGTTAATTAAACAACTATTGAATAAGTTAATTAAATGAAAATTAAATATAAAGAATTAAAAACTACTAAATATTTAGTTTATAAAAAATAGTAATAATAACTGTATTATTTAAATCTGATTGGGTGCAAATTTTGAAAATGTACCTTTGTATAAAATTCCTTACAAGCTTGCCTTCCATTGGGTACTGTACCTTAAGCCCCATAAAAATGCAGAAACAAACTTTCACTGCTTCCAAAAAATCAAAAAATATATATGTATTTCTTATCGCAGAGTGTTACATAGTCTTTCAATTCATCCAATTTTCCCACAAATATTATTTTAGGCTGCAATAATATTTGATAACAATCAGCTTGTTGAAGAGTCTATAAGCAGAAGAGAATTGTATCGATTGTGTAATAATTCAAAAAAAAAAAAATAATCAACATTACAAAAAATCTACTCACATCATGATGTACTACAAATTTTCCCTGAATCTCAATTTTCGAAGCTTTGACAGTTTTTGTCATCTGGCTTTTTAAAATTGTAGATGGGAACAAATATGGAAGTAAAAGAAAAGCAACTGACTTTTTTGAAGCTAAATTGTAAGAAAATATGAATTAAAATCTTTAGTTCAAATTTTGTTCATAAAATAAAGATATGATGATGCAGAACGTGTTTAAATTCAGATTACCCCACCTTTTAGCATAGAATACGTGAAGATTCGTCATAACTGTCCATGCTCTGCAATTCACATCCCCATGAAAGTAATACCAATACGAATGCTAATGTTTGTCATTATCAAAAATGAATCAAAAGCACTACCTAAGTCGATTTAGCTATGTCGTCCGTCTGCCCGTGTTGCGAGTATTAATATATTAAGCAGTAATTTGATATATAAGCTTTTATCGGCAATAGGACTAACCATATCTGTTCATGGGTTCATGAGTGGTCTATTGGTATGTAGATTCTTTCCCAAATGTTATTGCTTATTGTAGGACTTCAGGATATATGTTCAGCATGGGTCATATATGAATTTGTTCGTGGGCTTATGTATTGTCCAACATTATAGTTTTTATTTTCCAAAACATCGGGAGAGCTTAGATTTAATTAATTTTAGATTAATTTTAAATGCACAACTCTATAGTACACTCGCACTTCTGTAGTTTGGTATTATATTTGTTTATGTTGTTTTTAATTTATGCAAAACTGCTTTGAATCGCTACAGATGTTTCTTTTCATAATTTTTGATATTAATATAATTTTTTTTATCAATTAAAAAAGATATGTCTAAATCATTTTACACGCACGTTCCACATAAAATTTTATGGGTAACTCTTAATAAATAACTTCACATACATTTATTTTTAACTTACCGTTGGTGTCAATCCGTAGTACAAATCTTGATATGCACTTTTTTAACACAATTTTTTTTAATTAATAATTATTATTTTTCACACAATTATTTCACAATAAATTTTATGACTTAAAGTTTTATATTTTTTTTTTCAGATTTGAACATTTCAACAATGACATTAAATCCAAACATTCGATTGGGTTACTAATAAATTTATATATATCTTGCATTAACACCAGTATTTGTTTCACATATACATATATCATTCGGCTAAATACACCAAAATCAGTAAAAATGTTATAACTGAAAAATAATTCTACATACAAATTTATTTGTATCATACATACCAACAATTTGTTGTAATATCTGTTAAAATTTTTTTGATTTAATATATGTTGTTATAATCGAAATTATTGTTGCAATCATCAATATTAAGTATTGTAGCATATTATGATGTGTTTAACATAGTTCCCTCACTTGAATTGGTTTTATAATTTCTATAAAAACTTTGATCGGTAGATGGGACTTATTTTTCTATTAAAGGAACACTAAAATTATGAGAACTATATTTGTATGGTAGATATTAAAGAAAATGTAGTACATTTTAAAATATTTATAAATTACAATGAAAATTCTTATTTCCTAAATAAATTTTTTTAATGGTAACATAATTCTAACCAATTATTTTTCTGTGTGTATATATTGGAATATATTTATTCGAAATTCATCGTTGTTGTATTTATTACTCAGGAACTAATACAAAGACTCACTTATTGGATATAGCCCAAGTGAACAACACCTATTTTTTTTTTTAACAAATTAGTTTTTGGAAATTCCATTACAAAAATTTGGTTATGAATGCATGGTCAAAGGTCATTCATTATCAATAAAATTTCGGCTAAGTTACGTAGATGAACACAATTATTCTAAATTAATTTTTTTAATTTTCACTATTCGCGTCTTCACATGTCAGGAACTCTTCGAGCTACACAACCAAAGTTTTACTTGTTACTTAGTTTTGAATAATAGAGAATTCCTGCTAATTTTAAGCAAATTCAAAAAGTGCTAGGCTCCAATTAAATTATTTTCTCCGCTAATTTAAAACAGATGCTCCCATTTGTAAAATTCATTTGCGATTATTTATAAAATTGATTCAAAGTATCCCACCTAAACTTTTTCAAGCTTAGCCAACGCTTTACAAGAAAAAGTGTTTTTTTTTTTTTTTTGTTTCTCAAACCAAAATACTTACTCGTACAAATTGTTCAGATCTATGATACATCGATTTAATTCATCTTCATTATCCTTCTTAGATACCGCATCATCATAGCCAATATGGGCCACCCTCATCGATAACAATTCTATGTGTCCCGATAGAAGACACAGAGCCATGGACGGAAAGGAATCATTCGCAAAGTTCTGCATAGCTAAAAGCGTTAACCCAACAATTTGATAAATATGTGACACATAAAATTTCCAAGACGACTCCAGCCAGTTAAATGGAAACCAACCGGGAAACAACAAACTACGTGTCTCACGAAATAGAAACGACACTTCACCCATTAGAGGAATTCCCAAATAGACGCTTAAAAATAGCAAAGCAATCTTGCGCAAACGACGTTTTAATTTTAAAAAATAATCAAATTCCATACCGTCAATGATACGGTCATCCAATTGTTTGAGTATGAATGCAAATTGTCGATAATCTGGCATCTTGGTGACATAGATTATAAATTTGACACCACATGCTGCACTTGCCATAAAAATTGCAAAATTTTTGATGTTATCTGCCTGGCTGTCACTTTTGAAAAGATATAGTCCCAAATGTAGTGGGTACCAGATCGTTACCATCATATTTATAACGATAGTATAAAATATAAAGTTAGTTCCAGCATCGGTATTTACAGATATACCCAAAATTTTCCAGCATAACCAGATGGGTTGGAATATTTCATAACTATTTGGTTTAAGATCGTCTTCAATGTTGACTGTCGATTTGGCCATTATTTAAAAACAATTCAATGCAGAATCCTTTGAGAATGTTACTAAGTTGTAGTTGTTGCTGATACCGTCCCCTACGGCTAACTGAACATTTTTGAAACCTATTTATGGCTTATAAATGCTTTTATATACAAAAAAACAAACTTCGTATTTGCTAAGTTCTATTTTTAATTACCATCCCATTTCCTTTTGCTAAGTTTTCTGGCAAGTTTTGAACAATTATTTTAAATATTTAACAACCTGATAGCCCTTATAAACCAAATCAGTTGTTACTTCCGTTTGTCCTCAATTGATATTGTAGAAAAATATATTTTTAATTTATGTTTGTAAATTAAAGGGGAGTTTCTTTCTTTTATTTTGTATTTTATTAGTTTATATCCACGACTGTCCATAGCACTGTACCATGCAGATAGGTGCAGTCGTATATGAAAATAATTGTATTAATCATATTTTAATAATCTTTTATTTTATAATTTCAATCATTTCAAGAATTACAATGATTAACAAAGATTCTTAATTGTTTAACTATTATGATGATTAATACCATCATAATAGCCATTACCATTAATTTCTTAATTTCTATTATCTATTATCTAAGTTCTTTGTTTATTTAACTTCCCATTTTCTTTTTCTAAGTTTTCTGGAAAGTTTTCAAAAACTATTTTAAATATTAAAAAATTAAATAGCTCTTATAAACCAAGTCAATTGTTGTTTCCGCGTCTCCTCAATTGATACATCAAATTCTAATATCTAATTAAATTATCAAAACAGTAATAATTAGTGTCAATTAAAGAGTGTGGCCACAAAAATATTGAATGTGTTTAAAGTGCTGTAAAAAAGCATTGTTAACAATATTTTTTTATTAATTCCGAATTAAAACCATTTGCTTGGCAAGTGAATTTGTTCCTGAAGCATTTGATGAATTTAAAACCTTGTGCAGGAACACTGTCAAGTTTGAAATCAACATCGTTGACGCTCGTAAAATTGCAGCTGGGATATCTTTTGTATTTTCGCTGAATACTCAATTGGATGTAAATGGAATAATGACACGTAGGAGGTTGTTGGCTGGCATAAAGATATACATTGATGAGGATTACACATTGGAAGACCGCAACAAGAGGTACTTATTAAGACAAATTGGCAAAAATGTAAAGATAGTGGACAAAAAGGTGCCAGTGCGCTATGGCGATTATAGTATTTTTATAACCTATACCACTATGTGGTTTGGGTATAATGACTTTGTGCTGCTGTTTGTAACAACCAAAAATATTCGTCCTAGACCCATCTTTAATTATACCGATCGACTCAGAATAACTTTTTGAGTCGAAATAGCAATGTCCGTCCGTCCGTCCGTCCGTCTGCGTGTCCATGTAAACATTGTAATCAAACTACAGGTCGCAAATATGAATATATTTTGGTGAGAATTGGTCCATGTTCAGACCTAGTCCCCATACAAATGACCCCTATGAAATCGACATAAATTGTCATAAGTTCCAAATTACCATATAGATCTCAGTCTAAGCATCCATTAATCAGTAGTTTAAAAATAATCTCTATAGGACAATTCTTAGTCATAGGCCCCATATAGAGCTGCTTCCCGATCTTCACTTAAATCTATCAAAAAAAAAAAAAATATTGCACAGATTTTTCTCAAATTTGGTTTGTATATATTTTTTCAAAGTATAAGTGACTTTACCAAATATGCTCAGGATCGGTCCATTTTTCGAACTAGTCCCCATATAAATATAGTATCCGATATAACCTTTTTCATATCTGCAGCGAAAAAAATTAATAAAAATGCCACTCAAATTTGGTTAATGCATTTAGTTGGACCGAAGAGATAGGGTCTCTAAACCTGTAATGGTGCGGCGTTGGTGGAAGATCCACTTCCGTTTCCCTGAGCCTTTGCTGGTCGCACGTGCTGGCGTAGGGGCCTAGCTCGCCGGATGGGTGGGGTCTTGCTCAGGCCCAGGGAAACCGCACTACAGATTTTCACGTGCGATTAAAAAAACTGTCAAAAAAGCGGATACTAAATGGGACGGATGGCCATACTTACCTTGGGATTGGGGACGAGGTGTTCTGCCCCTTTTGCCCTCCCTACCATGTTACCTCGACTCCATCTCAATTGGAGGTAACCCACTAAATGAAAAGATTAGGTTTGGTTTGGTTTTCTACATTGGTTTTAACAAAAAAAGTTTTTATTTACCCTTCATTTTAAGGGTTAAAAATTTAAATCATAATTATCAAAATTTATTTTATTATTTTTTTTTTATATTATCGCAAAATTTCACTTTTTAGAAAAAATTTTAAGTTTGGCAACATTTTATTTTCAGCCAAATTTTAATTTAGGAAAATTTTAATTTTAGCTTAAGTTTAGAATTAGGAAAATTTTAGTTTAAATTTTATAATTAGAAGACTGTTTATGTAATTTTAGAAAAATTTTGGATTTAAGTAAATTTTTATATTTAGAATACTAATTTTTTTAATGACAAAAATTTGGTTTAATTAGAAAACCTCACATTCAGAAAACTTTTACATTCTAATTAGAAAAATCTTAAAAAAAATCTCTTAAATTTCTATAATTTTAAATTTAGGTTAATTTTAAATTTTTATTTCTAGCAAAATTTAATTTTAGGGAAATTTTAAATTTAGGAAAATGTTAATTTTAGAAAAATTTTAAAGTATAGCATAATTTTAATTTTAGGAGAATTTTTAAATTTAGCTTAATTTTATCCATATTTAAAAAAATTATTTTCATTTATGAAATTTTTAGTTTTAACAAAAGTTGACTTTTAGCACTATTTAATTTTAGGACAATTTTTAATTTTTAGAAAAATTTTTAATTTTTAGGAAAATTTTTAAATTTTAATAAAAAATTTTTAATAGTAGAAAAAATTTTTAATAGTAGAACAATTTTAAAATTAGCTCACTTTTAATTTTTTGCACAACTTTCATATCGCCATATCGCTGGTGTTGCATTCCGATGTGGTACCGATGAAGCTGCTGCCCAGGAAGGATGAGGGTGGTGTCACTAGTAGTATATGGTTAGTACAGTTTATTTGGGTTTACGTTTCAATACATAGTTAAGTTTTCTATGCAAATATCAGGTTTAGTTTTTTTTTCTATGGTCACCTTTCTTTCTTATTTCGAATTGGTTAAAATTATTTAATTTCAAATTTTCAAAATTAGTTCAAATTTCAAAATTTAATTATTACAGTCTTTCAAATTTTTAAATTTCTTAAGTCTTAACATTAATAATTTTCTCAAAATTAACTTTATTTTATTACCACTATGTCTTATTTTTTTATTTTTTTAATTTTAACTTTACATTAACTTTATTTTATTAACACTATGTCTTATCTTTAATTTTAACTTTACATTACTTTATTTTACTAACACTATGTCTTATCTTTAATTTTAACTTTACATTACTTTATTTTACTACACTTTTTTTTTTTCTTAAAATTTCTTAAAATTATCATTTAATGTATTAGAGGTTTTTCCTCAACCTTTACGTTCTGCTATCAAAATTCAACTCCGTTTTAATTTTATTTTATTTTTCAATTATTTATTTTTTAAACATTCGTTTCTTTTCTTAACATTAGTCTCTTTTTTTTTAATTTGTTAAACTTAACTTTACTTTTATGTCTTTTATTTTAATTTTTCTAGTCTTAAAATATATATATTTTTTTTTATCTTATTTTTTTTCGCAAACTTTCACTTTAATGTTTTTTTTTTAAATTTTAAATTTCTTAAATATTATGGCTTAATTTAAAAATTTACTAACTTTCTTAAACTACATATTTAATTCTTACGAGGTTTTTCCTCAACCTTTCCTTTTCAAAAACAAAATTCAACTCCCCGATTTAAATTTAATTTTACTACATTAACCTTCTCATCTTCATTCACTCATGTCCAGATAAAAACCTGTTTATTAAAAAACAAAATCACCACCAATTCATTGAGAACATTCATATGCATTCATAATATTCTCTAGTATTTATAACACTCCCACTCATATATGACTATGAGAGCAAGTGAGATCAATACAAGCATGATTGCATATGAATGTGTTCATGATTTAATACAACACAATGAAGAGAAAAAACGCCATAAATCAGTTTGCTAAAAAAAAATGCCATCAACCTATTACCATATAAGGTGTTGTTTACTTGTACATACTTGAACTTGAAAATAATTTCAATAATTTCTTCTTTCTTATTCTGCCTGTACCAGAAATTCTTTTGCTACAGTGCAGAGCAAAAAAGATCACCGTCACAAACCATGGTATAGGGTGTCGTATAGTCGGTCTAGACCAACTATAATTTTCTTACTTGTTGTTAATAATAAACCATATTCTCTCGAAAATGACAAAATCCTTGCTGTCTCAAAGACGGATGCAGATTTTTTAAATAATATACTGGACAAAAGCAGTTTCAATGACCGTGTTCCGTGTTCACTTAAGAGAGCAGCGGCAGCATATACGTAATGGTACTACCAGGTCCCCAATTTACAACTAGCAATTAGATGTATGTCGTATGGTATCTTATAATGTTGCAAATCTTAATGGTAAACTCAAATATGGAAATTTTTCACATTTATTAATACTTTTGATATATTCTTTTTATTTGAAACGCATGTTCTTGCTGATAAAAGATCAAACTTTGTTAACTTTTTTAAGGAATATGTACTCAGTTGGGTAGATGCCACTAAAAATTTTGCTATGGGTCGTCCCATAGGCGGAGGATTATATGGCTTTAAAAAATCGTTACAAATCTCTTTTGCACTGTGATATTGTGAATCACCTGATGGTATCATTCTTATGGCTAAATTTAATGATTTATGTTTTCACTTCATTCCGTGTTATTTAAATGGGAAAAATTGGTCCAGTGATTTTTTAAAACTACAAAATATTGTCAACTGTCTTGAAGATGTACCGTATTGTATAACTAGCTGATTGTGTGGCGCCTAGGCGCCCGTTTATTTTGACTTCAACAAACAATTTTTTTTTTGCATTTCAGTATTTTGCTATATTTTTTATATTTTAAAAAAATTAATTTTAATATTTTTAAAATTTCTTTAAAAAAAAAAAAATCGAAAAACAGTTGTATAAAATACAAAACAAAATTTCGATTTTCAAATGAAGTTTTGTAAAAGGTCCTTTTATGTATATTTTCGCAAAAGTTTGCCAGTAGCCAACCAACCTTTGCTTTATACTTTCTGCTTCAATACATAAGGAGTTTTTAATATTATATGATTTAAAAAAATATTTTATTTTGATAGAAACTCGGTAATTTTAGTCTTATTAAGACATATTATAAATATGTATCATTTTAATAATTTAATTTATGTTTTATAACTTTTTAAAATGCATCAAAATAGATAAACTTATTCAACTAAAAAAAGTTTTTAAATCCTTCGGACAAAACAAAAAAATACTACGGTTACAAGGAACTTAGTTTATAACGGTTACAACGAATTTAGTTTATAACGCACTAATTTGGCCGGTCCCGCCGAGTTCGTTATAACCGCACTCCATTTTATTGTGGAAAAAATAGAATAGCATAGAAAAAAAACGTTTTAGAGCAAGGTTCCTAAAAGTTTCTTAAGGGGGGTGGGGGTTTTAAAAGTTAAAAAAAGTCGTATTTTCATAATTCTTTTTTATGTTGGATAAATTATTTCACATACACATTATAGCATAATATTTGAAGAATCTTTGAAGAAAATTTTAATTGAAAATTTTAAAAAATAAGTCTGTGACAGCGAATCTCCCGAGGCGTTGTTGTTTTGCAGTGAACATCATAACACGTTACCGGATCATGTGAAATAAAAAACCACATGAGTCCGATCATAGGGGAGATGTGTAAACATCTAGAAATTTAAGATTTTTTATGGCACTTTTTAAAAATCAAACAGAAAGCGTCATCTATGTATCACTTATAGCAATCAACAGCAGGGGCACTGCTAATATAAAAATATTTATTACTATTTATTATTGCAGCCGGTTAATTTTTAATTCTTCGTTTTTTATTTTTCATTTTTCATTTCCCGTTTTTTATTTTTCATTTGTTATTTTAAATTTTTTAATTTTTAATTTTTCATTTTTTATATGTCTTTTTTTATTTTTCATTTTTTATGTTCCATTTTTCATTTTTAATTTTTTATTTCTCATTTTTAATTTTTTATTTTTTATTTTTATTTTTTAATTTTCTTTTTGCATTTTTAATTTTTCATTTTTTATTTTTCGTTCTTAATTTTTAACTTTTGATTTTTTTATTTTTCATTTTTTATTTTTCATTTTTAAGTTTTTATTTATCTTTTTTCATTTTTATTTTTAATTTTTCATTTTTTATTTTTAATTTTTTATTTTTCATATTTTATTTTTCGTTTTTCATTTTTTATTTATCATTTTTTTATATATTTTTCATTTTTTTTTTTAATTTCTGATTTTTCATTTTTCATTTTTTATTTTTTATTTTTCAGTTTTCATTTTTCATTTTTAATTTTTAATTTTTTATTTTTAATTTTTAATTTTTTATTTTTCATTTTTAATTTTTTATTTTTCATTTTTCATTTTTTTTTTCATTTCTTATTTTTCATTTTTCATTTTTAATTCTTAATTTTTTATTTTTCATTTTTAGTTTTTTGTTTTTCATTTTTTTATTTTTCATTATTTAATTTTCATTTTTTATATCTAATTTTTTATTTTCTATTTTTAATTTTTCATTTTTCGTTTTTCATTTTTTATTTTTCACATTTCATTTTTCATTTTTTATTTTTAATTTTTCGTTTTTAATTGTTCATATTTTATTTTTTATTTTTCATTTTTTATTTTTCATTTTTCATTTTTAATTTTTTATTTTTCATTTTTTGTTTTTCATTTTTCATTTTTAATTTTTTGTTTTTAATTTTTATTTTTAATTTTTTAATTTTAATTTTTTATATTTCATTTTTTATTTTCTATTTTTATTTTTTCATTTTTCGTTTTTCGTTTTTTATTTTTAATTTTTTATTTTTCATTTTTCATTTTCAAACAATCATAAGTCACAACGATTTTGTCTTACGTCTCACATTTTACGCTGTTTTTGTGATTGTATTGTGAAAGGGAAATTTAACCCCCCGCGCGTATAGATGTTTACACATCAAAAATCGAAATGCGTTTCAAAGGTGACATATTTCCTGAGGTAGTGACGAAGAGTTTTTAAAAATTTTTTTTTTGCAGCATTTTGAAATGAAAACCGATTTTTGCTATACAATTTCGGGAATTTGTTGTTAAAAAATGGAGAAGAAAGTGGAATTTAAAAAAACCCTCATGGTTACCTGGTGATTTATGTGTAGATATAATGTTTAAAATTGCAAAAGAATCGGTCAAGTAGATTTTGAGTTATGATGTTCACGGACTTCGAGCATTTATTTGCGAGAAAATCGGTTTAAAGTTTTTTAAAAACTGATTTATTTACTATATACCGTATGAGGCCGGTCGCTGGAAACGCTGTATTTTCTTAAGTTTTGCTCTGATTTACTTCAAATTTTGACACAACACTCTCACATATGTAAACTGAAAAAAGAGAACTACAATTTTTGCAAAGTTATCTATAAATCTAAAAAATAAATAAAAAATTGGAGCTTATTAGTTTTCCTTCAAAAAAACTTATTGTTCCAAATCGAATTAAAGGCGATTCCATGATAATTTCAATAAATTATTCAAATTAAAGTCTTAAATATACCTAAATACGTAATTTATGTTTGTGAAAATTTTTTGAAAGCAAATTATACAAAAATTAATATGATGTGTGAAAAAATAAATTATTTTCCCACCTTTCTTCCGAAATTACAATGTAATTTAATTATGCAAAGTTAGAATAATTTAAATTTTAAACTTAATATTGCACTATTTTTTCAAGTGCTTTTCAATACAGAGCGTTAAATGAAATCATACGTTGGAAAACAACAAAATCCAAATTGAAGATCTCTTTTTCTCAAATATTTATCAAAAAAAGCCTACTCTTTGGTACCAGAGAACCGGAGCGAAAGCACTCCTAACAATACAAAACATTTTTGAGATGAAAAACAAAACCGACAAACGGAAAAGTTTAGTTTGATAAAAGAAGTAAAAATGTTTAAAATTTCATTCATTACTTTTTTTGTAAAATTTTTTCATTGACCAATAAAGGGAATTTAAAGAAGAATTTGAATAGATATTAGCTTTTTTATGCGTTTTTTGCGTTCAACTTATTCCATATGTAACACGAAATCTGCATATGTAGTGCTATTGTCGTTAGCAGTGCTGCCAGTTTTGACAACTTATTGTAATTTCGACGATTTTTCAATTTGTTAAAATGATTTGTTAAATTTGTTAAAATGATGACTGATGATTTAAAATTTTCAGTAGTATAAAAATTACGTCGTCAAGGGTTAACAATTAATTGGTTGTTTATCGAAAATTTATAGTTTTTGTTTGGTGTAAATATAAATTACAAAATATGTATAGATTTAATTCTGGGTCGAGTCGTTTCAAAACGGAAATACCTTGAATAGCATCTCCATTTAAGATTTAAAGTTTTAATTACGGCGATACTTTAAACCTATATTATATGATTCAGCTATAGATACAAATCAATAAAATTATTTAGTTGATTGCTGTGTTAAATTTATTTCGTTGAAATTTCACCACTAATACATTTTTATACCCTATACCACTATGTGGTTTGGGTATAATGACTTTGTGCTGCTGTTTGTAACAACCAAAAATATTTGACCCAGACCCATCTTTAATTATACCGATCGAATCAGAATCACTTTTTGTGTTGATTTAACAATGTCCGTCCGTCCGTCCGTCCGTCTGTGTGTCCATGTAAATCTTGTAATCAAACTGCATGTCGCAAATATGAATATATTTTGTTGAAATTTGGTACATAAGATTTTACCGGCCATGGGATGAACGCTATTGAAATTGGTGAAATTCGGTCCTTGTTCAGACCTAGCCCCCATACAAATTACCCTTATGAAATCGACATAAATTGCCATAAGATCTAAATTGTCATATAGATCTTACTCAAATTGGGTTTGTATGCATTCATTACATCCATTAATGAGTAGTCCAAAAATGATCCCTTTGGTCCCATATAGAACTGCTTCCCGATATTAACTTAAATCTATTAAAAAACAAAAATATTGCACTGATTCTTCTCAAATTTTTTTTGTATATGTTTTTGCAAAATACAAGAAACGTTACCAACCATGGTCAGGATCGGTCCATTTTTGGACCTAGTGCCCATATAGATATAGCATCCGATATGAACTTTTTCATATCTGCAGCCAAAAAAATTAATAAAAATCCCACTCAAATTTGGTTTTTGCTTATTTTCTATGTCCAGTTAGTTGGGCCTAAGAGATAGGGTTTTCAAACGCATGGTATAGGGTATCATATAGTCGGTCTAGACCGACTATAATTTTCTTACTTGTTATATATAGAAATAACCAATGCTATAATAATATTCGTAATATGAATGATATAAATAAATTTTATTGCTTCCTTTTTTAATATTTTTCGAGTTTTATAAGCGGTAAAATTTTCTTCACAATTTCTTGTTTTAAAAATTACGATTTTGGCGATTAAATTTCCAAAATTGTCGATTTTCAGAAGATTTTATTAGCAGCACTGGTCGGTAAAAAGAAGAGAGAAAATTGTGTGTGGGTTTGTATAAAATGAGAAAGATTAAATTTTGTTTGTGTATTTCCCATAGCTTTGTAGGGAGTGCTATGTGTGTGTATTATTTCAGCGTTACAGAATCAGTCAGTCAGTCAGTGAGTCAGGGATCAGCGTAAATATATATAAGAAGATTGGTGGTTTGAACTGTCGCGCTTCTGATGCACAGATATTAGGCGGGTACATTTCAGATATCTGCCCTTTGATAACTACACTTCGTAGGTCAAAGGAAGTAGTCTCTGATAGTAAAGGTAAACAATTGTTGTTTTTTGTCGAGGATAGTGGTGGGATTATTGTAAATGGTCGAATAGCAGGAGATGAGGATGGTGAAAAAACGTTTTGCGGTATTATGGGAAGTAATTGATTACTGTATAAGTTCTCTGGATGTATTGTATCCAAAGCAAGCCTTTTTCGCTCTAAATTTTTCTGGATCCAATGAATTTTTGGTGGTAGTTCAATAGCTTTAGTTAGTCGATTTCCTGTAATACTAAAAGAACCAGCTAGAGGGAAATGATCACACTAAATGATCACATTTCCCTCTAGCTGATCACACTAAATGATCACATTTCCCTCTAGCTGGTTCTTTTATTATTACAGGAAATCCATTAACTAAAGCAATTGAACTACCACCAAAAATTCATTGGATCCAGAAAAATTTAGAGCGATATGCAAACAACCTTTGTAAGCCAAGAATATTTGCATTCAGAGTCGAAAATTCAAAAGAAATTAAATATATGTGTTGGTAAAGTGAATGCAGCTGCTAGTATTAATATTATTGAAAAACGTTTTGACGCTTGTTAAAGAAATTAGACAGTTATCGTAAATCGGGTACTGATGCGGACAGAAAGGCGTATATTCAAAGTGGAGTCAATTATAATGGATTATGGGATGAGAATAAGCTAAATGCTAAGATTCGCAACATGCAAAAGTTAAATACAATTAAAAATAGTTCTGAATGGTGGAAATTAGCTAATTCGCTACGAAATCGTCAACCCAGATTAGGTAATAATTTATCAGTGGACGATTTTGAAAAAAATTTTTCCAGTCGTTATTATCCAACTCGCAATCCCAATTGTTACTACAGTGGTGTACAACAAATATCATTGACCCTGTTCTTGAGTCTCCTTTAGAGATGAGATAGCTTCTACTAGTAGTTGGTTCTTTGAAATCTGGTAAAGCACCGGGAATGGATAGAATAAGTTATGAATTCTATAAAAACGCTTCAAGTAAATTCCTTGAAGAGTTGTTAGACTTTTTCCATCAAATATTCCTGCGTGAAGAAATACCGGGATCTTTTAAACAATCTTCAATGATTTCATGTTTTAAAAAGGGTGATCCTAATACTGTATCTAATTATGGGCTCATTCTTAAGCGGATTAATAGTTGGATTGACTGCAATAACATCCTCATCGAGTACCAAGCAGGTTTTCGTAAAGATTACTCCACTATTGACAATCTATTCAATCTTACGTCTATTGTGAACATAAATTTTAATACAGGAAAGAAGACTTAGTTTAGTTTAGTTTATTTTTATTTGTTCTTCCCATACAACAAGATTTACATCTTTTATATTATAGTATGGGAATTTTTAAAGAGAAACAAGTAACGGTATACAAAAAATATTTAAATAAATTGTATAATTATATAAAGTAAATAAAAAAATATTTTTTTCATCAGCTTTTGATATGATCCCTCGAAATGCTCTTTGGTTTAAACTAAACAAATTAGGATTGTCTAAAAAATTAATAAATTTGCTGCATAATCTATATGAAGATACAACTAGTCAGGTATGGGATGGATGCTCATTATCTGTTCCTTTTATAGTCTCGCAGGGTGTTAAGCAAGTATGGCTTTTAAGTCCCACCCTTTATTCATTATACATAAATGATCTCCATGACTATTTACCTTATGGCGTTACCATTACTGGGACAGTTGTTAAAGTATTATTGTATGCCGATGACATAGTTCCTTTATCGGATTCGCCAACTGAGTTGCAGATGATGATTAATGCCCTGTATGAGTATTGCTGTCAGTGGAGCCTAAAAATCAACCTTAATAAGTCTAAAATCATTGTATTTAGAAAAGCGAACATAATTCCCAGAGATTTAAGTTGGAAATTTGGGAATATTGTAACAGAGATAGTGAACGAATACAAAAATTTGGGTATCTCTATTACTTTTAACCTAACTTTCATAAAACATTTCGAGTCTAAACTCTCATCCTCTAAAACTGCCATAAATGCAAATTGGTTAAGTTATGTTTTTCATCCTAAAATATCTTTCTCAAATAAACTTAAAATTTTTGATACGAAGTCAATATTGCGTTATGGAGCACAAATATGGGGCTAACGTAGTTTTGAAGAAGTAGAAAAATTGTTAAGATATTTTTTGAAAAAAAAATGCTATTCCTTCCAATGAATACGCCTGTCTACATGCTGCATATTGAAACTAATATTCCCTCAATATTTCTTGGTACTTTACATTTACATTTTTCGCACATTAGAAAGGTTTTTAAGTACAAATAGGTTGCCTCGACTATTAGCCGAAGAAACTGTGCGTACCAAATCTTTTTGGTTTGAACATTGGTCATCTTTATGTGACCAAATTGGAATTACACTTAATTTTGAGACATGGAGACCTAATATGGCTCAACATCACCGGGTTATGCTTGAATCTCTAAGAAATGTGGAAATTGATAAGTTCACACAATGCGCCAGAAACTCTAGATTTCATGATATGTATCCAAAACTACAGTACTATACTCCTCTTGTTCTATAGATGTTAATAGTGCTAATTTTGTAAGCACTATTTTAAAGGCGAGAGGTGGTCTATTACAATTAAATGCCCATAGCTTTCAAAATGTTTCAAATAACAATTGTTCCATATGCAACCTGAATGAAGAAGAAAACACTGCTCACGTTATTGGCAAATGTCCAATTTTTGCTAACGAACGATTTTATTATTTTGGTAAAAGAAGTTTAAATACTGAAGAAGTTTGTGAAATTTTAAATGGCAAAAATTACATGCGTTTATATAGATATTTATTATACAGCTTAAAATATAGAAATCTTATCCTATCTGAATTCGCATAAAATTCATATATTTTCCTGTTAATATTTTATTTTGGCTTGTTTATTATATTTAAAAGAATGAAAACTTAATTGTTATTTTATTATTTTTAAATTAATTATATATTAAAAGAATTTGTGAATAAACTTTGCATTCAAGATTTTTTTCAATATTTTTCTTCTCTCAAACCTCTATAACTAGAGTTCTAATTAACGTAGGCTGTTGACATAGGTCTAAGAACACTCAGTGGATCAAGCTCCTTCTTTTGAGCTATATATTCGTTCGGTTTGAGGAAAGTTATGCGTGGAGAATCAACTTTACTTTTACTGTACGTTAACTTATCTTGACATATTTTGGCATTACTGTACGTTAACTTATCTTGGCATATTTTGGCATTACTGTACGTTAACTTCTCTTTGCAAATTTTGGTATTATATTATAAAAATTAATATAATATAATATAATGCTGCGGAGCAGCAGGGGTTATTATTTAAATGTATTGATGCCAATCAGAAACACAACGTAAAATGTTATGTCTTTCTATGATTTAATCAATATCTCTATTTTGCAATCAATTGTTGTATTATTTATAAGCTTAAAAATTTGAATAAATCATATCATCAATCAAACAATCATCAGTATTCATAATGACAATCAATGTATTGGAGCATTGAAAATAATTTGACCATTTATTGAAGAAAGTCCATCAAAAACATAAAAATGAAATTGTTCTCTATTTTACAGATTTGGGATTTAAGAACTCTGTATTTAGAAAACAGCTAAATTGGCGGAGAATAATATTAAAGAAGAAAGTAAACCGGGATCGGACAGGAAATGACTTCAAGGTTCAAAATGACATAAAACCTGAAAGCATGGGTCATAGTGGATAGTGATACGATGAGTTGGGAAGAGAATTCCAATGACACAAAATTGCCTTTGTACCTTATACCATGCGTTTAGACAAAGGGTCTTAGGTCAAAACAAGCAGTGAGATCTAAAAAATCTTAACGCACGTTTCTCCTCTAAACTATTTGCGCAAGCATTATTTAATTTTTTTTTTTATCAATTTATCGTTGAAAAACTTATCAGTTATTATGTTTACTGAATAGATTGATTAAAATGAGTGGCGAAATAAAGGTACGTTCTAAAATTATTAAATATTTTCAACAAAATCCGAAATGGTGCTACACAAAGTTCACCAAAGAATCAAAATTGATCAATCGGTCAAAAAGGCTAACGTCGATTTGTGTAAAGAAATGATTAAAAAGTTTGACCGTGGTGTTTCAAAAGATGTGTGTAAAATCGTGACTAGTGACGGAGCATGGATATATGCGTATGAGCCGGAAACAAAGCAGCAAACGCCCGTGTGGGTTAGGGTGGCCCTTAACAATAAAAGATTTCAAACTCTCGGTCGCACCCCTAGAAATATGCGAATAGCTAAAAAAGTGAGAAATACAAAGTTTTGGGCCAATCAAAAAACATTTCAAACAACGCGATTGAAAATTTCAGGTGTGTTTTTATGGTTAAAATATTACTTTTTTTTTTTCAGATTTTACGAAAATTTCGTTCTATAATTTAATTTTTCCGACAAACTGCTATATAATTCGGGATCAGCATTAAATTATCTTTCCAGAAAGCTATAAAACTTCAAAATCAAATAAAAACTCGCTAAGAAATAGCAAATGCTCCAGACCACTTGTGTGCAAAAAAAAAACTAGATCATGAAATTTGATGACACTTTTTTATCAACATTAGGAAATTAATTAAGGCCAATATTTTATTTTAGTCTCTATACCTGTAAGTACCCAAATATGAAGTACTGTTTTATTACCACCTTGTTATCCTATTAAGCATTGAAACCGAAATGGAAAATTATATAATAAAATTTTGAAAACTCCTTTTTCAAAAATTTTATATATCATATTCTTTTGAATAAATTGCCCTTTATTAGCTTTGGGTCATTTGTGGATCTTCTCATTTTATTTAGAAAAATATAGATAGTTTTTATACATAAAATAATTTTATAACAAAATTGGTTAAAAGTTGTTTTAATTTATATTCGCGAGCAATAAGCAGGTAATTGCACCAAAGATATACCACAATGGATTATTTTGATCCCAGGAGCACTGAAAGGTTACATAAATAACAAGTAAGAAATTTATAGTCGGTCTAGACCGACTATACGATACCCTATACCATGCGTTTAGAAACCCTATCTCTTAGGCCCAACTAACTGGACATTGAAAATAAGCAAAAACCAAATTTCATTGGGATTTTTATTAATTTTTTTGGCTGCAGATATGAAAAAGTTCATATCGGATGCTATATCTATATAGGGACTAGGTCCAAAAATGGACCGATCCTGATCATGTTTGGTAAAGTCTCTTGTATTTTGCAAAAATATATACAAACAAAATTTGAGAAGAATCAGTGCAATATTTTTGTTTTTTAATAGATTTAAGTGAAGATCGGGAAGCTGCTCTATATGGGGTCAAAGGGACCATTTTTGGACTACTCATTAATGGATGTAATGAACGCATACAAACCCAATTTGAGTAAGATCTATATGACAATTTGGATCTTATGGCAATTTATGTCGATTTCGTATGGGTAATTTGTATGGGGGCTAGGTCTGAACATGGACCGATTCTCACCAATTTCAATAGCGTTCATCCCATGGCCGATAAAAGCTTATGTACCAAATTTTATCAAAATACATTCATATTTGCGACCTGCAGTTTGATTAAAAGCTTTACATGGACACACAGACAGACGGACGGACGGACGGACATTGTTAAATCAACTCAGAAAGTGATTCTGATTCGATCGGTATAATTAAAGATGGGTCTAGGTCAAATATTTTTGGTTGTTACAAACAGCAGCACAAAGTCATTATACCCAAACCACATAGTGGTATAGGGTATAAAAATTAACCGAAATATTTTTCTTAAATTCAAAATGGTGGTTTCATCGAGTTTAATAGAAAAACTCGTTTTCGTAATTTTTATTTAAAAATATCTTAAAATCCAAAGCTGGCCTTGGCAAATAAGGGGTAATGTTCTCGGATTTATCCCAAATTTTAGGAATGCAAGTTGTACACATTTGGTTATTATATTCTAAGCATCGCGTCTAAAAACAGCATTTACAAAATATTTGAGTTTTTTGAATAAATTGTCTTTTATTAGTTTGGGGTCATATGTGACCCCAATTCCTAAAGGGTAAATGGGGTCATATTATTTTTTTCCGAAACCCTAGGCTATTAAGATCAAATATAACATTTAAAAACGGAAAAAATATGAATTTTTGATACAAAGTATTAAAAAAGAGTACATTTACTGAATATTTTAAAAAAATCCCATTTTTCTCGAAATCCGCAAAAATAAAATCCTTGTCAAAAAAATTATGGCATAGGGCTTTACCTAGAAATTTACACAGTTAATCTCTAACATGCATTTAACAAGGTGTTGTGGAGCTAGATCAATTTTTTTAAATTTTGTTAAAGAAAATTTTTCAAAACTTTAAAAAGGAGTTTTCAAAATTTTATCAAAAAAATTTTCCATTTCGGTCTCAATGCTTAATAGGTTAACAAGGTGGCAATAAAACAATACTTCATATCTGAGTACTTACAGCTATATTTACTAAAACAAAATGTTGGCTTTAATTAATTTCTTAAAGTTGAAAAAAATGCCATCAAATTTCATGAACTAGTTTTTTTTGGTACAAAAGTGGTCTGGGGCATTTGCTATTTCTTGGCGAGTTTTTGTTCAATTTTGTAGTTTTATAGCTTTTTGAAAAGATAATTTAATACTGATCGCGAGTTATATAAAAATTTGAAAAAAATTTTGTATTTCTCATTTTTTTTGCTATTCGCATATTTCTTAGGGGTGTGACCGAGTGTTTGAACCCTTTTTTTTCTCCATATTATGAAGGGCCACCCTAGTGTGGGTATTCAAAGACGAGCTTAATCCAACAAAATTTGTTCATGGAAAAAGCACAACGAAGCAAATGATCGCCTGTTTCTTCGGCCGAATGCGTCATGTGGCTGCTGTTCCGCTTGAGCAATGTAGGGCAGTCAATTCTGAGTGGTACGCGACGATTTGTTTGCCAGAAGTCTTCGGAGAAATTCGTAAAAGGCACTGCCGAAGACCATGCCCACGCGACCTCTCACACATCTCGCCAAAAAGCTGAATTTTTGAGCAGTCAAAACATCGAATTGATGACTAATCCTCCGTACAGTCCTGATTTAGCACCCAATAACTTCTTTTTGAAGAAGCTCGGTGTGTCTCAAGAGGAGTGGAAAAATTGCTATGACAAATGATTTGAACGAATGCAAAAGCGCATTGATCATCAAGCGGAATATTTCGAAAGCCAATAAAGCCATTTTCATTTAAAATTGTTTGTTATTATTTTCTATTCGCTCGTAGTATCTATAATATTAATAGGCTAGGCAATTTCTTTTGGCTGATGTTTTGTTCTACCATTTATCCCGATTTTGACAAACGTATATTATTTGAAAGGTATTTCTTTTTAGCCATTTTGCATATTTACAGATTTTTAAATTTTTTCCTTTATTTTGAGTAAATTGCATTTCAAATTGCTACAAACGCATACATAAAATTATACAATTCTATCTGTGTGTTTATTAAATTTGTTAATGGGTTTGTAATAAAAATGAGTTTGTTTTTTGTGTTGATGTGTGAATTGGCTATTATTGATTAGCCTTCTTTTAGGGTCTTTATTTAAGAAAAAATAAAATTTCCTAGAATTTTCATACATTTGAGTGAAAACTGGCTGCTGATCTTTTTCGAGTGGTAGTTAGCCCACTCCGCAGTTTTTATCGGACTACTTCAATATCTCAAAATAGTACTTTATTAATATAACTGTCTCGTAAATATATAAATTAAACCATGAATTTTTGGAAATTTTCTTGTAAAATAATGCCAAAAACCTATGGAATGCATATTTTCATAACCTTGTATGAACAGTGGTCAAGCATTTTCGAGTAGTGCTTAATTTTTCCGCGCCAGTAAAAGAGTTCGATTAAAGTGAAATTTAGTTTATTTAGTTTAGTTTAGTTTAGTTTATTATTTTTTGTGTTTTAACATGCTTTCAAACATGAGCTACTCATTTTCTACTCCATAAGCTCGTGTAGATATTATTATTAGTTATTGCCTTTTGTAAAAAAAGTGTAAACAAAGACAAAGTAATCAAATCTAACGAACAAAAGAACCCACGAGGGACAGATTAACTCTTTAGGTGTAAATACATAACATCGTTGAACATTCAACTGAAAATTTTTTAAAGTGTAACAAACTATCAAACTTTCTATTAATGAAATTCTATTTTTAATTAACTTTTAATTACCCTTTCTTTTTCTAAGTTTTCTGGCAAGTTTTGAGCAACTATTTGAAATATTTAGGAACTTGACAGCCCTTATAAACCAAGTTAGTTGTTGTTTCCGTTTATCCTCAATTAATACAGAAATTACTAACATCTAATTAAATTCTCACCAAAATTATAATAAAAATGTCAATTAATGTATGACCACTAAAATATGTACAACGTTAAAAGCTTAAAAATAATTCTTTCCTGTTTTCTTAGCAATAAGTTATCAAAATGTCGCTGAATGAATTGGACCATATTTTGAGAAGGCGGTCAAAAATCATTATTTTTTGTTACCGATTTTAAAGTTATGTTATTCATTTGAAAGTAAATACTAGTAAACCTCGGGAGCCAAAAAATTGCGACTCTATCTCAACTATATTACAGCGAACAGGGTCTTCGAAAATGGGCTTTCTCAGTATTTTGCTAAAATTACTTTATAGAGCTTAACTCCTGCCAGTCAAAAGCAGTCAGAAAAAATCTTGCACTCTTCTATAGTCCGAACCCTCCCCTATATTCCTATACCCCATTATATACCCGCCAGTTTCCGCCCGTGTGCACCAGAACAATTTTTCTGACCCAAGGTTAGATATATTCTGCAAAATTTATGAATACAAAAGTTGTCCTTTATGTGGTTAGGATATATTAAGTTTGAGGTGATGTTTGTAACTGCCAAAAATATTGGACCTTTATCCATCTTTTATTATACGGATCGACTCAAAAACACTTTCTGAGTCGATTAAACGATGTCCGTCCGTCCGTCTGAGTGTTATGAATACAAAAGTTGGTCGTACCGGTGCACCGCGGTGTATTTTTTTGCGTGTCGGTAGAGTTGTAAAGAGTTGTTATATACTTATAAAAAAGGGTTGAGATATAATGCGCTTAATTGTTAATTTACATAGGTATCTTTCAAAAACATTAATAGTCTGAATTAGAGTATATAGTTTAAATACCTGACAAAATGGGAAACAATTTAAATAACAGGTATATGGCAACCAACCCAAAATAAAAAAAAAATTTAAATAATTGAAAAAATAGTAGAAGCGAGCACAAGGCGCACAAAGAGGATTCTGAAAAGCATTCCTGCATCAATTGAAGATAAGAAATTTACGCCGGAAGAAGCGTTCGCCCTATTTTTGGATTTGAAATTGAACAAAAATCAATATAAGGAATTGCGGAAGCGAACCAATGAAAAGAATTGTGGGATTTTTCCAGAATATCGAGATTTAGTTTCTGCCAAAAAAGAATGCTTACCTTCACAATCTGCTATTAGTGTCACTTCAACATCAGCAGAAATAAAATTGCAAGATCTCCTTGATTATACTGCAGAACGATTGCTGAGTACGCTTGAGACTGATCATTTAAAAAAAATTGGTAATGGCAGCATTACTTTAATTTCTAAATGGGAATGGGATGGATCCTCTGGTCAGAAACAATACAAGCAATTTAATGCCGAAAATTCATCAGATGCTAGTTTATTTATGGTATCTTTCGTTCCATTGCGCTTAACAAATAGGTATAGCGTCTTAGAGCCGTCAACTAGTAGAGCAACAGAAATTGATATATGGAAAAATGAAATTTCTTCTTCAACAAAGTATTGCAGAGCAATAAAATTTGCATTCAAAAAGGAAACCAAAGATGTCATAACTGAAGAAGTTCAAAAAATAAAAGATCAAAATTGATGACCAAGACATTGAAGTACATTTTAAAATGTGTCTCACAATGATTGATTGAAAAGTTGCACAAGCTTTAACTGGAACAAAGTCAACATCAAGCTGCATTATATGCCAAAAGACATCAAGTCAATTAAGCCAACCCCCACCAGAAGACGATAGTTTTAAGGAAGCCTACGAATTTGGAATGTCCCCTCCTCATGCTAGAATACGTTTCATGGAGCATATTCTTAAATTGGGTTATGATTTGGAATTTGGTCCGTTAGGCGAAACAGTGAGAAAAAACAAAGAAAATGAAGAAAAAATAAAGCAAAAAAAAAAACAACTTCAACAAAAATATCTACAGCTAGGCCTTGTAATCGACCAACCAAAACAAGGGGAAGGAAACACAAATGATGAAAATACTGCAAGGAGATTTTTTCCGATCCGGAAACTGCAGCATCTATCACAGGTGTAGATCATGAATTAATAAGACGATTCAAAATCATATTACAAGTTCTAGCATGCAGCAGAAAGATAAATGCAAAAAAATTTGGAGAGTACGCCAATAAAACAGCTACACTTTATAATGAGAAATACTCTTGGAGATATATGGCATCCACAGTTCATAAAATTTTGTACCATGGGGAACAAATCTATCTGATCTATCTGAAGAAGCACAAGAAAAAAGGAACAGAGACTACAGATTCCTTCGCGAGCACAACACAAGGAAAATGTCCAGATGTTGTACTAATGAAGACCTTATCACTATTTTGTTGTGCACTTCAGATCCATATATGTCCAACATTCGTCAAAAATGGAAAACTACCTTCATTGAATTAGACGAATAAGCTAAACAACTTCTAGAAGATGAAAATCAAGGCTATTTAGAAGAAATTATACTAAAATTGGTTGATTTAAAGTACTTTTTCTTTACACTAACAATAAATTACATTTTTTTTTTTATATAGTTAAAAAATGTTCTTGAATTAAAAATTTATATATTTTGTAAATTTACAATAAAAATTTTTATATTTCATAAATTTACCATAAAAATTGATATAGAAATATTTAAAAAGACAATAAAAAAAAAATTTACTAAAGCAAAAACATACGAGTTTTTCATTGAAACTTCTCTATCTTGAACCAATATAAGGTAACTTTTACTTTCGCTGCTTAATAAATTATATTTTAACTCGGGATCTTTCAAAAAAAAAAAACAACCTTTGGCCCTTGTGCACAGTAGGACTAAAAAGTTTACGGGGGCCAAAGTTTGGCTTTTTCTGAAAAAAGTAACTTAACAAATTGTTAAAATGTATTAGTTGTAAAATTAACCGATTTTTTTTTTTTTTTTTTTTATTTATTTTTTTTTATTTATTTATTCATCCTTTATTGGCAGATTATATTTACATGATACGTATATTTTGAGATCTTATCGACTAGATATTACAACAATTAATATAATGGGATCTTAAGATATTAATTAACGATTTGTTTTAAACATAAAAGTTTTAAAGGTAAAATAGGGGAAAAATTTTTTATATAAATATTTGGCAATTCAAATACTGTTAGAAAAATACATATTTATAAAAGTTGATTATAAATAATATAATTTTCAATTTGATAATTTCTGATAATTTTAAGTTAATTGTCTACATTCTCCAATCAATGGATAAGAAGAACTTTCAATTTTGTTAAATTAATTACTGTTAAGTCTTGATATAAATTCTATTATTTTCTCATATCCCGTTTCATGATGAAGCATGTACGTCGGATATCTCCAATGCTTGTTGTGTATCATTTTTAGACATTTGTTTTGAATTATTTGCAACTTTTTTAAATGACATTTTGCAGCTGAATACCATATAGGGCATGCATAAGTTAAAATTGGTCTAATGACACTTTTGTAGAATAGATTTCTGTTTTTTAAGATTAACAAGTAAGAAAATTATAGTCGGTCTAGACCGACTATACGATACCCTATACCATGCGATTAGAAACCCTATCTCTTAGGCCCAACTAACTGGACATTGAAAATAAGCAAAAACCAAATTTGAGTGGGATTTTTGTTAATTTTTTTGGCTGCAGATATCGGATGCTATATCTATAAAGGGACTAGGTCCAAAAATGGACCGATCCTGATCATGTTTGGTAAAGTCTCTAGTATTTTGCAAAAATATGTACAAACAAAATTTGAGAAGAATCAGTGCAATATTTTTGTTTTTTAATAGATTTAACTGAAGATCGGGAAGCAGCTCTATATGGGGTCAAAGGGATTATTTTTGGACTACTCATTAGTGGATGTAATGAACGCATACAAACCCAATTTGAGTAAGATCTATATGACAATTTGGATCTTATGACAATTTATGTCGATTTCATATGGGTAATTTGTATGGGGGCTAGGTCTGAACATGGACCGATTCTCACCAATTTCAATAGCGTTCATCCCATGCCCGACAAAAGCTTATATACCAAATTTCATCAAAATATATTCATATTTGCGACCTGCAGTTTGATAACAAACTTTACATGGACACACAGACGGACGGACGGACGGACGGACGGACGGACGGACGGACGGACATTGTTAAATCAACTCAGAAAGTGATTCTGATTCGATCGGTATAATTAAAGATGGGTCTAGGTCAAATATTTTTGGTTGTTACAAAAAGCAGCACAAAGTCATTATACCCAAACCACATAGTGGTATAGGGTATAAAAAGGAACGTTTATTTAGCATTGGTCAAAGAGCTTTAAAAGTTTTAACGGCTTTTTTACACGTCTCGTCTAAATGTGTTTTAAAAGTTAGCTTTTTGTCTAAAATGACACCAAGATATTTAACTTCGTTGCTTACATTTATAAAGTCACTTCCAAAGACCAGTTGACGTCTAGGAGTTCTTTTAGGAGATTTATTAAAGATTATTGCTTGAGTTTTATTAGGATTTATCTTGATTTTCCACTTATGAAAATATTTATTGCAGGCTAAAAGACCTTTTTCCATTCTTTTCAGCAGTGCACTGGTGAGTTTGCTTGATGTGATTAGCGCAGTGTCGTCTGCATAATATGCTATATTCATGTACGGTGGAACTGAGAAATCGGACGTATATATTGAATAAAGTAAAGGTGATAATACTGATCCTTGGGGTAACCCGGTTGTTATTGTTTTTGGGGAAGGAAGTTCATTATTGACGGAGACCATAAAAGTTCTATTTTCAATAAAATCAGCAATAAGTTTACAGAGATATTTAGGTATATTTGCAGCTATAAGTTTGTATAATAGACCATTATGCCAAACTGTGTCAAACGCTTTCTCAATATCTAATAGTATCAGACCTGTAGATCGTTTGTTGTATTTGTTGGTAATTATTTTATTTTTTATTCTGCTTATTTGATGAGTAGTGCTATGTTCTTTTTTGAATCCAAATTGTTCATTACTAATAATGGCATTTTCTGTAGCAAATTCATTTAGACGCGTATAGATTAACTTCTCGAACAGTTTACCTAAATTGCTTAGTAAACTAATAGGTCTGTAACTTGAAGCGTAATTTTTTGGTTTATTAGGTTTCAGTATAGCAATGACCTTAGCAGTTTTGAACATAATAGGGAAATAATTGAGCTTAATGCAGCTATTGAAGATAATTACCAACAGCTTCAGAGCTCTATCGGGGAGTTTCTTTAAAATAAGATTGGGTACATTGTCGAAGCCTGGTGATTTAGAAGCTTTAAGTGTTGAGATAAGATTAGTTATTTCTCTAATTGTCGTAAAACTTGCAGCTTCAGAGTTAGGGCTCTCTTTTTTAAATTTGTTGACTGTTACATTGATTGGCTTATCTATTGAATGTTTGTTATTAGACGTAAGATTATTAGCTCGTATGAACTCATTTGCGAGTAATTCAGCTTTTTCACTATTTGCAGTTATTTTAGAATTGTTAACGTTTAGCGAAGGAATTTGGTTTTTACTTTTACCTCGAAAACTTCTGCTAAGTTTCCAAAAAGATTTATCACCTGGCTTTAAGTTAGATAATAATTGTGACCATTTGTTATTACGTTCAATTTTTATGTTTTTATCTATAAATTTACTTAGAAGCTTTGTAAATTGATCATAAATCTTTGCTTCATGGACATCTGATGATCTTTGACTTTTCTTTTTAAAATATCTCCTTAATTTTATATATTTGATAATATTTTCTGGCATGGCATAGTTATTTCGTTGGGATACTTTTGGCGTTGATGCATCTCTTGCATCTAATATCATTTTCACGAATTTGTTAAGTTCTTGATCAATTGACACCTTTGAATTATATATAACTGTGTTAAAAACAATTTTGCTGTCAACGAAATTTTTGAAACAATTCCAATTTGATAACCTATAATCATAATAGCTGAAATCTATTAATGAAACTTTGGATCGATTAAGTGAGCAGATGATAGGGCGATGATCAGATGGTATTTCGTAACCCAATGTGCTCAATCTCATATTGAGTATAGTATTGCTAATAACAATGTCAACTGTGGATGATTCACGACTGCGTTGATGAGGGTACAATGTTGGACTAGCCGGATAATAGACAAAAAAATTGGAGGAATGCTGTAAATTGTTAAGTGTGTTACCTGCAAGATTATCCGTAGAGCAATTCCACGAAGAAAGTTTGGCATTAAAATCTCCTAATATAATGTATTCTTTTCTAGTGGGTGTTAATTCCAAAATATCATTTAAAAAATGGGTTTTATAACGTGGGGAGTATGCTGAAGTAATCACAATAGGCCGGTTGTTTATTCGTATTTCAATAGATATATTTTCAATCGCTTGAGTTTTCTATATTGAAAGTGTTTTATGTTCGATCGATTTATGAACTAACAGAGCCACTCCTCCTCCTCTTGAATCGGTTCTGTCATTACGATATATAAAATAATTTTTGAAATATGGTTTGTGTTCATTAGTGAAAAAAGTTTCGTTTAGGGAAGCGATATTAATATTTTCTCTTTCGAGAAGTAATTCAAATTGAGTTAATTTAGAAATGTTTGAAATACCATTAGCATTCCAATGAAGTATTTTGAAGTTGTGTGCATTAATGTAATCCATGAGCGTATTTTACCATAGACATAACAACTTTTATTTGTTGAATTTTTGATGTGCATCTATGCAAATCATCCATTGCTGTAGTAAAAATATCAAAGAGCTCATCAACGCTAAATAGTTCATTATTTGTTTTCACTTGACTAGCGTATGTAACATTGTTGTTAAATCTATTCATGGTATTGCTATTATTATTGTTGTTTTTAAAGTAATTGCTAACATTTGGAAATTCACCAGTGTTTAATTGGAATGTATTATGTTGTTGTTGTTTCATGTTTCTCTGAGAATTTTTGGCTGTAGCTCTTGCTCTTGTTTCAAGATAAAGAGACCTTAATGGGCAGTTTATGTCATTTGCAGAATGATCAATTCGTTCTTTTCCGTGTTTTTTGCAATTATAGCATGAAAACACAGCAGGTTTTTTATCTGGCTTGTTAAATGGGCAATCATTAGTATGATGTTGATTAGCACAAATCATACAGGCTGCACGTCGATTGCAATGATCACCACCATGACCATACATCAAACAATTCCAGCATTGTGTTGGTTTATTTTTGTTTTTTGTTTTGTGTGTTTTCCATGTAATAATTACGTTTGAAATTGTTCAAACATTTTTAAGAGAATTAGGATTGAAAGTTTTTCGTGTAAACTGTACCTTGTACACAGCATTGTTGGCAGAACTAAATTTGGTGTTAATTTCAATAACAGATGAAGGTATTAGATTATAACTTTTTAATTCTAATATTATATCGTCAGCGCTAATTCTGGGTAGCCCGTACAAAAATGTCGTGTATAAACGATTGTCTTTCGAGTTAAAGGTGTGGAACTCAATTTGTTTTTCCTTTAAGATTTTTTTACAATGTTCAAATTTGTCATTGTTTGTAGCGAAAACTTTAGTACCAATAGAGGTACGTTTGTAAATGTATTCTTTTCCAAGAAGATTTTGCATTTCCATAAAAGGAGTATTCACTTCTATAACTATTGGTGGAGGTTTATGTTGCCTGACTTCAGGAATATTGGTTTCTGGAACTATATCCATTTCATTAATTTCACCCAGCAGACTAAATCTGTTGTTTGAGGTTGATGGTATATTTGGGTTAAAGTTGACCGCGAGTGAAGAAGACAATTTTAATTTTGTCTTTGAATTTGGTTTTTTTGGCCGAGGTGTCTTGGCCCCCCGGGTTGGCCCCATCACAGGACTGTTTTTTTTTTTTTTTTTTTTTTTATATATATATTATGTGTAATTTGACTACCGCGTGAAAGAGTTGAAATAAGAGCAGAATATGTAATTATAAAACAAATAAAATACAACAGCGTAGTTGATATGAAAGTAGTAAGCGCTTATATCAAACACACGTCCGTTCACTTTCAACATCAGAATCCAACTGTAAAATTAACCGAAAAAATAAGACATTATATCTAAAAAAAACCTTTTTTTACCTTTTAACACTTCACTTTTGTACTAAAATTCAACTACAAATGAAAATGTATTTTAAACCGTCCCTAACTTTTTTTATTTGCGGTCGAGAATTACTTTTATAGCAAC
The DNA here is from genome assembly GCA_963682025.1 of Cordilura impudica. NCBI lineage: Eukaryota > Metazoa > Arthropoda > Insecta > Diptera > Scathophagidae > Cordilura > Cordilura impudica. The sequence goes on from OY821521.1 coordinate 61,412,055, forward strand.
ACTTAAAGGCTAAAGTCCCACCTGCCAAACAAAAAAAAAAAACCGCATATCAAAATTCCAATCCCATCAAAAGTTATAGATTTTTGACCGCCTTCTCGTCAAATGGTCCACTGTGCATCGTAAAAAAAACCATAACAAAAAATAAAACTGTTTTCATTTTTAGGGACATTAGATTTAAATCAGAAAATAAAACGGGATCGGGCAGGGTTTTAAGAGTTTGGTACAACTTAAAAGCTAAAACCATGGGCCATGGTGAAAATTTGGAATTCTCAATTCTACAAAAACACCTTAAACAATTCGTATAATTCATGGTTATTGAAAGGCCCCAGCTACACGATAACCGAAAATGTATTTGCCTAACGGACAAGCTATTACTCTTGCAAATACCGGTTACTGTCAGTATGTTAATATACGGTCACGCTTATCATTGACTCGCTGAAGGTGTAACCTAATACCGAAAAGTCTCAAATATTTTAAATCGTCAATACGCCAAACCGCATATACAAAGTAATTTCAAATTAAAGTACTTTTTAAAATTTCAACGGCGCTTTAAGAGCGTTAGAACTAACTATTTATTTAGATAATTAAGGAGTAAACTGTTGCAGAATACCCGTCGAGAAACAATGAAAGGATACCTCTCAAGCACGTGGAATACTCGTGACAGATCTTTAACGAGATAATTTGTCAGTAATTTTGGCTCAACGTGAATTTTGACGCAGATTTTCCGACCATTTTGCGACAGCTGGTCTAACACTACGTCGCACAGTGGCACCATTTGTGTTTTTTCGTTGCAAAAATCTTAACTTTTAAACCGAGTGAGATAATCAAATAATTTAGAAGGTATATGATAGATAATTATCCATCCTATAAACTAATTGTCTGAACAAAGCGCTACACCTTCTAGTTGCTTACTTATGGATTATAAAATTTGAAATTTGTTAACAGCGTGAAATAAATGATGTTTCTGTTAACTACAAAACATGATTTTTAACAATTTTATATCTATAATATTAACAGGCTGGGCGATTTCTTGTGACCGATGTTTTGTTCTACCGTTTTATTCCGATTTTGACCAAACGTGTATTATTTGAAATGTATTTCCTTTTTGGCCGTTTTGCAGATTTACGGATTTTTAAATTTTTTTTCGTTATTTTGAGTGAATTACATTTAAAGTTGCTACTAGCACATACATAACATTATACGTATGCTATATGTGTTTTATTAAATTTCTTAATGTGTTGGTTAATGAGTTTGTTATCGTCATCGACAATAATTGTAAACCAAAAAAATGTTGGTTTGTGAACTGGCTAAGTTGAAAAATAAAGCTGCCTAGAAATTGCTCTGGAATCTGCTAGTTTTTATTCTCTTTCCTTTGACTCATGCTCTCTGCTGTCCGTCTGTCTGTTTGTCTGTCGTGGGCAACCCCATTCCCCCCTATCCAATTGATCTGAAACTTGGCCAATAGTTTTCCTGTGACTACAGATTAATTTTGGGGTAGTCATGCACTGTCACGCATAGTCACACACAGTCACGGAGTGATTTAAAATCAATTTCCCCTTATCCGATCTATCTGAAACTTGGTCAATAGACTTGCTGTAAAAAAAGACATAGTCACGCACTGTCACGCATAGTCACGCACAGTCACGGAGAGTTTCAAAACTCATGTGCATAAGGAAAGAAAGAGTTTTAATAAAAAACGTTGTTTTTATGGGTTAGATTATTTATGTTTCTTTTTATAGTTTTTTATATTTTAGAATTATTGTTCATAAATAAAAAGAAAAAAATATTTTCCATCAAAATTGAAAAGTAGTGAAAAAATAGGCAGTTGGCAAATAGCGATTTACCTTGAGAAACCAAAACTAAACAGTAAAATTTCTTTTCTATAATATATCGAATAAATACATAAATCGATGGAAATAAAAAATAATTACGATTAGTTATCTAGTTTTTTTTTACATTCTACCTGAGACTGGACCAAATTGCCTAAAAATTGTGTGATATTTTGAAAACTGAAAATCGGTCAACTTTGAAGGGTTATATCTTTTAAACTCAAAATCTGATTTTATTGGGGGGTAGAAAATTTGTAATCTTTGAACAATTTCCTGTAAAATGAGTTTATTCCAAATATCGTAAGCGCACATGAAATTTTAGATTTTTGCACTGTGGATGCCACTGTGCATCGCTTAGCCGTTCGCCTCGAAGAAACTGCAAGAAACATATAATATGATTCTTGGTTGAAGCTTTCAAACAAAATATCCACAAGAGCACGGGAACATATAGCCCGAAGTTCTCTTTAGAACGATTTAAAATGCACTAAGAAAAGTCAACAATGAAGATTTTATCTGCAAAAAGTAATGGAGAAAAACAGAGAGACAAAAAAAAGTGGTCAAATGCAACCTCTTAATTGTAATGCGTGATGGATGATGTCTCACTTTACAGTTGCATGCAACAAATGACAAACAGAACATTATTATGAATTTTTCATCTAGGAAGCACCCGAAAAGTCCAAATATATTTAGTAGTAAGATTTTTATAGTCGCCCTGGAACGGCTATAGGCTACCCTATACCATGGGCTGGGCGAAAATGTCTTACATATCTATCTTGACTGAAGTCATAATTGAATACAGTCCTAAACTTCTTTCACTTACAGTTTGTTGTTCAATTAAATAGTTTTTAAATGAAGACTGAATAGTTTTCCGCAGAAATATTTATTTTAGTTTGAATTTATTTTAAATGAATTGCTATATTTTACGATTTTTTTCGCGGTCATTTGTATAATTTTCAGTTATTTGAAATTTAACTACATGACATGTTTAATTAACTGTATAATATAAATATATTGTCGTTCTCTAAATTTCAAAAGATATTTATACCCTATAACACTATGTGGTTTGGGTGTAATGACTTTGTGCTGCTGTTTGTAACTGCCAAAAATATTTGACCTAGACCCATCTTTTATTATACCGATCGGCTCAGAATCACTTTCTGAGTCGTTTTAACGATGTCCGTCCGTCCGTCCGTCCGTCTGTGTGTCCATGTAAACTTTTTAAACAAACTATAGGTCGCAAATATGAATTTATTTCGATGAAATTTGGTATATAAGCATATATCAGTCATAGGATGAACGCTGTTGGAATTGGTGAAAATCGCTCCATGTTCAGACCTAGACCCCTATGAAATCGACATAAATTGCAATAAGATCCAAATTATCATATAGATCTTAGCAAAATTGGCTTTGTATGTGTTTATTTTTTCCATTAATCAGTAGTACAAAAATAATACATATAGGACAATTCTTAGTCATAGGCCCCATATAGAGCTGCTTCCCGATCTTCACTTAAATCTATCAAAAAACCAAAACTGTTGCACAGACTTTTCTCAAATTTGGTTTGTGTATATTCTTTCAAAATATAAGTGACTTTACCAAATATGGTCAGAATCGGTTCATTTTTTGACCTAGTCCACATAAAAATATAGCACCCGATATGAACTTTTTCATATCTGCAGCCTAAAAAATTAATAACAATGCAACTCAAATTTGGTTTTTGCTTATTTTCCATATCCAGTTAGTTGGACCGAAGAGATACGGTTTCTAAACCATGGTATAGGGTATCGTATGGTCGGTCTAGACCAACTATAATTTTCTTACTTGTTTTATTATACCCTATACCACTATGTGGTTTGGGTATAATGACTTTGTGGTGCTGTTTGTAACTACCAAAAATATTTGACCTAGACCCATCTTTTATTATACCGATCGACTCAGAATCACTTTCTGAGTCAATTTAGCGATGTCCGTCCGTCCGTCCGTCCGTCGATGTATCCATGTAAACCTTGTAATCAAACTACAGGTCGCAAATATGAATCTATTTTGATGAAATTTGGTATATAAGCTTTTATCGGCGCACAGTGGCGCCATTTGAGTTTTTTCGTTGCAAAAATCATATCTTTTGAACCGAATAACATAATTGAACAGTTTAAACAGCATATGATAGATAACTGGTAAGCCTATGAAATGAGCGTTTGGAAAGGGTGCTTTGTAGGGGCCTACTTATGGGTTATCAAAGTTGAAATTTGTAGAAAAATCAATTTTATGGTAACTAAAAAAAATTATTTTTACATTTTTATATTGTTTTTATTTTTTTTCTTTAGGGTTTTATGTTTTAAATTATTATCCAACAAATTAAAAAAAAATTACTTCTTTTTTAAGTTTATTTTTTAAATTTTCTGTAAAATATTCATCACAATTCGTAAGAGAAGGTATATCTAAAAGACTAATCATTTCTAAACTATAATTATTTTCTAACTCTATTCATGACTTCATATGCCGCAGGGAAGAAATAAGTCGATCGGAAGATGCTGCCAACATGTTGAAGAGGTCCTTATTTTGCCTTACCCTTGGTGCTTCGAATGTGTTCTGCAATCTATATTTTTTTATAAAATTTGTTAAGAGACTCCTGTGCTTCTTCAGAAAGCTCTCCAATTGGCAAAGAAATTATGGACGGTCGGGGTCAACTTCTTCTGTGGATACATTTCAGCTAAAAGAGATGCAGTTTTCGATGCATATTCTCCATATTTTGTAGAATTGACATTTTCTTTGCAGTTTAAAACATTCAAGATCGTTCCCAATCTTTTCACGATTTGATTGTCAATTCCAGTGATTCTAGTTACTGCCTTATCATTTTCAAAAAATCTCCTAGAAGTGTTTCCATCGTTTGAGTTACCGTATCCGTGCTTGGGACAGTCTACTTTTATTCCAACTTGTTTAAAAAAAGCATCCTGTATTTGCTTCTTTCTGATCTTTTTCTTATCCTTTATTGATGTATTTTCATCGAAGTTTTCCTCCTCTTGTGGTAGGGTATACGCCAGTTTTAGCAAGAACTCCATACACCTTATCCTTGCGTGCAATGGTGACATTCCATATTCGTAATTCTCCTCGTTTGTAGAATCGTTTAAATTACCAAAGTTCTTCTGACTCTTTTTGCAAATCGGGCATGGCAATGTTGAGGTTGTTCCTGTCAGTTCGTTTACGACTTTTCCGTCAACCATGATCAGGTGGAACTCGTAATTGCATTCAAAATATTTTCCTTCTCCAATTTGCAGCTTTGTAAGCTTAATCTTGCTTATTTGTTCTTCAACGTCCTTCACCGTGGTCCTTATGAGTTCTGCCGATTCCCTTGCAAACTGAAACATTATTGGTCGGCAATAATGCACTGATGACGGACTTGGATTTTTCCAGTGTAGGGAAACATCAGAGTTTAGCCGCAAAGGAACAACAGATGCCATAAACATATTTCCGTCCGATATTGTAGCGTCATCGGAAGATATCCTTTGCTTATAAACGCTTTGTCCGGATGATCCATCGCAGCGCCATTTGCTGATCAATGTCAGTTTCGCAGGAAGAATTTTCACCTAATTTTCAGGAAGACTCTCCAACAACCGTTTTGCTGTATGGTCCATGATTTCCTGCAGATTGGCTTTCACAGAGACTTCCGTAAACTCCGTATGCAGTGGTCGTGAATTTATTTTGGCTTGCGCAATATGCTTGTATCCTGATAATACGTCAGCCCCGTATCGCATCAATGATGCCCGTAGTATCTCATATTTTTCTTTGGAGAGTTGTAAGTCCATAAACAAGGCCAAGGCTTCTTCGGAACCATACTTTTTAATGTGTGTGTTTGTGGGCGTGGGAATGCTTTCCTTAATCCTTTTTAGTCGCAGTGGGCTTGCATCAGCAACAGATTTTGTAATCTGCGACCTAACTCTTTCACTATCCTTTGTATATTTAATAGACAGCGCGTCCGATAAATGCTTCGTGGTCAAGTCATTGGTGGCATCGGCAAGTTCCCTCTTTCTTGTGAAAATTGAACACTCCTAATACTTTTTTTTTGCCTTCCTTTTGCTCTTATGGTTGATGTGGTGGGTTTATCTACTGCCAATATATCCAGGATGGTGTCTTCATTAAGCCAGTCCTCGTATTTGGAGTTGAAGTTCTGAATGGTTCGATTAGATTTCACCCTTTTTGCCTTAATAATTGCATATATCAGATAAAAATTATTTTTTATAATTTCGCTTCTCTCAATATTTCCATATAAGCTATCAAGTTCTTCTAAAGCAGCTTCCGTGAAAAACTTTGGTGTGGATGACCTTCTAAACAGTTCAAATAATTTTAAATTGTTCAACGCCATGTTTTCAGTATTTAAATTGTTTAACGCCATGGTTTCAGTACTTGCTGCGCCAACTTTCAGTCGTAGACTAATCCAGGCATTATGCTTATTTTGCAATATATAGGCTTATGCGACCATGCCTAAAAATTTACCTGTTCCCTGCATACATATGGATTTAGGCTGAATTGTGAAATTTTGATATTATGCTCGTGTCTAAATAAGATTTGTGCCTACCTGGAGGAACCAGAAGTCAATATTGTTCTTGACCATTTGTACTCCAAAGTAATTTTTAAGTGAGGTGCGTACCTGCGAATTTCAATGAGTAGCTTTTTGTGCATCCTGTGTCTGTAACAGAATATTGGGAGTAGACTTTGGCAGAGGCTCACAGGTAGACAATCGACTTAAAATGCAATTTTCAAACTATTAGATCAAACTACTGTCAGTCAAAACATGTAAGGGATGCACGCCATACAATTTCTGCAACCATGTCTTTTTAACCTTTTTTACTTCTAGAAGCCAAACAGGCACGTACGGGCAGATAAAATCTTTTGAATTATGTAAAGAAATAATCAAAGAACATGTTTTGCAAATATGGCAAATATAGAAAAATATAGATTTTTTTTTATTTTCCGTCAAAGTTGAAAAATGTTGAAAATACGGATAGTTTTTAAATAGTGATTTACCAGGAGAAACAAAGCAAACAGTTACTTTTTTTTTATCATTATACATTTAATAAATACATCAATCAATACAAACAAAAAATAAGGCGATTCGTTACCTATTTTTCGTGATATTTCGCCTGAAATCGCAACAAATTGACTAAAAAACTATTGTGTTTTTTTGAAAACCGAAAGTCGGTCAACTTTGAACGGTTATATTTTCTAAACTAAAAATGTGATATTATTAAGAGTAGCATATTTGAAATCGCTGAAAAGTTTCCTATAACATGGGTTTATTCAAAACTTCGTCGGCGCACATGAAAATTTTAATTTTTGCAACCTCGTTTGCTCTACGGGCGCCACTGTGCGGCGTTAGGATGAACGCTATTGAAACTGGTGAAATTGGGTCCATGTTCAGACCTAGTCGCCATACAAATGACCCCTACGAAATCGACATAAATTGCCATAAGATCCAAATTATCATATAGATCTAAGTCAAAGTGGGTTTGTATGTGTTTATTACAGTAATCCGTAGTCCAAAAATAATCCTTAGTCATAGGTCCCATATAGAGCTGCTTCCCGATCTTCACTTAAATCTATCAACAAACAAAAATATTGCACAGATTTTTCTGAAATTTGGTTTGTATATATTTTTTCAAAATATAAGTGACTTTACGAAATGCGGTCAGGATCGGTCCATGTTTCGATCTAGTCCCCATATAAAAATAGCATTCGATATGAACTTTTTCATATCTACAGCCAAAAAAATTAATGCAACTCAAATTTGGTTTATGGTTATTTTCTATATCGAATTAGTTGGACCGAAGTGATGTGGTCTTTAAACCATGGTATATGGTATCGTATAGTCGGTATAGACCGACTATAATTTCTTACCTTTTAAATATATATTCATTTGTTTTGTTACTCATATCATATTTATTTTTGGTGCATTTTCAGTTAATTTATTTATTTATTTTATTTATTTAATTAATTCCATTTCCTCTACAACAGGAACGTAAAGAAACATTTTATAGTATTAATTATTAAAATAACAAACTTAGTATAATATAATAATATTGATAAAAAATAGACTATTTAAAAAAGTCAATTAAAAAGTGTTTTGAAACTTTTAGGATTGCTGCTTAACCCTTTGACGACGAAGAATTTTCCGGTAGAAATTTTGAAAATTTTTTTGCGGATTCGTTCTCAGAAATACAACATTTCAAGGCTAAAATATTGTCAAAATTTAAAAATTGTTATTCTTTCAACGAGAAAAATCATGGGACATATGTGTCCATACATCGTCAAATGTAAATATTTGGGATTAAATATTATTTGGCATCTTATATATTAAAAGAATTTATGAAAACTAAAGTCAGTCCGTCTGGCCATTCCATCCGGCCGATTTCCTTCATTTTTTTTAAATGAAAGGTATTTAGACACAGATATGTCATCAAGCATTGGAATTTACTCAACTCCCACCTTACTCAAGTTATACTTTTTTCAAGATTTTTTCAATATTTTCCTTCACTAACCTCTATAACTAGAGAAGAAAAAACACAACATGTACAATAAACAGGTTCGAGTTCAGTTATATTTTAAACACGACTTAAACACGACTTAAAATATAACTGAACTCGAACCTGTTTATTGTACATGTTGTGTTTTTTCTTACTACACGAGCCACAACACGACTTAAAATATAACTGAACTCGAACCTGTTTATTGTACATGTTCTGTGTTTTTTTTCACTACACGTACCAGAACATGAACTTCAAATAAAGCAACACTCAAAAATGTGTGCTTTATGTGTGATTGAAACAAAAAGTATGTGATACAAAAATGTTCGTGTAAATAACGAAATATTAAAACGAACACAGTCATGGTTGTGTTGGGCACCGTAGAAAATTTAGAAACGCACATAATTGATATGAAAATAAAGATATGTGTTGGCTGCTTTTGAACAGAACATTGTGTGTTTCATGTGTGTATTTTCTGAACCTTGGAAATTGTACAGCTTTTGAACGCATCGGATAGTGAAGATGAAGAAAATGTGTTTGAAATAGACTTCGAGGATAGTGCTGTTTTGGATGATTTTACAGATTTAGCGAACGGAGCCGAAATCGAAATCGAAGATATTCTGCAGACCGAAAAACCTTCAACGAGCAAAAATTCTAAGACTGATGCGCCAATGGCAAAAGGTGTTCCCAAACCCAAAGATGCCAAAGAACTTTTAGTTAAATTTCAATGGAAAAGAGCCAATCAAAGTTACGTTTCGGCAGCTTATACCGACCCTGATTACATATACGGACAGGTTTTAAATCCAAAGGTAAGCGCTGATGAGGACGTCCCAACTGTTTGAGAAGTATTCAATGCAGTTTGTGATTTCGACACACTAGTAGAGCACATAATTCACCAAACGCAACTTTATTGTGAGCAGAAAGGTATAATATTTTCTATAAGTAAAGAAGAGTTGAAAGCATTTTTTGGAATGATTATAGCAATGAGTATCCACAGATTGCCAGAAATAAGATTGTAGTGGTCTACGATGGAAATATATTCAGTACCGGCTATTTCCAAAGTTAACAGTTGAGCTGAAAAGTCTTCTACATTACAAAGAAATAAATAATTTTTTTGGCAAAATTCAATTTTATTTTTCAACATAGTTGCCTTCGAGAACGATACAGCAATTATAACGATCTTCCAACTTTTCGATACCATTTCTGTAGTACGATTTGTCTTTAGCCTCAAAATAGGCCTCTGTTTCGGCGATTACTTCTTCATCGGTCTTAAATTTCTTCCCAGCGAGCATCCTCTTGAGGTCTGAGAACAGGAAATAGTCACTGGGGGCCAGATCTGGAGAATACGGTGGGTGCGGAAGCAATTCGAAGCCCAATTCATGCATTTTTGCCATTGTTTTCAATGATTTGTGACACGGTGCATTGTCTTGGTGAAACAACACTTTTTTCTTCTTCATATGGGGCCGTTTATTCGCGATTTCGTCTCTCAAACGCTCCAACAACGCTATGTTGATTGTTATTCCTTTCCCAAGATAGTCGATGAACAATATACCATGTGCATCCCAAAATACGGACACCATAACCTTGCCAGCCGACTGTTGCGTCTTTCCACGCATTGGATTCGGTTCGTCGCTCGCTCTCCACTCCGCTGACTGCCGATTGGACTCTGGAGTGTAGTGATGGAGCCACGTTTTATCCATTGTCACATATCGACGCAGAATTTCGGCTTTATTACGCTTAATCATCTCCAAACACTGCTCAGAATCATCAACACGTTGTTGTTTTTGGTCAATTGTGAGCTCGCGCGGCACCCACTTTGCACAGGGCTTTCGCATGCCCAAATATTCATGCACGATACGTCCAACACGCTCTTTCGAAATCTTCAGAGTCTCAGCTATCTCGAACAACTTCACTTTACGGTCATTCAAAATTATTTTGTGGATTTTTTTGATGTTTTCTGCGGTAACAACCTCTTTCGGACGTCCACTGCGTTCATCTTCTTTGGTGCCCATATGGCCGGTTTTAAATTTCGCAAACCAATATCTTACGACTGAATAATCGGGAGCAGATGTTGGATGATGCTTATCAAGTGATTTTTTGGCTTCAGAAGCATTTTTTCCGATCAAAAAATAATGTTTTATCAACGCACGAAATTCTTCTTTTTCCCTTTTTTTACAAGCACAAAAGTTGCTTCACTCAAAATGCTATATCTCACAAACAAATAATTACACAGCTGTCAAATTTATACACGTAGCTTTTAAAGGTTGGTAATACTTAAAATGATATGGATTTAATTCTACTAACGCCATCTATGTGTGATGTAGAAGACTTTTCGGGTAACCGGATATGACTCGAGACCGTTTCCAGCATACATTTTGTCAATAATGCTGAACAGCCAGGCCGTGACGACCCATCATACGATCGAGCCTTTAAAATTAGACCAGTAATAAATCATTTCAACTCAGCATTTGGAAAAAATTTAAGCCAAGGAAAATGCCAGTCTATAGACGAGCATATGGTAAAATTTAAGGGCCGCAATATAATGAAACAATATATGAAAGACAAACCTATAAGCTGGGGGTTTAAATTGTGGTGTCGTTGCGATGCTAAGAGTGGTTACCTATATAAAATTAATTTATATACAGGCAAAAGGGAACAGAGAGAGGTTGGCATTGGCGAATCCGTTATTATAGATATAGCAGCAGGTCTGGAAAATATGAGAATAGAACTATATTTCGATAACTTTTTCAATAGTCCAATATTATTACATAAACTTATGACCAATGGAATACGAGCCTGTGGCACTTTGCGTAAAAATCGTGCACAAATGCCAAAATTTTACGCCGATAACTCTTTTGATCGTGGAAACTTCCAAAGGTTTGTGTCAAAAGGAGTTGCAATTGTCAAATGGATGGATAACCGTGCAGTGCATATGGGATCCAATTTCATAAATCCAATCGTCAAAAGACGCCAGGCTGGATCTGCAAATAGAATTAATGTGACATGTCCAAAAATGATTTCCCAATATAACGCAGGAATGGGTGGCGTTGATCTTATGGACCAAAAAAAGGTTAAGTAAATTTTTAAGTAAGAAATATTTATTTATTTATTTTCAGTCCTACTATGAATATGATCGTAAATTGAAGATCAGATTTTATCTTCATCTGTTTTTCGATTTAATGGAGTTGGGTGTGCAAAACTCACACATAGTGTTTGACTTGATATCCAAAAGTAATTCAAAACCATTTTCTATAAAACATCTGGAGTTTCGTACGCAGTTGGCTACACAGTTAATAGATGGGTTTTGTAGTCGAAAAGTGAGTATTACCTCGACACCACGAGAATCATTTACAAGGTCAAGACTGGGGGCAGTACCGGATTTAGCTGGACATTATCTAACAAGGACGGAAGGAGGAGTCAGGAAGCGATGTGTTGTTTGCACAAAAAATGGAATCGAAAATCGAACAAACATAATTTGTTTCGCATGTAAAAAACCAATGTGCTTTACTGCGGACAGAAATTGTTTTGAAATTTATCACAACTAAGTTCGATTTTGATTAATTTTATATGTCCCAATTATATGATCTTATAATTTGAAATTAATTTTTTAAGTTTTTGTTTATGTCTTTTTTACGTTTTTTGAGTTTTTTTTTATGTTTGTTACTGAATTGGTTGTTTTTTCTTTGTTTTTTTTAATTATACAACATTAAATAAAAAAAAAATTCAAGAAAGTCTCCTTTATTTTTACCTTTGACGACGAATGGGACACATATGTCCCATAATATTTTCAGCCCCCCCGTGAAAAGTATAGAACTAATTTAAAATTCGTTAATCAATAAATTTATATACAGAATTGGTACATCTAATACTAAAAGTTAATCCAACTGTATCTTTTAGAACCCGAGATATTAGGAAACTAAAATTGCCGAAAAAAAAATACAAATTTTTGACTTTGAGATGCCCTTAACCCCAGTTGAAACAACAAACCCTTAAAATTAACATGAAACTCAGATAAGGCATTTCTTTTTTATCGAACAACACCTATTTGGACCAAATCAATTGAAAAATGTACCTGTAATGACGAAAAAACCAAATGGGACATATGTGTCCCGTTCGTCGTCAAAGGGTTAATTGTTGACTTAGTGGAAGAGTGTTCCTAAGACGAACGGTATGGATATAGAATTCCCATTCTATTGGAAATAACAAGTTTTATCGAATAAAATTTTCAACAAATTATCAAGAAAAATTATTTGAAACAGAGGAAACATGATCAAATCTTCTCAATCCATATGCATATCTTGTAATATTGTTAACCAAGACATTTTGTCTCCTAGAGAAGGAACCATGTACGACTTGACAGGTAGCCGACAATATATTTTGAGCGTCGTTTTTATTATGAAAAGACAAATAAATTTATCTGATCTCGACCATATGGAATATTTTTACGTTTTGATAGATTTAAGTGAAGATCGGGAGGCAAATTTATAGGCGAATTATGAATAAAAATAGTCGAACGGTTATTTTTCGATTACTGATTAATGAGCGCAAAAACGAACATGCACCAAATTAGACAAAAAAAATATGAAAAATATGATAAGAAAAATTAAAAAGAAATCATAAAAAATTGTCTTTCTAGAAAACTAAGCTTAATGCAGATAAATCATAAAAATGTTATTCTCGTACAAAAAAAAAATTTTATAATTTGATCACCTACAAAAAATTTAAATTTCTATATGAAAATTTCAAAAAAGAAAAAAATCATTTTTCACGAAAACCAAGCTAGATACGACCGAATAATTTACGGGTCACTATAACATATTCAGGTTTCATCGCGATCTGATCAGAAACTAGGCCCATAGTCTTGTTGTGACTACAGATTAATTTTGGGGAAGTCACGCACAGTCACGCACAGAGTTCTTTAAAGCCCATTTCCCCTTATCCGCTCGATCTGCAACATGGTCGATTAATTTACCGTAATAAAAGATTAACTTTGACTTAGTCACGCACAGTCACGCACAATCAAGGAGAGATGAAAAACTAAATTCACCTTATCCGATCAAAATATGTCCATAGACTTGTTGTGGCCAAAGATTAATTTTAAGATAGTCACACACAGTCACGCATAGTCACGCACGGTCACGGAGTGATTTAAACTCAATTTGCCCTCATCCGATCGACCGGAAACTTTGTCCATGGGTTTGTTGTGGTCAAAGATTAATTTTAAATTAGTCACGCATAGTCACGCATAGTCACGCACAGTCACGGAGTGATTTAAACCCCATTTCACCTCATCCAATCAATCTGAAATTTGGTCCATAGATCTGTTGTGACCAAAGATTATTTTGTTAATAGTCACGCAAAGTCACGCACAGTCACGTAGAGATTCAAAATTCATTTGCATAAGGAAAAAACAGTTTTAATAAAAACTTTGTTTTTATTGCTTAGACTAATTACTTAAGGAATTTCCCTGGTCGCATTTATTTGTGAATAGTCAATAACCATAGAAACAATAATTTTATTTTTTTTCTTACCATTTATTGAAGACATCATGCCACTTGCAGATGCTTAAGTTTTTTAAATGATTGCAGATTCACATTTTAACTATTTTCAGAGACGAAAAACAAAGAAATTTTAACGACTTTAAAGGAACAAAGAAAAATAAAGTTTGTTTTTATTGACAGTGTCTTAATGCAATAAAAATATTATAAAATTTTCTTTGTTGCTATCTAAGTTGCATTAAATTCTCCTTCAGAAGTTGAGAGAACAAAAAAAATAAAAAAACCGGTCCGATGAAGAATACAGTGTAGTTATGAATTTTTGAAATACTGTGAGCGTCAAAATAAAGTAAACAGCAATTTTTAATCTTTAAATTGTCCTATAACGAAATTATTATTGACTTACGGTAAAAAGTAATATTGCAGAGTTTAGTACTATACCATTTAGAGATTGACTACCATAAAACATGAAATCAAATCAATTGGGAATATTGCACAAATCTCTCGAAAGTGAAAATGCATCAGATTTTACGCGTCAAAAAAAAGTAAACAGTGGTAACACTTATTTACGCTTTTGTATATTTCGGGGAAGAACCTAAATTTTTTGTGACAAATGTGTACTGATTACGTGTTCTACTTTACTAAAAATCATTTGAAGTTGATTTGTACTAATCAATAATAGCTAAAAAGGTGTAAAAGCAAATATTCTCACTATGGGATAGCAACTATCGGTTTATACTTCGAAAATATTTTAGATTAAAAAGAAAAATGTAAATCTTTGCGTAAAATTGGCGAAATTGTGGGTAAGAACCACAGCACAATAAAAAAAAAGTAGTTTATGAATGCGCCAAACACCATCAGGTTGAAGATTTAACGAGATCTGGACGCCCAAAGCAGCTTAGTGGTATTGGACTTAGAGCTGTAGTAAGAGAAGTGAAGACATATTCAGCCTAAAATGCAGTTAAATTATCAGAACACATAACGCAGACATCAGGCAAACCAGTAAGTTCGAGTACAGTAAGGAGATCGCTTCACAAAAATGGTATACATGGAAGGATACCATGCAAGAAACCATACATATCCAAGGCGAATCAGAGCAAGCTAATGAATTTCGATAAAAAGGAGAAAAATCAGGTTCTATCGTTGTGGGAAAGCAGATTATATACAGATAAAAGGTAATTCGAAATTTTCGGCCCGAAGAAGCCTCCAAAAAGATGCCGTGCTAAGAATGAAACATGCAAAGAAAAGTGTGTTACCAAAACTGTTATATACAGTGGGGTTCAGTTATGTTTTGGGGCTATATGGCGGGAACAGGTATTGGTAATTATGTTTTTTTTTACTCCACTATGACCCAAATATATTACTTAGCCAATTTGAAGGTCAATGTTGGCCCTAGCGTCGAGAAATAAGGCATGGCTGGAAATAGGATCTCCAACAGGACAACGATCTAAAGCTTACATCTAAAATTGTGAAAGAGTGGCTACTGTACCGGACTCCAAAGACACCTGATCAACCGTCACAGTCCCCGGACCTTAACCCAATCGAGCACCTGTGGGAAAATCTTGACAGAAAAATCGCTCGAAGGGCTTTTTCAAGCAAGGGAAACTTAAAGATGCCTCAAAAGAAAGAATGGATCATAATGATATATCAAAAAAATTTGTTGAGTCGCTGCCTAAAAGACTACATAAGGGGCTTAGGGCCAAATGAAAATAAACCAAATATTAAAAAATTCTAAAAGTTTACTTTTTGTATTGAAGTTCTGTTGCCTTTTCTTTGCTGTTTACATTTTTTTGACGCGTAAAATTTGGTCATTATCTAAATAAACTGCATTTATTTCTGTTTTGTAATGCTTCTGTTGAATTTTTTTTATTGAGTTCAGCTATAATTAAATAATTCTTGAATTCCATATATTTATTTTAGATTTTATGTTAATTACTTCATTTTAATAAAACTTTTAATATGAGGAACTAAGGTGTTTACTTTATTTTGACGCTCACAGTATATGCTTTCTTCTTCTCTACCACTCACCATTGAAAAACAAAATTGATAGTATAAAATAAGTGTTTTTACTTATATATATTTGTTAGGGCGGGTCGATTTGTAGGGAGGCACAAAAATAGCTCAAGTGACAAGGAGAATCATATTCTAGGGATCAAAACAAGAAACTTTGCCCAAGGAACCATATCTCTAAAACGAATTCTGATGTCCCGCCTTTTGACCTGTCTGTCTGTCTATCTGCCATGGGGCAACCCCATTGCCCCTCATGCAATTGATCTGAAACTTGGTCCATAGTCTTGTTGTGATCACGGAGTGATCTAAAAGTTATTTACCCTCATCCGGTCGATCTTTTTGAATAATATAACATAGTCAAGCCGTATAATTATTATTTATTAGCAGAGTAGAAGATACGTATACGTTGGAGTAATTATACCCTATACCACTATGTGGTTTGGGTATAATGACTTTGTGCTGCTGTTTGTAAAAACCAAAAATATTTGACCTAGACCCATCTTTAATTATACCGATCGAATCAGAATCACTTTCTGAGTTGATTTAACAATGTCCGTCCGTCCGTCTGTGTGTCCATGTAAAGCTTGTAATCAAACTGCAGGTCGCAAATATGAATATATTTTGATGAAATTTGGTATATAAGCCTTTATCGGCCATGGGATGAACGCTATTGAAATTGGTGAGAATCGGTCCATGTTCTGACCTAGCCCCCATACAAATTACCCATATGAAATCGACATAAATTGCCATAAGATCCAAATTGTCATATAGATCTTACTCAAATTGGGTTTGTATGCGTTCATTACATCCACTAATGAGTAGTCCAAAAATGATCCCTTTGATCCCATATGGAGCTGCTTCCCGATCTTCACTTAAATCTATTAAAAAACAAAAATATTGCACTGATTCTTCTCAAATTTTGTTTCTACATATTTTTGCAAAATACAAGAGACTTTACCAAACATGATCAGTCCATTTTTGGACCTAGTCCCTTTATAGATATAGCATCCGATATGAACTTTTTCATATCTGCAGCCAAAAAAAATTAATAAAAATCCCACTCAAATTTGGTTTTTGCTTATTTTCAATGTCCAGTTAGTTGGGCCTAAGAGATAGGGTTTCTAAACGCATGGTATAGGGTATCGTATAGTCGGTCTAGACATTCTTACTTGTTTTAATTTAAATCAAACAAAGCCAGCCCAATTCTAAACCAAAAATTGTGATTTTTTGAAATGTTTGTATGGGGAACCCCCCAGGGGGTTCCAGGGGGTGTGCCACTGGCATGGGTGGGTCGGCCCTCCAAAGTTAGGGGGGTCGATCATACATTTGGACTCGAATGGGGCGCTCTAAATGAGTCATAGTGAGACACACAGACAGACAGGTCAAAGTCGGGACATTACAATGCTTTTTAGTGGTATGGTTCCTCGGGCAGAGTTTCATATTTTGATCCCTAGAATACAATTTTTTTTTTCCTTGTCCTACTTGTACAATTTTTAACCGCTGATTCGTTTTGGGATAACTACTAGCTAGAATCTATTTAACTCCATTTTTCAACATATTAGCAAAGCCGTTAAACATTGTTTCTCTCCATCTTAACTCAGACGCGTACGCAGCAGTGTTGGAATATGGTCTGAAATATCTGATTTTTGCAGATATTTCGTGAACTTTCAGACGCGCAGATGACGAGCCCAAAATCAGATCTGAAAAATCTGAACTGAATCAATTCCGAAAATACTCAGCGGCAAGATTTAAATTCGATTATTCTGACTTATTTTCTGGATTGGGTTTATATTTTGTAGTAGAGCTAGCGAATAGTGTGCTTATTACTTATGTACTAGGAATGTTTCTTTTTTTCTATTTGCGTTTCTAGTTCCATTCATTCCGCTTTGAAATTTTGTGTGTGTGTTTGGCATTTGGATTCTTAGAAATATGTTAAATATTTTGTGTCCAATTATATTATATACATATATTTCGTATTCGTGCATTCAACTTTATATTGAAGTTTTATAAAGATCAAGACAAGAGTGTGTCGTGTCGTTATTATGGATCGCTTTATAATAAGAAAATGTAAGTTTAATTCTCTATTTTTTGCAATTCCTTGCACCTGCAATTTACTACTACAAATTTTTTGTGTCGATCTTAAAATTGTAGCAAAAGAAAGCTGCTCTACCCAGGTTCCATCTCAAATGAATGTTGTGAATAATGCGATTGTCGAAGTACCCAAATCGAATACACAACCAGAAATTGAAAACATAATGACTGAAGACAAAATCCAAAATAAAACCATAACCGATCACAATATTAGTGATGCTGATGATATAGTCTTTGTTGATGATCATTACGTTGACGAGAGAAACTCTCCTTCTGTATCCAACCCAAATACGGTGAGATGTGAATGATTTATTTACAATTTAAATTCATATTAACCCTATTAAACTTTCTAACAGAGGAAAAGAGTGCGGATCTCTTATTCAACTGCATGGGAACAATTGCCACAATTTAAAGGATGGTTAAAAAAGTCAAATGACTCTAGTTTTATTGCCTACTGTTCTGCTTGTGCAGTATATCTTAGAGCATCTGGCGGAAAAACAGACCTAATAAAACATTGTGAGACGGTTGGACACCAGAAACAGATAAAATTAGTAAGTTTTCAACCGTCAGTAGCTGAAAACTATCAAGTTTTGACAAGTCTTAAAAAAAAAGTTATGAGAGCTGAACTGCATATTGCATCTCTCACCGCCGAACATAATTTATCTTTTTTACTTTCTGATCATCTCGTGAAGATGCATAAAAACGACTATTCCGACTCACCTGTGAGTTTAGGTATAACATGTTCACGAAAAAAAACTGTCGCGATCATTAAAAATGTACTGGGTGCTCAACAATTTGAGGATTTATCGGAAATATTGCGTAATAATAAATTTTCCATATGTATAGACGAGTCAACGGATTTGTCGTCTACCAAAATTTTAAGCGTTGTTGCTAGAGTGTGCATCAATTTTGAAGCAAAAGACCTTCTGTTTGGTTTAATTAAAGTCACATCTGCTGATGCCAACACGATATATGCTGCTATAGTAAAAGCATTTAACGACGCAAAAATTAATTACAAATTAAATCTGCTTGGTTTCGCTGCGGATGGTGCTGCGAACATGACTGGTAAAAATCATTCAGTTGCAACATTATTAAAAGCAGACTGTCCAAACATCATAATATTAAAATGCATTTGCCATTCTTTCGCACTTTGTGCTTCATATGCATGTTTCATGTTGCCATCAAGAATCGAAACTTTTGTTAGAGATATTTACAATTACGTTTCAAACAGTCCGAAACGAATATCCGAATTCGAAAAAATTATGGTGTTGTTGGATGATAAGCCGAAAAAATTATTACATCCAGTGCAGACCCGTTGGTTGTCCTTGGAAAAAGTTGTATTTCGTATACTTGATCTCTATGAGCCACTAAAAATTTATTTTTCGATGTGCTATCAAGTTGACAAAATAGATACTGCTAAATCTATCTATGAAAGTTTGTTAGACACTACCACACGATTATATTTGGAGTTTTTAAAGTATATTTTACCGACGATCAATAAACTCAATAGGATGTTTCAAAGCGAACATCCACAAATTCACAAAATCCATGATGGCATCATTTGCTTGGTCAGATCACTTTTCGATAACTACATTAAACCTGATTATTTGAGAGTAACCAAGACAGAAAATGTTAATTTTGAGAAATCCTCGTAACTTAATTGAGAGTGACAAATTGTATCTTGGTGTTCAAGTGAGTTCATTATTAGATGTAAATCAATTAAGACCGGCCGAGATAGAAACGTTTAAAAATAATTGTTTTAAATTTTATATTGAACTATCAGAACAAATATTTAAACGATTTAATTTTAAAGATCCAGTTTTTCTCAACTTATCCTTATTATCTCCAAAAAATATTATAGCAAAAGAAAATATGTCTTTGTTGCCTTTATTGCAACTCTTTCCAAATATAATTAGTTTGGATAACTTACAAGAAATAGATAATGAATATCGAGAAATTATTAACTTAAATTTTTAAAATATGTTTTCAAATTTAATACTGCAGGATATATCAATTCTAAACTTTTGGAAAGAAATTTGTTTATTAAAACGTCAAGATAATACATTTACTTATCCTAAAATTAGATATTTCATAACTGCCATATTTTCCCTCCCTCACTCTTCAGCGAACGTGGAGAGAACATTCTCTCAAATTAACCTAAATAAAACCAAGACTCGAAATAGGCTCGAATTAGATACATTAGAAGGAATTTTATTAACTAAAGACTATCTTAAACTTAATAATTGTTTTTGCTACAATATTGAACTAACTGAAGGATTAATCTCGAAATTCAATACGAAAATGTACGAATTGAATGCTTAATAAATTTGTTGATCGGGACAGTTTTTTTTTTTGTGAACATACCATACATCTTAATCTATTCTTAGTCATTTTATTTTGTGCTGTAAATATGTATATTTTAGTAATGAAATATTTTTTTTATTTTGTGATTTACATATATTTTAGTAATGAAATATTTTTTTATGTAACCAAACCAAATACCATTGAAAGTATTTCAACTGTGTTATTTTATTTAAGCAAAGTATAATGAAGATTACCTTATGTTACGTTTATATATTTTTTTGTTATTTTCTATTTAAGTACAATGAGAAGGGATAATAATAAATATTATATAATTTCATTAAATTTACCTAAATATAATGAAGTAATATAAAAATCCATATTCATATATTTTTTATTTACTTATAAAAATATCTATTTACAATGAGTTTCATCTGACCCATTAATTTTCGGCTAAAGCAAATTTAAACTTTTACTTTCATTACAACAACTAGCGCAATCTCTAGTAATAAACTCGCATTATTTTCGTCGGTCATATTCCAGTCTACGTTCCGTTCCAGCAGACTTGTCACTTGCATGTCAGACGGACGCAGACAAAACGCTACGAAATTTTCAGATATAACTTTTGGATCCATTCCAACACTGGTACGCAGGATGAAGCAATGGGTGAGTGGCATGTTCTAAAGTATGCGTTATTTTAGTTCTCTATAAAAATAATTGCCTATTCATATATGTATTTTTCTCACACTTTTTTATATTGAAAATTGTACAAAAAATTTTATTTGAATTTGTTATCTGCATATAAGTTTATTAGGAAATATAAATAATATTTATACATATAAGAAAAATTAATAAAAGCTATATATGAAATATTAATGTATTAAAAATTATATAAAAAAAATATACAATAGCAATTATACATATGAGAAGAATTAATACAAGTTACATCAGACATATTAATATATTCAAATTATACAAAACTATTAATAAAAAACTCAGCAAGAAATATTAACAAAAATTATACATATACATACACATATAAGAAAAATTAAAAATTATATTCTTTTTTTTCTCATAAAATAGAATATAAATGGCGGATTCAGCAAAAGGGTTTTTTCAATTTTTTGTAGAAACCGTGGCATTAAGATTAAGTAACGCTAATCCACTTAGCCTATCTTCACTCGTTGTGTTGCGTTAATACGTTTTAAGTCATCGCAATGTTGAAAACGATCGTTCACTACTTGATGTTTTCACCGACAGTGTAGCAAATATTTGAAGTAATTTCCGAACAGTGGGGAAAATTGATTCGTCGCATGCCTAAAATGCATTCTGAGCATTTTTTTTAGTGCATTAGAAGAATTTAAAACATGGCGACACCATATCTACAGTAAGTGCAAAATAGAAAATTGAAAAAATTAACAACCTAAAATAGGTAAAATTTAATAATAATAAAATTGTAATTTAACGACAATAATAAACATTTTTATGTTGACTATTTCTTTTTAGTTCGATTTATAGTCATTTTTCAGACATATTGCAATTAATACTGTAATTAATATGCAAATCTTAATTTTGTTTCAATGGTGCGTGGTAGAGAAGAAGAAACCATAAATTTCTAAAAATTCATAACTACATTGTATTCTTAATCGGACTGGTTTCTGACATTGCTATGTTATAATTGAATAGATTGTTTCTATATGAAAATTTTTTCTACTTAGGGCGGCCGTGAGATTTGAACCTGAACCTTCACACAAACTCGTACCTGAATTTTTTGGTCAGCACTTTAACTACCTCACCTAAAGTCAGGCCTACGTGGTTAAGAATCAGTTTTCATACCATACGGCTTCTACTTCGTAATAATTTCGGAAGATACAACTCTGTCCAAACAAACAATTGTTATTTTTGAATTTTTAATATTTTTGCATTTATACTTGTAATTTCCACTATTCTCAGTTTTCGTGTAAGTTGTTTTTAGTTATATACTAACTATTGGTACACTTTTTAACGACAATGACAAAATTTTTTAATGTCAACTACTGTATTAAAATTACTAAATCAAAGACAATGACATAAATTTTTATGTTGGCTAATTTAGTTATATGTATTATTAAAACTTTTGTTAAATAAATTTTAAAATTTTAAAAATTTTTTAACCAGTGTACGGAGAATTTTCTCTTAATATATCTGCTTGTCTTTAAATAAAATATAAGTGCTTGAAATGATTGATGCATGTATTGCTTTGGGTGTTTATGTTATGTGTGTAAAAGATCTGCTGCTGTAACGAAGTGTATTGAGTTATTTTTAATATTGTTTAATGTTGTCTTTTAAATTTCCTTTTTCTCTTTCTTTTCTTTTTTAGTTGATTGTAGAAAATGTGTATTAAATTGGAAGAGAAATGAGTGGAAAAATGTTATATTTTATAAGAGCGTATTGTTGTTAGCACATATCTTATTGACACCAACATTGTTTTCTCTTTTTAAATGTAGCTTTTTGAAAAGCTTTCTTGCTACTCTCTTCTTGTATGTTACTGTTCCTTAGTTTTCTCTTTGAGATACTTCTTTTGCATTCACATACAAGTAATCAAATTTACTGTTTGTCTCACTTATTCTCATATTTTTGGTGTATATGGATATGCGTATGGATCTTTTCGTACGTATATTTATGAATGTGTGTATGGATATATACGAATATACGAGTATAAATTGAAATAAAAGGGTGAACCACTAAGTGTAGTTATACATATATATTTTTATTATTAACTTTTTATTTTTGCAATTTACACTGATTTAATTTAATTGCATCATATAATAATTGGCTGGATGTTTCCTATGTTTCTTCGCCTTGCCTCTGCTCGCAGCTATGAATGGTGCAATCTTGCTGGTTTTGCAGGTGAATTTATATGTTGCACTAGAATCTGCTGAGTACCTTTAATGATTTTCAACTATGCATATCATTAAAAAAAACACCTTGTATTATTGCCTTTTGAAAAATAATTTTGTAGAAAAATCTAAGGCTCTTTATTTAATTTTGATTTATGCACGCGTTCAAGGATTATCAAATTTATTTGTTTGCTTGCTGTATATATTTTCTCTTTTTTCCCGTTCAGCAATCTATTGTTGATGCTGGTATAATTTAAACTATTTATGTTATTTCGTAAAAGATTTCAAACGAATTTTTTATTTTATGTTAAAAAAATATATTTCTTTTCTTTTTTGTTCTTTGTTAACACAATTTTAATTATTTTCACTTTTATTAATTTATTGTTAAAATTGTTCCGTATTTTTGTATTTGCGAAAAAGTAATTGCTGTTTATAGCATTGAAATTGAAACCAAAGATTGTTCTACTTAAACCCAGTATTATGTGTTGTTATGTCATGTTATCTCTTTCTTACGTGTCGTAGTTATACGGCTGAATTTATTTCCTCAATGTTGGCTTAGCGGTGTTGGAGAGCAATGACTACATGACATAAAGTAAAAACTGTTTTATAGGTTATATTGTGCTCTGTTTTTCAAGGGCAAAGGGTGATTTCTATATATAAACGAGAAAAGCAGAGGGCAATGGCTGTTTGTGGAGTTTTGGTTTTACCATATTTTGATGAGTATTTATTTATGTTGTATTTTATTAGGCTTTTTATAATATTGTATTTTGTAGACTGTGAAAATCTTCCTGGATTCTTTTTTGTCGAAGGACCTTGAACTAATTTGCTGCGAAATTAGGCTACTGTTGTGATCAACAGGATGTAGAGATATCCTTGTTTTCTTAATTAACGACACAAAGGAAAAGAGGGAGGATTTTCATAAGCGTTATAATTTTAATTCAAAGTTTATTTTTAGATTTATATTTAGATATAATTTTAAGGGTAAAATAATTAAATTTAAAACCAATTTGAAAAAAAAATACAATTGCACTTGCGTCAGATCAAGTGATTGCTCTGGTTACCAGAATACAAGTCTGTGTTAAATGTTAAATGTTAGATGCTTATGGTGCTAACTACTTCGGTTAAAAGCCGAAGCTATAGAAAATTTATTGGAAAGTTTATAGAGAGTTCATTAAAGGGTTTCCAACATGCCATTTAGTGGCTTAAGTAAATTGCATTGAATTATTTTAGTAATGCAATTATATAGGTAAATACACGAGATAAATTAGCTTCATTTGTAGTGTTCAAACATATGTAGTTTGGACAAATATGTTTCTTTTACAGACAATATCATAAATTTTTAAGTTAAATTATTTTCTTTTTAACACAATTATATATTACATATTTT
The DNA here is from genome assembly GCA_963682025.1 of Cordilura impudica. Taxonomy (NCBI): domain Eukaryota; kingdom Metazoa; phylum Arthropoda; class Insecta; order Diptera; family Scathophagidae; genus Cordilura; species Cordilura impudica. The sequence goes on from OY821521.1 coordinate 61,436,565, forward strand.
TTAATAAAATTTTTAGTTTTCTTTTTTGTCATTATTTAGCTCTTTTGGATAAGCATATTTTGACTGAAGGTATATATTAATACCATACTAGCAGATACCAGCCCTAGAAATTCAAGCGCAAATTCTAGGAAATTTTATTTTTTCATTAAATAAAGACTCTAAAAGTATGCTAATCAATTATAGGCAATTCACAAATCAACACAAAAAACAAACTCATTTTTATTACAAACACATTAACAAATTTAATAAACACGCACATAGCATTGTATAATTTTATGTATCGGTTAGTAGCAACTTTAAATGCAATTCACTCAAAATAAAGGAAAAAATTTTAAAACCTGTAAATCTCCAAAACGGATAAAAAGAAATACTTTTCAAATCATACACGTTTGGTCAAAATCGGGATAAAACGGTAGAACAAAACATCAGTCACAAGAAATCGCCTAGCCTATTAATATTATAGATATTATATATATTATATATATTATATAGTGTGTATATATATTAGGGTGGGTCAATTTGTTTTTGTAAATTGGCGTATAGCAAAAACGTTATCTACAATAAATTCTAAGAAAACTTGCCTAAGAAACTATGGGTCTAAAATCAAAACGTAGCTCCCGCCGAAAGACAATGGAATTTCGGAAATTGAGGAATATCGTTTAAATTTGACAACAGTGTTCTGATATAAATGCTATCTCAAAAACTACTCAAGATACAGATCTCAGTTAGGTTTCAAATAATAGGTATTGATACCCCCTTCAAAATGGCATTACACATTTAATAAAGGTCAAAGGCCATTGGTTAAACCTTTAGTTTTGGAAATACACTCTTCTAAATGTTTTTGGCATGCTTCTAAATGGATTTTGCCTGCTGAGTTTGAATATAACCTTGGAAATTGTCCATCGCTTTTAGTGTTTGAGATATATGTTTGAAAATTGCGTAAATCGAATAACTGTGCTTTTTGCATATTTTGGTGGAAATATCTCAGAAAGTTAAAGAGATAGCGTGCCTTTTTTTGCTAAATACTGTTTTCAAGTCATATTTTAAAGACCTTTATTTACCTTCAAACTTAAGTCTTTAACAAGGTTCAGAAAATACACACATGAAACACACAATGTTCTGTTCAAAAGCAGCCAACACATATCTTTATTTTCATATCAATTATGTGCGTTTCTAAATTTTCTACGGTGCCCAACACAACCATGACTGTGTTCGTTTTAATATTTCGTTATTTACACGAACATTTTTGTATCACGTACTTTTTGTTTCAATCACACATAAAGCACACATTTTTGAGTGTTGCTTTATTTGAAGTTCATGTTCTGGTACGTGTACTGAAAAAAAAACAGAACATGTACAATAAACAGGTTCGAGTTCAGTTATATTTTAAGTCGTGTTGTGGCTCGTGTACTAAGAAAAAACAGAACATGTACAATAAACAGGTCCGAGTTCAGTTATATTTTAAACACGACTTAAAATATAACTGAACTCGAACCTGTTTATTGTACATGTTCTGTTTTTTCTTACTACACGAGCCACAACACGACATAAAATATAACTGAACTCGTAACACTCAAAAATGTGTGCTTTATGTGTGATTGAAACAAAAAGTACGTGATACAATAATGTTCGTGTAAATAACGAAATATTAAAACGAACACAGTCATGGTTGTGTTGGGCACCGTAGAAAATTTAGAAACGCACATAATTGATATGAAAATAAAGATATGTGTGTGTTGGTCTAAGTTATGTTTGTTTACATATATGTACGAGTTTTTTATTCAGTGTGTGTTTTTTTCTGAACTCTGGTCTTTAAATATTGAGCAATCAGAAGGCACATAATTTTTCTTCAATTAATGTTTTATTTCGTAATTCAAACAACAGATCCTTAGTCTTTTTTACAATCCATTCGGGGTATTTGGGTTCGACTTTCTAAAGTCAGTGCCATAATATCGTCACGATTTTTTGCAATTACTCATCGTGAGACATGCGTTAGCAACTGCACACATCGCTTGGTTCCTTGGATGTGCAACGGAATTCCTGATCTGGCAGTGGAACATCATCAGATTTAATAGCAGGTGCTCGTGTGGGTTGCTTGGAGGTTCAGATAGTATGTTGTCATTATCTAAGTCAACAGAAGTCATATAATCTGTGCAATTGAAATTAATGGGATGCTTTTTAATATGCCCTGAGTTTAGTTGAGTCATACAGTTGTTCACGACAATACAAAATTTTGTTAACGGCTCTTTCTCGGACAGGTTTCCTATCGTCGAAGAGCATTATTAACAATATATTTTCGGGATGGAAGAAAAATGCATTGTTTTGTATCGTTTTGTTTACAATTTCCCGAAGATTTTGTGGTAAAAATGGCGTTGACTTAATAAATTTATATAAAAGCGCACTACCGTATACTACTGAATTATAAAATTTTACATTAAAATATATCTTTACATAAACTTTTATAATAAAGTTAACTAATATTTTTAAATTTGTTGAAGGCATACTAGTAGCAACATATAGGCACAAAAGTCTGTTCGCTTTTGTTAACAATTTGCCCTGGTTTCATGCTGGCTATATCTTCTGGACATGAACCTTCCGATACAGCTTTTGGTATTCGAAAAAGATTTAGGACGTAAGTAGAAAGAGATTTCTCATCTCTAGTGTCTAATTCCTACAACGAAATGTTTGTTTTATTTTTAAGGGACTTATATAAAGAATTGATGAAATAAATGCATGCTTACCGGAAGTTGTTCACAGGTCTGAAATAATTTCGTCAAAGCCCCACTTGCAGTGCGTGGTCCACTTGTAGTAGATTTTTCTAAAGCATTGAACAAATGGCAAAGCGGGAGTTCGTTGAAATGCAACAAACAAACAAATCAATGTAAAGGTTTATTCAACAAAACTTCAAACTTTCGTAGAATTTCATTTTCAGTTAAGGTAATGGTGGGTTCCCCATCGCAGCAAACTCCTATCAAGCTCATATGCTAGAATTTTTTTCCTTGAAGAACTCACATAATTGCATCTATTTAGTGTTGGAGTCCTCAGCGTTAACTTTTATATGACCTAACAACCTGCTCCTTGGCTCTTTTACAATCACGACTCTCGGATGGTTTTTCCACTTATATCTTCCCATGTCAGTGCAGCATTTTGTCTGCCATCAAAAGAAAAAGCAAGTAAGGCTGAATCATTGTTTTGCATACCTCTTGATATGTTTTTTTACCTCTTTATGGTATTTGTTGAAAAATGTATGTAGTTTTTTTTAAAACGCTTTTCCTATTTATCAGTGCAACATTAATTTTTTCCCAAATTTCAATAATTGTGTTTGCAATTTTTCGGAGAAAGTTTTGTACACGAGTGTTGTTTTTTTAATATTTCTTTTTCGCTATCACTTAAGAAAAAATAATACTTTAAAACATCACGACTACTTGGCAAATTTAATTCACTAATTTCACTTGTCATGTCAATGATACTAGCGTTGTGATTAGTCAGAAAACTTGACCCGGAAAAGTCAATTGACATCGCTGAAGATTCCATAATTTAATGTGAAAAGTGTTTTTAAAAAAGAAATTAACACACACTTTCTTTTTGAAAGTTAACTATCAAGTGCATAAATCAATTAAAACAAATGTTTAACACAACGTTTTTATACCCTATACCACTATGTGGTTTGGGTATAATGACTTTGTGCTGCTGTTTGTAACAACCAAAAATATTTGACCTAGACCCATCTTTAATTATACCGATCGAATGTAAACCTTGTAATCAAACTGCAGGTCGCAAATATGAATATATTTTGATGAAATTTAGTATATAAGCTTTTATCGGCCATGGGATGAACGCTATTGAAATTGGTGAGAATCGGTCCATGTTCAGACCTAGCCCCCATACAAATTACCCATATGAAATCGACGTAAATTGCCATAAGATCCAAATTGTCGTATAGGTCTTACTCAAATTGGGTTTGTATGCGTTCATTACATCCATTAATGTGTAGTCCAAAAATGATCCCTTTGACCCCATACAGCGCTGCTTCCCGATCTTCACTTAAATCTATTAAAAAACAAAAATATTGCACTGATTCTTCTCAAATTTTGTTTGTATATATTTTTGCAAAATACAAGAGACTTTACCAAACATGATCAGGATCGGTCCATTTTTGGACCTAGTCCCTATATAGATATAGCATCCGATATGAACTTTTTCATATCTGCAGCCAAAAAAATTAATAAAAATCCCACTCAAATTTGGTTTTTGCTTATTTTCTATGTCCAGTTAGTTGGGCCTAAGAGATAGGGTTTCTAAACGCATGGTATAGGGTATCGTATAGTCGGTCTAGACCGACTATAATTTTCTTACTTGTTATAAAATGCATTAATGGTATATTTCTACAATGACTGGAACTATTAATAATATTGAATTCTAATTACTCTTTGTTGATAACTTTTATAGCAGAATATTAAAATTCGTATAAAAAAAAAGAAAATAAAAATCTTCATGTCTCTCGGCGGGAGCTAGGTTTTCATTTTAGACCCATACTTTCTCTGGGCGATTTTCTTAGAATTTCGTCTATATTTCCATTTTACTATACGCTTGTCACGTTTTTTCTCACCCGCACAAATTGACCCACCCTAATATATATATACTAGCAGATTTCAGCCCTCGAAATTCGAGTGCAAATTGTGGGAAATTTTATTTTTTCATTAAATAAATCCCTAAAGGTATGCCAGTAAATTATAGCCAATTCACAAATCAACACAAAAATATACTAATTTTTATTACAAACACATTAACAAATTAATAAACACACACATAGCATTGTATAATTCTATGTATGTTTTAGTAGCAAATTTGAATGCAATCTACTCAAAACAAAGGAAAAAATTGAAAAATCTGTAAATCTGCTAATCGGCTAAAAAGAAATACCTTTCAAATAATATACGCTTGGTCAAAATCGGGATAAAACGGTAGAACTAAACATCGGTTACACGAAATCGCCTAGCCTATTAATATTATAGATATTCATCGAGATTCTGGTACTATGGGCCATAACAAGTATATTTGCCCAAGTAACCATTCCTCTGAAATCATTTTCGATCCTGGAAAAATTTCGATGAAGATATTTTCGTGATATTTTCAATTTAAGTCCAAAAATTCGTTTATTTTCATTAACTCATTGAATGAACAAATATAAAAAACGATTTTTTTGATTTAAATTGAATGAAATTCATATACGTCGTATATGGGTACCCCACATAATTTTCAGCGCTGAATATTTTCTGCTATTTTAAATATGGGAGAGTCAATGTGCAGTAATTTCATCTATTTTTCCCAAAAAGGCGAAAGATAAAAATTAATGTGAAAAATGGATTAGCCGACCCAAAAAACCCCCGGTATACACATCTTGAATAATTTTTTTACATTTGAATGAGTGTTATGGAAAATATCATGAAAATATTTTCATTGAAATTTTGGCAGACTCTAAAATGATTTTTGAAGTATCGTTCCTTGAGTAAATATACTTGTTATGGCCCATAGGACCAGAATCGCGATGAACCCATGGAGTAAAAATAATTATCCTACCCTCATATATTTACAATAAAATATATATAATATGTATTATATATAATATATGGTCATTGATTTCATCGCAAGCTTAAGGTGCCGCTCATGAGACCTGTCTTGTTAGTTAATTCTAATTTCACAAAAAAAAAAAAATAAATAATTTAATGGAACACAAATTTCCAATTCATGAATTTAATTTTTTCTCTACAGCAGACACTTTTATTTCTAAAATAAAATCAACAACCGCTTAAAATATCTCTTAAAAAATATCATGTTTTCGTTTGGTCGTATTTGTTTGTACATAGAAACAATAGTTTTGTTTATTTAGTTATTATTATTATTTTTGTGACATTTATTAAAGACATCGTTTCATTTGCAGACACGTAAGTTTGTAAAAGGTTTTGCATTTTACATTTTAACTGCTTTAAGCGACGACAAACAAAGAATATTTAACGACTTTAAATGCACAAAGGAAAACAAAGTTTGTTTTTATCGTCAGGGTCTTAATGCAATATACATACATATTTTAATATTTTCGTAGTTGTTGTTTAAGTTGCATTAAATAAACCTTTAAAAGCTGATATTGCAAAAAAATCGATTATATTAAATAAGTCTTCAAACACACATACCTGATTTCGGTTACATTTTTCTTATGTGTACCATTTTTAAGTACTGACCTTTTTGTGGGGTTAATAACAAGTTTAAATCTTACAATAAAATTTATAAACTAAACTGAAATGTTGAACTTACGACAATGACATTTCGTCGTCTGTCGGAGGTTTGACTTAAGTTTCTTCTTTATTGAATTGCCTTATATCTACGTTATGTTTTCTGATAATTTAACTTCCCCTGAAGGTCGGATATGTCTTTAATTCTCTTACTACAGCTCTAACTTCAGTACTATTAAGCCGCTTTGGGCATCCAGATCTCGGTAAATCTTCAATCTGATGGTGTTTGGCGTATCTTTAAATAATTATACCCTATACCACCATGTGGTTTGGGTATAATGACTTTGTACTGCTGTTTGTAACTACCAAATGTATTTGATCTAAACCCATCTTTTATTATACCGATCAACTCAGACTCAATTTCTGAGCCAAAATGAAAAATAAAAAACAAAAAATGAAAAATGAAAAATGAAAAATGAAAAATGAAAAATGAAAAATAAAAAATGAAAAATAAAAAATGAAAATTAAAATATGAAAAATGAAAAATGAAAAATAAAAAATTAAAAATTAAAAAAACTGAAAAATGAAAAATAAAAAATAAAAAATGAAAAATGAAAATGAAAAATTAAAAATGAAAAACAAAAGAAAACTAAACAAGTAAGAAAATTATAGTCGGTCTAGACCTACTATATTATACCCTATACCATGGTTTAGAGACCCTATCTTTCGGTCCAACTACTTCGATATAGAAAATAAGCATAAACCAAATTTGAGTGCGATTTTTATTAATTTTTTTGGCTGCAGATATGAAAAAGTTCATATCGGATGCTATATCTATCTGGACCGATATCTAAAAATGGACCGATCCTGATCATGTTTGGTAAAGTCTCTTGTATTTTGCAAAAATATGTACAAACAAAATTTGAGAAGAATCAGTGCAATATTTTTGTTTTTTAATAGATTTAAGTGAAGATCGGGAAGCAGCTCTATATGGGGTCAAAGGGATCATTTTTGGACTACTCATTAGTGGATGTAATGAACGCATACAAACCCAATTTGAGTAAGATCTATATGACAATTTGGATCTTATGGCAATTTATGTCGATTTCATATGGGTAATTTGTATGGGGGCTAGGTCTGAACATGGACCGAATCTCACCAATTTCAATAGCGTTCATCCCATGGCCGATAAAAGCTTATATACCAAATTTCATCAAAATATATTCATATTTGCGACCTGCAGTTTGATTACAAGCTTTACATGGACACACAGACGGACGGACGGACGGACGGACGGACATTGTTAAATCAACTCAGAAAGTGATTCTGATTCGATCGGTATAATTAAAGATGGGTCTAGGTCAAATATTTTTGGTTGTTACAAACAGCAGCACAAAGTCATTATACCCAAACCACATAGTGGTATAGGGTATAAAAATTAAAAATTAAAAATTAAAAAAATGAAAAATAAAGACTGAAAAATGAAAAATAAAAAATTACAAATAAAGAATGAAAATTGAAAAATGAATACTAAAAACTGAAAAATGAAAAATAAAAAATGAAAAATAAAAAATTTGCAAATAAAAAATAAAATATAAAATATGAAAAATTAAAAATGGAATATGAAAAAAAAATGGAAAATAAAAAACAAAAAAAAAAAAAAAAAAAAAAATTAAAAATAAAAAATAGGAAAAAAAAATTAAAAAACAAAATGAAAAACGAAAAATGAATACTAAAAACTGAAGAATGAAAAATAAAATATGAAAAAAAATAAATTACAAATAAAAAATGAAAAATAAAAAATGAAAAATAAAATATGAAAAATTAAAAATTAAAAATAAAACATTAAAAACGAAAAATAAAAAATTAAAAATGAAAAACTAAAAATTAAAAATTAATAATGAAAAATTGAAAATTAAAAATTAAAAATTGAAAATTAAAAATTAAAAATTAAAAATTAAAAATTAAAAATTAAAAATTAAAAATTAAAAATTAAAAATTAAAAATTAAAAATTAAAAATTAAAAATTAAAAATTAAAAATTAAAAATTAAAAATTAAAAATTAAAAATTAAAAATTAAAAATTAAAAATTAAAAATTAAAAATTAAAAATTAAAAATTAAAAATTAAAAATTAAAAATTAAAAATTAAAAATTAAAAATTAAAAATTAAAAATTAAAAATTAAAAATTAAAAATTAAAAATTAAAAATTAAAAATTAAAAATTAAAAATTAAAAATTAAAAATTAAAAATTAAAAATTAAAAATTAAAAATTAAAAATTAAAAATTAAAAATTAAAAATTAAAAATTAAAAATTAAAAATTAAAAATTAAAAATTAAAAATTAAAAATTAAAAATTAAAAATTAAAAATTAAAAATTAAAAATTAAAAATTAAAAATTAAAAATTAAAAATTAAAAATTAAAAATTAAAAATTAAAAATTAAAAATTAAAAATTAAAAAGTAAAAATTAATAATTAAAAATAAAAAATTAAAAATTAAAAATTAAAAATTAAAAATTAAAAATTAAAAATTAAAAATTAAAAATTAAAAATTAAAAATTAAAAATTAAAAATTAAAAATTAAAAATTAAAAATTAAAAATTAAAAATTAAAAATTAAAAATGAAAAAACGAAAAACGAAAAATAAAAAATGAAAAATAAAAAAAGAAAAATAAAAAATAAAAATGAAAATAAAAAAATAAAAAATGAAAAATAAAAAAATGTAAATAAAAAATGAAAAATAAAAAAATAGAAATAAAAAATGAAAAATAAAAAAATAGAAATAAAAAATGAAAAATAAAAAATTACGAATGAAAAACTAAAAAAGAAAAAATAAAAGATTAAAAATAAAAAATGGAAAATAAAAAATAAAAAATAAAAAAATGAAAAATAAAAAAATAGAAATAAAAAATGAAAAATTAAAAATAAAATATTACGAATGAAAAATAAAAAAATAGAAATAAAAACTGAAAAATCAAGAATAAAAAATAAAAAAATTAGAAATAAAAAATGAAAAATAAAAAATGAAAAATAAAAAATTAAAAATAAAAAATGAGAATTAAAAAATGAAAAATAATAAATAAAAAATTAAAAATTAAAAATAAAACTTTAAAAACGAAAAATAAAAAATAAAAATTAAAAACAAGAAATGAAAAATGAAAACAGAAAAATAAAAAATGAAAAATAAAAAATTTAAAATAAAAAATTAAAAATGAAAATTAAAAATGAAAATTGAAAAATGAAAACTAAAAACTGAAAAATGAAAAAATAAAAAATTAAAAATAAAAAAATTAACAAGAAAACAAAAAATAAAAAATGAAAAATCAAATAAGTAAAATGTAAAATGAAAAATAAAAAATGAGAAATGAAAAACGAAAAATGAAAAATAAATAATGAAAATTAAAAATAAAAAACGAAAAATGAAAAATGAAAAATGAAAAACAAAAAATGAAGAACGGAAAATGAAAAATTAAAAATTTACCAGTTAAAATAATCAATAGTAAAAAATATTTTTAAGCCACGAAAAGATCAATGTGATCTCTGCGAATCGTTTTTAAATTCAGACGAAAATGGAAGAAATGATCTGAACGAAGCTTACACTTTACATAAAGAAGAAAAGGAACTATATAGAAAAGAAAAAGATCTGGATAAGCAAAAATGCAATGTGGTTGTATACGATCTACAAGCAGTTCTTCCATTGCCAAAAGGATTTGCATCATGCTTTTATTATAAAAGTAAAATAAATTGCTATAATTTTACAATAAGTGACCTTAAAGCGAAAGTTGTGGATTGCTTTTTTGTGGACCGAAGTCGAGGGAAAGCGTGGTTCAAATGAAATAGGAACATGCGTTCTTTTACATATTAAAAATCTTTTACAAAAGTCAAATAATGTTCAAGATTTGGATTTAATATTTTATTCGGACAACTGCTGCGGACAGCAAAAAAACAAGTATATACTATCAATGAATTATGTATATACGAAGTCAATATACCACTTTAATAGCAACCGCTAAAAAGACCGGTTCACCATACACAGTTCATGAATTGTCGCATGATGCATTTTACGACCTGAAGTTCCTACAAGAAGAATGGGGTCAAAATTTTGTTATAAATGAGGCCAACGAAAAAGTTAAGTGGCGTTACATTAAAGTTCTATGCGTGGATAAGGACAACATTGACTCGTTTTTTTATAAAACATCGTATAAGGACACAGAGTTTATCAAAGTCAATGTTAAACAAAACAACTTAAAGTCTACTGAATATTGGAATAGTAATAAGTGTTTTTATATTTTGGCATTTACAACGTTTTTGGTGCTAAAAACGTTACTGATTTTTTTTATACTTGTATTTTTTTCAGCCTATGTTCTGCTTATTCGGAAAATTTGCCCTTATCGGAAGTTAAAAAATGAGATATAGGGGACCTGGTCAAAAAAAAACATTATTCCAAAGAATTTTTACGAGACATACTATAAATACTTAATAGAAACTTAATTTATTTTAATTCATTGTAATTTTTTTTAAATATGTAATAAATTTTGTATTGCATTACTCTAAATATGTCCAAATATTAATTATTTTTATTAAACATTAAAAAATTCGCATTCCTGTATTTTGTTAATATATTTTTAATTCAAGTGAGAATTTTCAGTTAAACAGGGACAACTCAAAATAATACCACTAAGTATATAACAAAATTTCACGAAAAGAGTAACAACTCCAAAAATTTGTTATTTTCCTACAACTACTAAACAAATAAAAACGCAAGCAACGGTTTTATTCTTTTTAATGATAATTTCTTACAATAACATATTTTTTTCTTGAAATATATCATCAATATTAACGGAAACAGTTTTTCGTCTCTACTGAAAATTTTGAAATTTTGAGTTGTTACACTTTTGTGTAACAGGTGCGATATGTATAATAACTAGTAGAGGCCAGCCCTCGAAATTCGAGTGAAAATTCTACAAAATTTTAAATTTTCATTCAATTTTTTTCTTTCAATGTTTTTTGAAATCTATTTAATTCATTAAATTTATTTCATAATGAATATTTGTTGAACACGCAGAAATAAGAGCCTTAGGTATTATGGTGGCATACAACACCAAAAGGTATGCTAATTTTAGGCAATTAACAATTCAACACAGGGAGTGTGATATGCAACTATTAAAATGGAGTTCGATTGCGTTATTGTCGTTATTGGTTTATGTTCAAAATAATTTTTTAATTCAACACAATTTTTGTAAACACATTAACAAATTTAATAAACGCACACAGCATTGTATAATTTTATGTATGTGTTAGTAGCAACTTTAAATGATCATTACTGCAAAAAAATATTCCAGACGGTGCAAATCTGTAAATCTGGTAGATAGCTAAAAAGAAATACCTTTCAAATGAAAAATTTTTTTGTCAAAATCGGGGTAAAACTGTGAAACTTGCATCGGTCACAATAAATCGCCTTGCCTCTTAATATTATCTGTTATTCAAAGACTGGATGTAAACTAAAAATTATTTTAAAATTCCTTAGAATTTCCCTAAACTAATTTAAAGGTAATAGAGATATTAAAATAAAGGTAAATGAAAATAATTGTCATTGTAAAGAAATTAATAAAATATGTAAGAATGATATGAGAAATATAAGAAGTGTTGTCAATATGCATGTCGTAACTCACACGCCATAATAGTACAAGTATTATGGAAAAAAACGACAAAATTTTTTTGCGTAACTTCAAAACGAGTCATATCTTATAAGAATACAAAATTTTATAACGTAATTTTTGCGATAACTGAATATGCAGCGTCGGCCCGAACATTAGTGGTGCCTTAGGCCAAGGGTTTAAATCGCGCCCCATATTTTTTAACCAGCAAACAAAAACTTAATTTTGTTTAACTTAAATTATGAATTATTATAAAATATTTTTATATTTTTGGAGCTCTTTCGGTTGCTTGATGAATAAATGTGACCGATCAAACAATCCAAACGCGGAAATCAATAAATCTGTCATCTGATAAGAAAGTTGTATTAGGTCCAAATAATTGGACATAGAAAGTAAGCATTAACCATAGGACAATCGTTATTGAAATTGATGGAAATTGGTTGATGTTCAGAAAAAGCCTCCATACAAATGACCCATATGAAATGAACCTAAGTTGTTATTAGATTGAGATCATCATACCAATCTGGGTCAAATTTGGTTTATGAGCGTTTATTACGTTCATTTATCAGTAGTCCAAAATCAAACTCTGTATGAAAATATTTATTCATAGCCCTCATATAAAGCTGTTCCCGATCTCTTTCAAATCTATTAATTTTTTCCAACATTGCTTAATGTAAACTAACTTAATTTACTATATATAGTTATGATAGGGTTATTTTTGGGCATAGTCCGAATAATAAAAATATCTTACAATATAAAAATTTTCATATCTAGGAACAACGAATTTTTAACAGTGCCACTTAAAGTTTGTTTATGTTTATTTTCTAAATCCAATTAGTTGTATGTAAGGCCCTTTCTTTAAAGGCATGGGTAAGGGTATCGTATAGCCACTCTAGACCGGGTATAATTTTTATAACGCAATAACTGTTTGCTTTGCAAATTTTGTTCAGAACTTCAGCCATAACTGGTAACAATGTTTTTTTTTTTGTTTTTAGTTAAGAAGTACAAATTTTTTGTGAGAAAACCGTCTTTTATACCTCCGTCTTGAAATTTGCACAAAAAGTTTTAGTCGGTTTTAGTTTTTCTTCTTGCAAATGGCGGTAACCGTAACTACGTAATATAGAGTCAATCTTATCACTGATTTGCCGAATGTGTAGCGGTGTTCGTTATAACATCTTCTGTAAGGTTGATATATTTTTTGTCTACTTGTTGTTGGGCCGTTTTTATTCGCGAATTCTAGTTATGGAGGTGTTTTTGTGCAATTTGAATCTTCTTCCCAACTCAGGGTATGACTTTCCACTATAGCCCCAAGATGTAAACCTTTAATTTGTTCTGAACTATATTATTCTTAGCACATTTTGCTGTGTTCTAAATGCAAGGGTTTTAAAATCCCATGTCCGTAAATGGAGAACAATTTCAAATTACAAAGTATTTACGAGGCTTGAATTCATTAAGTAACATTTTGAATACTTATTAATCGGAAAACTGTGGTTTTATTTCGGAATTGACATATTTCCAGAGAAAATTTTTTTTATCGTAAATAACGCTTTGTTACAGCGCTTTTATAATATTCAATACTTTTGTTTCCAGACATTAATTAACACCAATTACTTTTTTTTTTGACAATTTAATTGGTTATTATTATTTAATGTATCAATTGACGATAAACGGAAGCAGCAACTGAGGCTCATTATGTTCTGAAATATTTCTTCAACACTTGCCAAATGAAATATATAACAGAGAAAATAGAATTTAACTAATAGAAAGTTAAATTGTTTGTTAATAAAGACACTTATAAGTCAGCAATAGTTTTCAGATTGTCTAGTGAGCCTTAAGAGACAGCAGGCTAATAACAGCATTATTAAAAATCCCAGCAACATTAATAATATCTTTAAAGAGCTCAGCATTGAATTGTTTTTAAACAATGGCCAAATCGCAAGTCAACAATGAAGACACTTTTAAGCCTAAAAGTTATGAGATATTTAAACCCAACTGGTTATGCTGGAAAATTATGGGTTTATCTGTAAACACTGATGCTGGCCGTAAAACTGGCCTTATATTCTATACTATAATTTTAAATATATTGATAACGATTTGTTATCCACTACATTTGGGACTATATCTTTTTCAAAGTGACAGCCAGGCTGACAATATAAAAAATTTTGCAATCTGTATTGCGTGTGCAGCCTGCAGTCTCAAGTTCATAGTATATGCCACTAAAATGCCAGTTGTAAGACAATTTCAAATGATACTCCAAAAATTGGATGGCCGTATCATTGATGGTTTGGAATTGGATTATTTTTTGAAATTAAAACGCCGTCTACGCACAATTGCTCTGGTATTTTCTACGGTCTATTTTCCAATTAGTATAATGGCTGAAGTATCGTTTTGGTTTCGTGAGGATCGCAGTTTGTTGTATCCCGGCTGGTTTCCATTCAACTGGTTGGAGTCCACATGGAAATTCCATTTGGCACATTTTTATCAAATTGTCGGATTATTGTTATTAACTGTGCAGAACTATGCCAATGATTGCTTTCCATCCATGGCCTTGTGTATTTTATCGGGCCACATAAAATTGCTGTCAATGAGAGTGGCCCGTATTGGCTATGATGATGCATTATCTATGGAGGATAATGAAAAGGAACTAATTCGATGTATCATAGATTTGAACACTTTGTACGAGTAAGTATTGTGTGTAGGCAAACAAAGTGAAACTTTTGTTCTGACATTAGTTAGTTTTTTATTCGGAGTTGCATATATAATCTGCGCTGAGAAGGCATAGCTTTTTTGGTGCAATAACTGAGTTTAAAAGTGAGTGTAAATACTAAGCGTTGGCTAAGCAATTACAAAACAAAATAAAAGTTACTTGCAAAAATCGAGTTAGGAATAACCGAATCAATTACACAGTGCAACAATGAAAAACAAATAAGGAAATTATAGTCGGTCTAGACCGACTATGCGATACCCTATACGATGGTTTAGAGACCTTATCTCTTCGATCCAACTAGTTGGATATGGAAAGTAAGCATAAACCAAATTTGAGTGGCATTATTATTATTTTTTTTGGCTGCAGATATGAAAAAGTTAATATCGGCTGCTATATTTAAATGGGAACTAGATTGAAAAATGGACCAATCCTGACCATATTTGGTAAAGTCACTTATGTTTAGCAAAAATATATACAAAACAAATTTGGGAAAAATCTGTGCAATAGTTTTGTTTTTGTAATAGATTTAAGTGACGATCGCGAAGCAGCTCTATATGGGGCCTATGACTAAGAATTGTCCTATAGACATTATAATAATAATGTATAATAAACACTTACAAACCCAATTTGACTGAGATCTACATGATCATTTGGATCTATGGCAATTTATGTCGATTTCATCGGGGACATTTGTATGGGGACTAGGTCTCAGCATCGACCGAATCTCACCAATTTCGACAGCGTTCATCCTATGGCCGATAAAAGCTTATACTAGATTTCATTAAAATACATTCATATTTGCGACCAGTGGTTTGATTAAAAAGTTAACATGGACACACAGACGGACGGACGGACGGATGGGCATCGCTAAATCGACTCAGAAGGTGATTCTGAGTCGATCGGTACAATAACAGATGGGTCTAGGTCAAGCATTTTTGGCAGTTACAAACAGCAGCACAAAGTCATTATACCCAAACCACAGAGGGGTATAGGGTATAAATACACGGGTACTTAACAGCATAGGTTCGATTCTACTTCCAAAGGGTAGTAATGCCCTATACTCAATTTGGCGAGATTGGTGACAGTGTTTTAAGGCCCTCAGAAAATTCTGAAAATCGGTGGGTCTTTCAAAAAGAAAAGGTGAATCAATTATTGCCCAGCAGCTGATTCAGACTTGGTGATACCGCTCAACTATATATTTGGCAGTAGTGCAGCTAAGACTTCGTTGAACAAATTTTATTCACATCTTATGAGAAAACAAATTTTTTTCCTGTACTTTTTAGAAAAAAAAGCGAAAAATAATATATTTTCACCATAACTTACAGGGGCTAAGGTAAAGCTGAACAACTTTTTTGAACATATCAATACAATCTGAACATGTTTAGCCACCTTAAATAGCTTATAAAAACCACTTTGTACTTTAAAAATTATTTTTTTTGACTCTAAAACAATTTTTGTTGACTCTAAAACAATTTTTTTTTTTAAAGTAATGTAATCGAGTGCACACTTTCCTATTGTATTATGTTGTGTTGTGTTGTGTTGTGCTATTTGTTTGGTAAACCCAAACTTTACTCAGCGGGAAAAATTGAATCTTTTTTCCTTAATTTGCTTAAAAATGGGTGAAACAAACATTTGTAAACTTGAAACAAAATTTTTTTATTCAATTATGCAGTATGCAAAGCCACACAAGAATAAACGGAAAAACCGGCATTTCCTCACAAACGAAAACAAAAATCTGTTATTAATTATTTTACATACAAAATAAAAAACAATACGTGGCTCAATATTTCATACATATACACTTATACCTAAAGTGACCATATATGTCCCGTTTTGAACGGGACCGTCCTGTTTTCAGCTGCTTTGACCCGTTGTCCCCGAAAACAACTCGAGGACGCAAAAATGTCCCGTTTTCAGAAATCCGAAAAAAGAGATAGTTGATTTGTTCAAAAATGTAAGTACAAATTTTCAAATTCGTCAAAGATAGTTTTTTTAATATATGTATGTTAAAATACATCGCAAGTCAGCTGAAAAATAATTTCATCTAAAAAATATTTAAAATGATTCAACTGAATTTCTTATGAATTTGGTTGAATCAATTCATGTACGTAAACTTAAATTACTGCTCTTAAAAAGCAAAACATAAACAATTTAACCCCCTCTCAAAATAAGAATACAAAACAACAAAAAACAAGTAAGAAAATTATAGTCGGTCTAGACCGACTATACGATACCCTATACCATGCGTCTAGAAACCCTATCTCTTAGGCCCAACTAACTGGACATAGAAAATAAGCAAAACCCAAATTTGAGTGGGATTTTTATTAATTTTTTTGGCTGCAGATATGAAAAGTTCATATCGGATGCTATATCTATATAGGGATTAGGTCCAAAAATGAACCGATCCTGATCATGTTTGGTAAAGTCTCTTGTATTTTGCAAAAATATATACAAACAAAATTTGAGAAGAATCAGTGCAATAATTTAGTTTTTTAATAGATTTAAGTGAAGATCGGGAAGCAGCTATATATGGGGTCAAAGGCATCATTTTTGAACCACTAATTAATGGATGTAATGAACGCATACAAACCCAATTTGAGTAAGATCTATATGACAATTTGGATCTTATGGCAATTTATGTCGATTTCATATGGGTAATTTGTATGGGGGCTAGGTCTGAACATGGACCGATTCTCACCAATTTCAATAGCGTTCATTCCATGGCCGATGAAAGCTTATATACCAAATTTGATCAAAATATATTCATATTTGCGACCTGCAGTTTGATTACTAGGTTTACATGGACACACTGACGGACGGACGGACGGACGGACGGACGGACATTATTAAATCAACTTAGAAAGTGATTCTGATTCGATCGGTATAATTAAAGATGGGTCTAGGTCAAATATTTTTGGTTGTTACAAACAGCAGCACAAAGTCATTATACCCAAACCACATAGTGGTATAGGGTATAAACATTGCAAAAAATAGAAATTGCAGTTCTATAAATTTGCTTGGTTAACCTGAAATGCAGCAATACAAAAATGATCTTATCTTAATATGCTAAACGATTTCTTGTGACCGATGTTTTGTTCTACCGTTTTATCCCAATTTTGGCCAAACGTATATTATTTGAAAGGACTTTCATTTTAGTCATTTTGCAGATTTACAGATTTTTTAATTTTTTCTTTTATTTTGAGTAAATTGAATTTAAAGTTGCTAATAAGACATACATAAAATTATAACAAGTAAGAAAATTATAGTCGGTCTAGACCGACTATACGATACCCTATACCATGCGTTTAGAGACCCTATCTCTCAGGCCCAACTAACTGGATATAGAAAATAAGCATAAACCAAATTTGAGTGGGATTTTTATTAATTTTTTCGGCTGCAGATATGAAAAAGTTCATATCGGATGCTATATCTATATGGGGACTAGGCCCAAAAATGGACCGATCCTGACCATGTTTTGCAAAAATATATACACACAAAATTTAAGAAGAATCAGTGCAATATTTTTGTTTTTTGATAGATTTAAGTAAAGATCGGGAAGCAGCTCTATGGGGCCTATGACTAAGAGTTCTCCAACAAGGATCATTTTTAGACTACTGGTTAAAGGATGTAATATATACATACAAACCCAATTTGACTAAGATTTGTATGATAATTTGGATCTTATGGCAATATATGTTGATTTCATAGGGGTCATTTGTATGGGGGCTAGGTATGAACATGGACGGATTCTCACCAATTTCAATAGCGTTCATCCCATGGCCGATAGAAGATCAAATACCAAATTTCGTCAAAATATATTCATATTTGCGACCTGCAGTTTGATTACAAGCTTTACATGGACACACAGACGGACGGACGGACGGACGGACATCGTTAAATCGAATCAGATAGTGATTCTGGTTCGATCGGTATAATTAATGATGGGTGTAGGTCAAATATTTTTGGTTGTTACAAACAGCAGCACAAAGTCGTTATACCCAAACCACATAGTGGTATCTATATATATAAAATTGAATGTGTGTTTGTTTATTTGTTTGTTTGTTTGTTTGTGTGTACCTTATAGGAGACCAAACCTCTGGACCGATCTTCCTGAAATTTTTACAGCATTTAACTGGGACTCTGGCATGATTAATAGGGTACTTTTTTTTACCACGCCCACTTTTACGCCCACTTTTTTAAAATTATGTAATTGCTCCCATATAGTTTTTAACAGATTTACTTCAAATTGTATACACATTATACTCCAGGCGAGGTAGAAATAAACATTTCTTACGCCACGCCCCCTTTCACGCCCCTTTTCACGCCAAATTTTGTTTGAAAGTTTTAAACTTTTTTTTCTCTGCACAAATTTGTTCCTTCCAACGGATTTTTTTATTTGGTAGTATATTGCTCTTAATACTGTTAACGTCGCCATATAACTATGAACCACGCCCATTTCACCGCCCCCTTTTTTTTTTACTTATACCACTAACAATGTTTGCTATACAAAATAATTTTTTTGTAATATGTATTTATCTAAAGTTTTATACACTTTTTATCTACAGGTAAGGTAGCCATACATTTTTTTATTACCAAGCCCCCCTTTTTCGCCCCATTTTACCTTAAATCATAATTAATCTGCTTTCAATCTATCTATATATATAAAAATGAATGTGTGTTTGTTTGTGCTTTATAGGAGGCCAAACCAAAGAACCGATCTTCCTGAAATTTTCAGAGCGTGTTACTGTGACTCTGGAAGGAATAATATGCTATATAAATTTTTGATTGGACAAAGGGGCGGTGCCACGCCCATATAACCCAAAATTTGAAAAAGTCATATCACGGGAATTTTTTTACCTACAGCAGTCATATTTGGTACATATGGTATTAGCATGAATAGAAATACATACAAGAAGAAAAGTGGGCGGGACCACGCCCCTTTTTAGAAAAATAAAAAATCGTAATATCTTCTAAACTACTGGGAGGATCGTCATGAAATTTTCACAAAAGGATATTTTTGCGAAATAATAAGACCTTAGCTATATAAAGTTGTTAGTGAGCAAAGGGGCGTGGCGTATATATAAAAACGTTGATGCATTTGATTGTAACGAATGATCTCCGGAACCATAAGAGCTGTCGAGGTAGGATTTCCAGCATAGGTTCGGTTCGAGCTCTTCTGTGTTTTTTTTTTTAGTTTTAACCCTCTAGCTGGCGTTGGGGTCAAGTTAAAAACAAAAATTTTTACGTTCAGCGCGATTTGACTGCAATTCAGAATGAACGTATGTTTCGTCATAAGAAATTTTTGTATGTATAAATGGACCCGATAGGTGGCGCTGGGTAAAGTTATTTCGAATATTCTTATTTATGGTGTGATTTTAATGAAACTAAGAATGTACATATATGTATGTTAGACCCATTTTTTTATTGGACCCGGTAGATGGCGCTGTCGTTCGAAAAATAATGAGTTGTCAAATTTATATAAATTTTAATAAATAAATAAACACACAAACGTTTTTATATATAAATATTCTAACGAAAAAGAAGGAAAAAGCCGCTACATTATTGCATGGTGGCCGCACAGCTCATTCAGCACTCAAATCACCGTTAAACGTACAAAAAAATGAGAATGCCGTCTGTAATATCAAAAAACATTCCGGTATGGCAAAAGTTCTGCAAAAATGCAGTATTTTTATTTGGGATGAATGTACCATGGCTCACAAACATTGTGATTTGATTTGATAAAAGATTTGAAAGGCAATGAAAGATTTTTTGGTGAAGCTCTCATTTTATTATCTGGAGATCTTCGTCACACATTTTATATAGGTATATACATATTCTAACTAAAATAAAAATTCATTGAGGGCAAAACAACGTTTGCCGGGTCCAGCTAGTAGGGTATAAATATGCCATGTGTGTTTTATTAAATTTGTTAATGTGGTTGTTAATGAGTGTGTTATCTTCATTCACAATAATAATAAACCATAAATGTGTTGGTTTGTGAATTGGCTAAGTTGAAAAACAAAGTTGCCTAGAAATTGCACTCGAATTTCGAAACACAAGAGACAAAAATAGAGTAATTGTTTTTTTTTTTATAATGATGATTTTGTACTTAATCAAAGAATTTTAATATAGAAGAGGCCAAAGTGCAGTACAGAACAAAAACTATCCTACTCGGGATGGAAATCATGTTTTCTGTTATTGTACCAACCATACAAACAAATTGTACTTTTTTGATCCTCACGGTACCAAAATTTTTTCCGCTGTTCTTAAACAATTTTATCGTATTGAGTCAGATTTGCTCAGACACTAAAAACACTTAAAAAATTTTAAATTGACGGGGTGAAACAAAATTTATCGTTAATTTTATGTAGACGTTTAATTACCACAAAACTTTGTAAAATTTTACTATCATTTTTATAAATGTCACACCTTTTTTTTCTGTGTTCCCCTTCCCTTGGATTCTTCAGCTGCTGTAGAAACTTGTATAATCAGTCCGTGGTTTACTTGAAAAATTAAAAGAAGATGGTTACACCGATATTGACGAGAATAAATAAATGAAAATAAGGTCTAAAGAATTTTATAAAACTGGTCGAGAGTATTAAGAGCAATATATTATTTATAACAAAGATTTAGAAAAACTTAATTGGGCAAATTTAACAGAAGTACCACAGTGGGAAGATGTTCAAAAAGTTCTAGATATATTGAATGAAAAAGAACATGTCGATTGCAATAAATATACGGAAATATTCGATGAATATTAACTCGTATCTAAATATGCAAAATCGCAGAAAATTGATGAATGGAATCAACAAAATATTTCTACGGAAAATCGTTGGGTGGAAGTATTTAAACATTTTAAAAGCAATTACCTAAACCATGCAAATTTGCAAATTATAGCTGAATATATTTTATGTTTGCCTGGTTCAAATGCGTCGGTTAAACGTGTATTTGCTTTGATGAACAAGTTGTGGACCGAAGATAACACTCAATTAAGGGTAGCAGTGCTTAAGGCTATGCTAATTATTAAAGTTAATATTAAACAACTAAGAAAATTATAGTCGGTCTAGACCGACTATACGATACCCTATACCATGCGCTTAGAGACCCTATCTCTTAGGCCCAACTAACTGGACATAGAAAATAAGCAAAAACCAAATTTGAGTGGGATTTTTATTAATTTTTTTGGCTGCAGATATGAAAAAGTTCATATCGGATGCTATATCTATATAGGGACTTGGTCCAAAAATGGACCGATCCTGATCATGTTTGGTAAAGTCTCTTGTAATTAGCAAAAATATATGCAAACAAAATTTGAGAAGAATCAGTGCAATATTTTTGTTTTTTAATAGATTTAAGTGAAGATCGGGAAGCAGCTCTATATGGGGTCAAAGGGATCATTTTTGGACTACTCATTAATGGATGTAATGAACGCATACAAACCCAATTTGAGTAAGATCTATATGACAATTTGGATCTTATGGCAATTTATGTCGATTCCATATGCGTAATTTGTATGGGGGCTAGGTCTGAAGATGGACCGATTCTCACCAATTTCAACAGCGTTTATCCCATGGCCGATAAAAGCTTATGTACCAAATTTCATCAAAATATATTCATATTTGCGACTTGCAGTTTGATTACAAAGTTTACATGGACACACAGACGGACGGACGGACGGACATTGTTAAATCAACTCGAAAGTGATTCTGATTCGATCGGTATAATTAAAGATGGGTCTAGGTCAAATATTTTTGGTTGTTACAAACAGCAGCACAAAGTCATTATACCCAAACCACATAGTGGTATAGGGTATAAAAATCGTGCCAAGAGTTCCACACATATTTGAAATCGTCACCTAAAATTTTGAAACAAATTTGTATCTTCGGTGTGATTTGGTGCTTGAAGTCTTATTTCCGCTGCAGCTTTCAGTTGTGATGTTGGAAAATTATTGATATTGGCTGATTCCTCAGCACCACTACCTTCATCAGTTATATCAGCACATGCATTTATGGGAGAAAATGTTGTTATTTCATCAGCCAAATTAGCTATTTCTTCTTCGGCTTCCAACAAAGAAAGAGCATCATGAAACGATAGCCCTCTAAAGTAAGAGAAGATCGTAAACATATAAGTTACTAGGGTCCTATATATAGGACACCAATTTTCTATCATTCAATTATTCAATAATTTACAAAATATTATATTTTTTAAGAATAATACTTAAATATTTATTGCGCTTTAATATATTTAAATTTGCTTGCCTTTCAAAGCGTATTCAAAATAAACAATCACATGCTTTGACTGCAAAAATAACAATGAGTGCTTTCTACCACGATAGCGCATTTTCTAATGAACAAAAAAAAAGCTTTTGCTGCCAGCGTTGGCATTCACACGTGTGCATGACCGGATATGATGTAGATGTTCTACATGTAGGACAATAGTCGCATCTGGTTTAAAATATTTTTGAGACTTTTAGTTTTCATCAGAAAGAACACAAGATATATGAAACTCTTCGACATAGTCATATTTATCATCATCATCTGAATACTCATAATCCTCATATCATTATATTTCATCGCGGTTCTGAGCTTCATGTTCTTCGCCGTCTACTTCCGTCTGCTTTGTTCATTTTTTTCGATGGATCACATTGAGAATAATTGTCTCATTCTTCACTATCGCATCCAAAAACTGGCGTTATTTCATGACTAGTCGCAAGGGATTTATTTTGTAGATCTTGTGGCACTGGAACATCAGCTGAACTAATTTTTCGTAGTTGGGCTCTATTAACGGACCAGAATTTTTTTTCTTCGATTTCATCCCTTGAAGTGTATTTTTATATGCGAAACAATTCTCTAAATTATGTTTCCTACCTGGATTTTCCAATCCATAAGGTCTTCAAAAGGGAGTAACGCTCGCTCTCCTTTTTTGCCAATCAAAAAGATCACTATAACATGATATGCATGCTGAATTGGGTACAAATTTCTTACTTCAACTTTTTTTTATAACATTTGATGCTTACGAGTAAATTTGAAATTCTTTACTAATACTAATCTTTTTCTCTTTAGCATAAAAGTACCACAATAATAAAAAAATTTTTCATACCATCTTTTTACTCATCTATTTTCGCTCTTTAAAAACATGCTTACAATGTTTATCGATTTAGTTTCTGATTTAAAATATCTTTGAAAAAATGTATAATTTTTTTGCTTGGTTTACGGTAGATTTAACTACTTTACTACATAGTTTATTCAAAATATAAACACGAAAACAAATTATTTTTTTGTTAAATTTATTTGTTTGCATTTAAATTTAATGATATTTTTCGCGATCACAAAATTTTCGCTGAAAAGATCCTTAGTATTATAGTAACTAGGCAACATCGCCCAGGAAATATCGTTAGGAAATATCGCCCAAAGAAAAATCGCCAAAAAAAAAATGAAAAATCGCCCAAATGAAATATTGCCAAAAAAAAAAACAAATGAAAAATCACCCAAAAATAAAAATACTAAATTTCGCCAAAAAAAAAAAAGGAAAAACAACCCGAAAGGAAACGAAAAATCACCGAAATATGAAAAACAATTTTCGCCCAAAATAAAACAAAAGTCACCTAAATTATGAAAAATGTTCTTTATTTTCAAATGAAAACATTCATTGCTTCTTCAGCAGCTGCGCGACAGTATGGACAGAAGTACTGGTTTAAGCCTCCAGCCAAACTTTTTGCCTGCAACTTAAGTACGCACTCATTGCAGTATTTCAAATGACGGCAAGGCAACAACACTGCATTGGGAGATTGCGCCTAATTGCTTGGTAGAAATGAAACCATCAGCCGTAGTGCTTTGCGTTATGAAATTTTTTTTTAAAGAACTTTGCAATGCAGTTTCAAAGTCGGTCCTGAAACTGTATGCCTCCAAATTAAATATATTATTATTTATGTAATTGAATAGATGGTCGTAACACTTTCTGTTTTTTATGACGGGAAACATCTGTTGGGAAAAAACAATTAGCGTTTTTAAAGTTATTTGTAAGATATATTGATTCATATTGTTTCTATTGCGGGGAATGGTAATCGCGCGAATTTTTGTAAAAATTTTATGCTTTTAGTTTTTGCTTTTGACCAAAGCGCCGCAGGCGAAATTTTTTTTACAAAAATCGCGCGATTTTTTTGTAAGATTTTTCATTTTTAGTTTTTGTTTTTGAATTTCTTTATGCGCCTTTTCCCCGAAAAATTTTTAATTTTGTCCAAAATTGCGCGATTTTTTTTACAAATTTTGCTTTTGCAGTTTGTTTCCGTACATATATTTTATGTCCAAAGTATTTACAACCAAACTAAACTAATCCTTCTCATTTATGGATAAAGACGTACTTACCTTTTCATCAAAGTTATCAACAAGAATTACCAACAGTTGTTTGAAAACTTCAAACGGAACAATTTTAGGCCATTTTTCATGTTATTTTTTGTTGATTTTTCGTGATTTTTGAATCGGTGATTTTTGAATAGGAGAAAAATGCGGAACAAACCTACCGAAAAAATTCGAAGAATTCTTGAAAGGTGAAGGCGCCAATAGTGCCTCGCCTAGAGTTGCACCTGTGGATGAAATAAGAGCCCCGCTCTGTCTGCCGCTTGTAGGAATAAATGCCTAGTTACCCACACGTAACCGTAACCAAACGTGTCAGCTGTTTTTTCTGTTTCATGAAAAGCATTTTACCGAACTCTACTGTCAAGTAACCGGAACGTCCCAATCTGTTGAAAATTTTTGCTACGTTTGTATGTGACATTTGTGAACAGCTGATAAAGATTGGGTAATTTTATATGCTGGTTCGTTTTTAACGTTCTATAAACGCCAGCGTTACATTTACGGTACGGATACAACATGTGGCTAACTAGGCCTTAAAAAACTGTGGTCACGTTGTCCGCTCCTTTTATATACCGATCTCTCACAACCATTTGTTTTGTAGCTATCACAAACTCTCATGCTGTCAAACATTAACCTTTTCGACATCACCACGAGATAGAGATTCAAATATTATGTTTGAAGAGAGAACAACACCACAAGTAACTCGTTGGCTGTTTACTGTTTGTGTGTAGCTGTACATGTTATTGCTTCAAACCTCTATTTGATGTCAATCTATGTACGTTGTGTTACCAAAATTTCGTCTTCACAGCACATGTGTAGAAAAAATTACACTAGCAAGCAACCGAAGTGCAATTGCAGTACTAATATTTTTTTCTTAATCGCAATAAAAAAGTTTTATATGAACAACTTTTTTTTCTATAACGTTTTTTCTAAAGTAGTTTCACCTATTAGACTATATCTCGAAATAAAAACAACTACTCTGGTTACTGAAAATATAAATATATACAAAGATAATAAAAAAGTACCACAAATAACGTACTTTATGCGCAATGAGCTGAAATATGAAAACAAATTGTTTGTTTCCACCAAAATTCAAATTTGAGAAATGTGGAAAAAAGCCAAGTATTAGAAAAGAAAAAAGAATTTGGTTTTGACTGCAATATTTTTATCCCTTCCAAAGTTCTATGCCAATGTTTTACCGATCGAACCTCTCAAACATTTCTCAACCCTTTTGAAAAGAAAAATAATTTTACATTTTTTTTATTGTATTTTTACTTCCAGATTATGTACGACCATACAACATTTCATCTCATTGTCCATGTTCATACAATTCTGTGTCACGGCCGTAAATATTTGTGTGGCCATGGCTGCTTTGCTCTTTTTCGTTTCAGCTCCAATGGATTTCGTTTATTATGTTGTGTATTTCTTGGCAATGCCATTGGAAATATTTCCAACATGTTATTTTGCCAGTGACTTTCAATATCAATTCGATCAACTACATCGAGCAATATTTGCTAGTAATTGGACTAATCAGAGTGTAAAATTTAAAAAACACATGCTGTTATTCACGGAGAGATCCCTGAAGTCCACTGTGGTCTTGGCTGGAGGTATGATACGCGTACACTTGGATACATTTTTTGCAACATGCAGGGCAGCTTATTCATTATTTGCCATTATAGTGCAAATGAAATGAATTCATATGAGAAATTTATGTAATAAAATATAAGTTTCATTTAAAATAAATGTTGTTGGAGTTGCGTTAAATGTTTTTCTAATCAATATTGTTGTTAAATTCATAAGTGTGTACCCGATATTTGAAGTTTTGGGAAAGGATATTAGGCCCAACTTTGCTTAGAACGTAACCACCAAATCTAAATGTTATTTTTATTGGCCCGCATATATGAAAGAACTCATATCGGTTGCTATTTTTTGTTGGGGACAACGTCGAAAAATCGGCTGATACAGTAAAGTTACATTTCAGTGAATATTGGAAATATTTTTTTTTTATGAGAACTATGATGTTTCCAGTTTGAAGTAATTTATTTGCATTGCTTTATGTTTATTCATTCTATTGTTTACAATTAAGTTGACAGTTCTTAAGTAGTAATTAATTTTAAATATAATAAGTATAGATGGTGTTGTAATAAAGCATCACACTTAGATGGCGCTATTCCACAACTCCCCTCTTAAGTTTAATAAAATATAGTTTTACAAAATTTATCCGAAAAATTTTGTAGTACTTATTATATCAACATACATACATATGAATAAAAATGGTAGACATACATTGTTTAAATTTCAAAATATTTTTCTCAAATATCCAAGCTATAAAATTTAACTTTTATCTATAAAACTTATTTACTTATTCCTTGTAGTTTCGGCGTTGCAAACATCTTAAGTTTCGAGATTTGATCTCTTCTTGATTCAGAGCAACAATCTGCTGTCCGTCCCCCTCCTGGCATGCAGCGGTACCACGTTCTGATGGAACTTGATTAACTGGATCACCTGGTAGTGCATGTGCTTTATTTGATTTTTCATTTTCTGTACCTCGAATCATTTGGTTAACATGCTTTTTTATTATTTTTTTATTACGAAACAATACACAGCGATAAGTCTGAGGGCCAATACGATCTTTGACCGTAGCTTCTTGCCACGAAGTTTTATTAGGATTCGAATAATCTCTAACGTAAACATAATTTTATAATTGGCTCTCAGAAATTTTGATTTTAATTAAGGGTGGACAAAGCATACTAAAACGTGTTTTAGTTTCTCTCCCTAACAATAATTTTGCTGGGGTTTCACCTGTAGAACGATGTTTTGTTGTTCTATAATCGAAAAGGAACGCATTTATAACCTCATCCAGACTTTCACCCTCACGAATGTTGGCTAATGTGGTCTTTTTGAAAGTCTCTACAAAATTTTCGGCTTGATCATTGGTCGCCGGATGACCTGGAGCCGTTAAAATGTGCTTTATATTATTCACTTTCATAAAAATTTTAAACTCCTCGCTTACTAATATGTCTATAAGACCAAACCTTCCAAAAATATCCGATAACTTTCTGATAGTAAAACTAGCAGTTATAGTTTTGGTTTTGAAACTTCAACCCACTTAGAAAAGGAGTCAATAATTATTAGAAAATAAAAATCTTTTATTGGTCCCGCAAAATCTATGTGAAGCCTAGACCAAGGTGAATCTGTACGCGTCCATGGAATTAACGGACCCTTTTCAGGACTTGGCTGACTAACGGACCCTTTTCAGGACTTGGCTGACTAATTTTATAGGACACACAGTTGGAAATTAATTTCTCAATTTGCTGATCCATTTTAGGCCACCACACATGTGAGCGAGCTAACGCTTTAGTTTTAACTATTCCAAAATGGGAATAATGCAATGCCGCCAAAATCTTAGCACGCAATTTTTTTAGGAATTAACACCATAAAACTCCATAGACTAGAAGCGTATTCTACCGAAAGCTAATTTTTACAACAAATAAATAAACTAAATTTTTCTCCTTTTAAAACGTTAATTTTGCCACTTTGAATGGTCTATTTTAGTTTTGCCAAAAGCGAATCACGCCTAGTTTCTCTAGCAATATCTTTAGAATTCAAATTTAATGTGTTTTCACCACTAATATAATTTATAAAACCAAAATCGTCTTTACCTTCAACTATACTATTTTGGGGAAAGCGAGACAAATGGTCCGCATAATTTTCTGAACCTTTAATATAGTTCATAGTGTAGTTAAAATGGAACAATACTTTGTCTGAAGTAACTTCACTCTTTAGTGATTCAAAGGCTATTTGACAGCAGCACAAAGTCATTATACCCAAACCACATAGTGGTATAGGGTATAAATAGACGAACATGAATGAAAGAGTGGGCCCAAAGAAAAATCGCAAAAAAAAAAAGAAAAATCGCCAAAAAAAAAAAAAATTCCATACAAAATTGGGTTAAATTTCATGTGAAGAAACTCCCAAATTTATTGGGTTTTTTTTCGTTATTTTTGGGCTTAATTTCGTTTAATAAAATTGGGTAATTTTTCATTACGAAAAATCACCAAAAATAACATCTGAAAAATGGCCCAAAGTTGTTCCATTTGGCGTTTTCAAACAACTGTTGGTAATTCATGTTGATTACTTTGATGAAAAGGTAAGTACGTCTTTATCCATAAATGAGAAGGATTAGTTTTGTTTGGTTGTAAATTCTTTGGACATAAAATATATCTACAGAAGCAAACTGAAAATGAAAAATTAAAAAAAAAATCGCGCGATTTTTGGACAAAATTAAAAATTTTTCGGGGAAAAAGCGCATAAAGAAATTTAAAAACAAAAACTAAAAACTAAAAATTTTACAAAAAAAATCGCGCGATTTTTTGTTAAAATTTTTCACGTGCGGCGCTTTGGACAATATTTAAAATTTTTCGAGGAAAAAGCGCATAAAGAAATTAAAAAACAATTTTTTGCCTGCGGCGCTTTGATCGTATAAAAGTATAAAATTTAAAAAAAAAATTCGCGCGATTCTCATTCACCGCAATAGAAACAAAATGAATCAACATATCTTACAAATAACTTTAAAAACGTTCTGTTGTTCTGTTTTAATGGATAAAAAAAACCAAAAATTGTTACGATCATCTATTCAATTACATAAATAATAACATATTTAAATTTTTATCGTTGCCTCTCCTTTCGCCAAAATCCATTCAGAATATTTTTCTGCCTTCACGTTCGGCATCTGCTATCAAAGCATACAATGGCATTTGGATCGTCTCATACAAAAACGAGGACATTTCTTCAAATTTGTGGGAGTTCTTTGCGATGAAGAATTTTCGAAAACCAGGGCTATGAAGCTTTTAGTCGAAAGTGATGGCATACTTGGAGGAAAAAGAATAAGGCGGCCATATGCGGAGAAAACACGTTTAATATTAGAGGCTACAGAAGCTTTGGAAACAGAAACTGTTTACCAAAAATAACATATGCACCGATTGGGAGCCTTACAACGATATATTTGAAAGTGAATAGGAGGAAACAGATGTTGAAGACGAGCAACCAGAAGAAGACAGCAGAAGTTCAAGTACTGCGAAATGCATAATTATGCATTTAAGTGGAAGCCGCGAACATGCTACAAAGTAGGCGTAGAAAGTATCGACAATCTACCATTGGTGCAACCATCTCAAATCATTTTGCCACCACTACACATTAAGCTCGGTCTCGTATCAAATTTTGTTAAAAAACTGGATCGTGAGGGCAATGCGATTGCAAGTTTGCGCAAAATTTTTCCGAAATTGAGCGGCGCAAAGATTGATGCAGGTATTTTCTTAAGAAGTCATTCAGTAACTTCATTTTTTTTAATGATGTGTATGATTTAAGGTGTTTTCAATGGTCCGCAGATAAAAAAAAAATAGTTGCAAGTTATGAATTTTCATCAAAATTGAATGCTATCGAACAACGTGCATGGAAAGACACAGTTGCCGTTATTGAGCAGTTTCTTGGCAACAAACGAGCTGCCAATTATAAAAATATTGTCGCAGAAATGATTTCGGCATATGGCGAAATGGGCATATTAATGTCGCTAAAGATCCATTTCCTTCACAATCATTTAGATTTTTTCCCTGATGATTTAGGAGCTTGTAGCGATGAGCATGGCGAAAGGTTCCATCAGGACATTGAAAAGCGCTTTAAAGGACAAGATATTACGAATATGCTTGGCGAATACTGTTGGTCTATTTGTCGCGATACTGACACAAATGTTTACAAACGCAAAAATAAAAGGCCTAAGTTTCTTTTAAAGCATTAAAATTTTTAATGTAACAATTTTTAATTTTAATATAACAAAATTAATAAAAAAAAATTCGGTTTTTTAATGAACTGAAACCGTTACAAAAAAAACCGATAACAATGTTTTCAAAAAAAAAATTCAGGAAAATATGAGAATTGATAAGAATCTATTTTGATAAGAATAAATTTGACGTGATACAGACATTTCCACGAGTCTGTCTGCAAAAATTCAGCTCGATTGGGTCACGAAAAAAGGGTTAAAAATCGATCCAAAGTCTTTCACACAGGCGGACAGACGGACACTACGAGCTTTATACTTTTTACATAAAAAAAAAAAAAAATTCTGACGTGTACATGAAAATCGTCGATATACGTGTATTTTTATTTTTTCTCCCCTTTCCGTGGACAGAACACAAGCTCGTTTTTGTAACGCGGGGTAATATGCCTGGAGCAATCTCCCAATACAATGAGTGCGTACTTAAATTGCAGGCAAAAAGTTTGGCTGAAGGCTTAAACCAGTACTTCTTTCTGTTCATAATGTCGCGCAGCTGCTGAAGAAGCAATGAATGTTTTCATTTGAAACTAAAGAACATTTTTAATAATTTGGATGATTTTTCTTTTATTTTGGGCAAAACATCGTTTTTCATATTTGGGTGATTTTTCGTTTCTTTTTTGGGTTGTTTTTCCTTTTTTTTGGGGCGAAATTTCGTATTTTTATTTTTGGGTGATTTTTCATTTTTTTTGGGCCATATTTCATTTAGGCGATTTTTAATTTTTTTTTGGCTATTTTTTTTTTGGGCGATATTTCCTAACGCCGAAAAAGTGAAAAAATTTAAATGTTAATTATGTGTTCAGATAAATTATTCTTTTCCTTTTTATGACATTTGTATTTGAAGAAAAATCGGTAAATCTATAAAGCTTAATAAATTCAATATGCACTCGTCTAAGCGGATCACCGTTCGCATAATTTGAACGTGTTGGCCGCTGAGGGATGTTAAATGAAATATTGTTGATTAGAAAACCAGAACAAACTTCGCCATTAATTATATTCAAAAGAAACGAAACGTTTAGCATAGATTTGCTGCTCTTTAAGGTTGGCAGCTTAACAAGAGTGAGGTCTGCTGTTATACAACAGAAGATTTAATAGTAGGAATTGTTTTGACACCGATTCAATTCTATCAATATGAGTTTGATAGATAGGGTCCCATATAATTGTGGCATATTCCAAAATCGGTCTGACAAGTGATGTGTATACGGATAATTAAACACTTTAGACTAACGTTTTAAATCATTTATAAAATGATTTAATCATGGTTTTCAATCATAACTTGGAAACTTACAGTCGTACGGTCAACATTATTTGCCTAGAGTTTGTATTTCTATGCATTTTTTACCCTATACCATTATGCTAGGTTTTAATGAGTTTGTGCTGATGTTTCTAGCTATTGAATATACTTATAGTGATCGCCTCAAAACCACTGCATCGATTCAACAAAATCCCTTCATTCGTCCG
The DNA here is from genome assembly GCA_963682025.1 of Cordilura impudica. Taxonomy (NCBI): domain Eukaryota; kingdom Metazoa; phylum Arthropoda; class Insecta; order Diptera; family Scathophagidae; genus Cordilura; species Cordilura impudica. The sequence goes on from OY821521.1 coordinate 61,468,799, forward strand.
TATATATCAAATAAGCCTGTAATGGCCATTACATGATCGATATTGAAATAGGCGAAATGGCATGGTTAGACCTAGTCCCTTTACAAATGACTTCCAAAGGATCGTCTAAAATTCATAAAATGAATCAATTAAATGTTGTTTACGCTTATTTTCTAATACAATTTTCACCTAAGCAAAGTTGCACCAAATATCATTTCCCAACACTATTGATATCGACTAGTAAAACATTCAACGAACCTCTAAATATTTATTTAAAAAAAATTACATCTCATTCTATAAATTTCTCATATAAATTCATTTCATTTGTACTAAAATGGCAAATAATGAATAGGATCCCCTGCATGTTGCAAAAAATGTATCCAAGTGTATGGGTATCAAACCGCCAGCCAAGGCCACAGTGGACTTCAGAGATCTCTCCGTAAATAATATCATGTGTTTTTTAAATTTTACACTCTGATTAGTCCAATTACTAGCAAAGATTGATCGATGTAGTTGATCGAACTGATGTTGAAAATCACTGCCAAAATAACATGTTGGAAATATCCCCATTGGCATTGCCACGAAATATGCAAAATAATAAATATAATCCATTGGAGCTGAAACGTAAAAGAGCAGAGCTGCCATGGCCACGCAAATATTTATGGCCGTGACACAGAATTGTATAAACATGGACAATGAGATGAAATTTTGTATGGCCGTATATAAACTGCAAGTAAAAATGCAACAAAAAAAATTAAAATTAATATTAATTAGAAAATTGTTGTGAAATAATACAAACTTTTGTTAATATAATCAATTGAAATGTCACCTATTTAAGAGGTACGATAGGTAAAGCATTGGTATTGGCCTTTAGATGCAGTGGATGAAAATGCTGCTTACGTAACCAAATTATTAGCGTTGTCAGATTTTAATTTTTACCATATAAACTACTGGTTTACTTGAATCGTTAACGTTGTCGCTCACAAACGGGACTTGATCACGATATATATAATAAACTAGATCTTAGTGCAATATAGATCGATTCTCATATGGAGGCTACGTCTGATCATGGTTAGATACCAAATCTCATCAAAATATATTTAATTTTCGACCTGTACTTTGCAAAAATTATGTGGAAATATGCTGCAAAATTAAGAACGTTGAAATTTGCTAATCTTGCTAAATATTACGAATAACTTCGGAATGTACTCATAGATTTTTTTATCTAATGTCTTGGTTTCTTTTCAAAGAAACAGGTTTGACTTTTGTCGATTTTTTCCGCATTTATTATGTGTGAATTTTAGACAGAAAAAGCCATTTTGCTTTCTGCCCATTGTACTCCGTTAATTCGAAAAAAACAGTTGAGTGATTTGTGGTACCTTTTACATATATTCAATATATTCAAAGCTTCAGTTGCTTCTAGCACGAGCTCTAATTTAAATGGTGAAACTACTTTCGAAAAAGTGAAAAATATTATGTAAAAAAATTTTTTTTCAAAAAAACTTTTTTTACGATTTTCGCAGGTCAAAATACAAACAAAAATTTAGATACTTCAAGTGCTCTTTGGTTGTTGTCTAGTGTAATCTTTTCTACATTTGTGCTAAATTAAATGGTTCCTGAGTCAAAATTTTTTAAAATTTGTGTATAAAATGAATTAAATTTTTTATTTTATATATTTTTAACAAAGACTGGAAAACTCTTTATACATGTATGTTTTTTTAAGAAAAAAAAATGTCAAAAATATTTGAAAATAAGGATGAGTGAAATAAAAAAATGGAAAAACTTTTTTTGATTAAAATATTAATATCGCACCTGTACCTCTAAAGTGAGTCAACTCAAAATTTCTCAATTTTCACTTTTTGCAAGAAAACGATACATCGGTTTTTCTAGTCTTTTGCAAAAAAAAAAAAATACATGTGTTATAAGAGCAGCTTTTTAGAATCCACTAAGAAGACATATTTTGATTTGCATCCAAAAAACTTGTTACTTTTGATGTTCACTGAAAATCGCAAAAACAACTACTGTTGATACATATTTATTATTCGCAATTATTTACAATGAAACAACTGTTTTTAAATTTTAAAATAAATATTAAAAAAAACGTTTTTTGCCTCTACTGAAAATTTTTAAGTTTTGAGTTGACTCACTTTAGAGGTACAGGTGCGATATATACAACATGTTTTAATATTTAAATGTATATATGTGACCTTCTCCGAGAAAAGGGACCTAGTGTGTCAAAAACGGGTTGCGTCAAAAACGGTGGATTCTGTTACCTAAATGGGTGTAGAAACTTTAAATGCGTTTTTTTCTCAAAACTTAATTTTCACACACTAGGTCCCTTTTCTCGGAGAAGGTCACATATATATATTAGGGTGACAGCGATTTTTTTGCAATTTCAAGACCTGCGGGTCGGAATATGGTGATACTGGATCTAAGGCTTTAGAGCTCAAAATTTTAGCCAAATCAGACAATGCTTTCTGGATGCGCATTGAGTTCAAAGTTCAAATATGAATTTGTATCTAAAGAAAAAGTTATCAAAAAAAAAATCGTTTTTCACAAAAATTTTGATATTAATAATTGCGTTTCAATCAAATTTATTAATAAACCATAATCTAGAATAAATTGTCTTTCTAATAAAATAACAAAATCTATTATCGGTTGAAAAACAGCCAAGTTATATCAAGTTCCGCAGGCAGTAAATGCGCCGCAGATCACTTGATTAAGAAAATTGAGCTCACGTTTTTAAAGACAACGAAATAATTTACAACAACAAATTTTTTGCATTCTCCTGATCCTATAATGATCTTATGTAAAGTATATTGCATCTCAACTATTGTTATGCCGTTCTAAATTAATGTCAAAGCGGCACGTATTTTTTAGCACTATTTCAAAATCTCCAATTTTACTTTTTCAAAAATTTTGTTCAAGAAATTTTCCGGAATCAACGATTGGACTTTATGGTGTTATTAACGGGATACATGTGATTAAAGGTGCCAAATATTGTTGGTATCCTGTTCTTTATTTGGCGAGGGCAGCGTTTTTATTTTAACGGATTTGAAGAAAAATGTGATTTTTCATAATTTTTCAACTGTTAGGCTACATCTTTTTAGTGTTTTCATATTTCAAACATATTTTGTTAAAATATTATACTACTTGATATAAGTTTTCAATCCTGAAAATAAAGGTACAATTGAAAGACTAAAAATTGTCCCCATTTAAGGTCAAAATCAAATTTGAGGATAATTGCATTTTTTTAAAACAAAATATCGAAATAATATATATTTGTTGATAAAATGTTAATAATTCTAAAAAATAATATCCTGGACTTATTTTCTGAAATAAACCGGTGGGGTACTCAAAATGTGTCCTAGTTTTAATTTTTTTTTTTGAATTATTATATTCATACAAAGGCATATCGAGGGCTTATATTAAAAAAGTGCTATCTACATTTGACAGCAATATTAATTTTTGATTTTAAACTGTTCTTCGATATAACTGTCGAATATAATTGTGATATCATACATGATTAGTACGAAAATTCACAATTTTCTTCAAATCTGCTGAAATAAAAACGCTGCCCTCGCCAAATTAAGAACATGCTGCCTACAATATTTGGCATTTTGAATCACAAGTATTTTGTTAATAAGACCTTAAAGTCCAATCGGTTATTCTGGAAAATTTTTTGAACAAAATTTTTGAAAAAGTAAAATTGGAGATTTTGAAATAGTGCTAAAAAATATGTATCATTTTGGCATTTAATTTAGATTAATTTAATTTAGACTTTACATAAGATCGTTTTAGGATCAGCAGAATGCAAAAATGTTGTTGTTGTAAATTATTTCAATGTCTTTAAAAATGTAATCTCGATTTTCTTAATCAAGTGGTCGCGGCGCATTTATTGCATGGGGAACTTGATATAGCTTGGCTTTTTTTTTTAACCGATAATAGATTTTGTTATTTTATTAGAAAGATAATTTGCTCTAAGTTATGGCTAATTGATTAATAAATTGAAACGCAATTATCAATATCAAATTTTTTGATTTTTTTTTTGATAATTTTTACATATAAATTCATATTTGTACTTTGAACTCAATGCGTGTCCAGAAAGTATTGTCCGATTTGGCTCAAATTTTGCTCGCTAAAGTTTTAGATTCAGTGTCACAATAAGCCGACCGCACAAAATTCGACTAAATTTTTTTTTCATACAAACCCCTGTCACCCCAATATATCTGTAATATTAATAGGCTAGACGATTCCTTGTTACCGATGTTTTATTCTACCGTTTTATCCCGATTTTGACCGAACGTATATTATTTGAAAGGTATTTATTTCCAGCCGTTTTGTAGATTTACAAATTTTTAAATTTTTTCCTACTAATACATACATAAAATTATACATATGCTATGTGTGTTTTTATTAAATTTGTAAATGAGTTTGTTTTCTTCATGCACAATAATAATAAACCAAAATGGTGTTGGTTTGTGAATTGGCTAAGTTGAAAAATAAAACTGCATAGAAATTACAATCGAATTTCGAGTTCCGGAATCTGCTAGTACAGTACAAGCTCGGTATTCGCGACTACCCATTATCGCGACGGCCCGGTTATCGCGACGGCTTAATTTTTAACATTGCAGGTTCTATAATCGCGACAGTTTACGAAAAAAAGGGTTCCATTTTCGCGACTTTTATCTGTTTTTTTAAATTTGTTTACAATGTCTATAACCAAAAAAGGGAAATCCCAGTCTTTTGGTATATCAACCTTTTTGGATGATTTTGGTCTTCAATTTTGTCAATTCATTCGTGTCATTTGTTGTGTAAATACATCTCTTAATATGGGAAAAGTTCAACATATTTTAAAGCCAACGATTTCTCAAAAATTAGAGATTTTAAAAAAATTTAAAAGTGGAGATTCCGTAAATTCAATTTGCGTAAATTACAAGTTGCACAAGTATTCGGTTTACCGCATTATAAAGCAAGAAAATTCATTAAAAAAATTCGTACGTACAACAGAAAGTGGTCCTGGCGAACGTTGCACCTTAAAGAAAGCTGAGTACCCAAGAATGGAAAAAATGCTTTATAAGTGGTTTATAAAACAAAGGGAAAAAAATGTTCCAATGTCAGCAGAGATTTTACGAGCAAAAGCCAGTCATTTGTATTCCAAAATTTATCAAACCAATTCAGGATTCAATGCCAGTGAAGGATGGTTGAAGAAATTTAAGCGACGACATGGAATTAGATTTTTAAAAATTACGGGTGAGAAATTGTCTTCGAAACCTCATCTTATTGATCCATTTGTGAAAGAGTTTAAGGATTACGTTGATGAGCATGGGTTGACTCTTCACCAAATCTACAATGCCTACGAATCCGGTTTGTATTATAGGATGCTTCCAAATCACACTCTTGTCACATGTAATGAGAAAACAGCTCCCGGAAGAAAAATATGTAAAGAGCGAATAACTTTTTTGCCCTGTTCAAATGCGAGTGGCACAGACAAACTGAAATTGATGGTTGTTGGAAAATAGAAAAACCCACACGCCTTTAAATGCTTTCTCAATAATCCTGTAATATACAAGTCCAGTAATAACGCCTGGATGACATCATTTTATTCAAGGACTGGTTCCATCACGAATTTGTTCCCCACGTAAGTTAATTTTTACCAATTAATAAAAGTAAGTTGTTCTTAAGTAAACATTTTTTAGGTACGAGAATTTTTGGTTTCAAAAGGTCTCCCGCAAAAAGGAGTTTTGCTTTTAGATAACGCGACGTGCCACCCAGTTGAGGAACTAAAAAGTGATGATGGTTCAATTATAGCAATGAATCTACCACCCAATTGTACTGCACTTATTCAACCATTAGATCAATACGTTATCAACTTGGTCAAATTAAATTATAAAAAACAACTGCTCACCCACTTGCTTGGCGAGAAGGAAACAAATTTGGAGCTCAAACTAAAAAACTTTAATCTCAAAAATGCAGTTCAGATTCTAGCTACGTCCTGGGATAAAATATCAGTGTCCAATATCCAAACATCCTGGAAAGCCTTGCTCGAATTCGGTAGTGAATGGAGTGAAGAGGATAACATGCCCTTAAATATTTTACAAAATATAATTCAGGAAGAAAACGAAGATCTTTCAACTATTGGTACACTTGTAGCTCAAGTTGGTACGGAAAACCTGTTCACGAATGCTGACATAAACAACTGGATTCAAGAAGAATTTCATGTGGGAAGTAATGAGGAGCAACTGGAATTATCAGATACGGAATCGGAGGATATATACGAAAGTGGTCATGAAGAAATCAAAATTAAAGTGGACGATACTATAATATCGATAAACATATGCATACAATGGGCTTTAGAAAATGATAAGCCGACAACAGCACTATATGAACTACGTGGTTCAGCTGTTATTTTAAAAAATAATTTGCCAAAAAAGCAACTCAAAATCTCCAATTTCTTTAAAAATGTTTAAAATATATCAATAAAAACAATTCTAATTTTTAAAATTACATAAAATTTTTCAATAAAATTTTGGGTTCTGTTTGCGCGAAAATTCGTTTTTCGCGACAGGTCTGGTTTTTAATTAGTCGCGAAAATCGAGCTTGTACTGTATATAAATAAATAAACGTATATCAACATATACTCGTATCACCATAAATTGGTAAGTGGGTGAGAAATATAAAGCTTTCCCAAATGTGAAGTTCGATAGATTTATAAAATCGTATATTATAACCTAAAATGTTACAGATGGGATAATGAATAGGGTGGGTAAAAGTCATTTGTCAGCACCAAAGGAGGGTTTCGTACGTTCTTTTTTTTATTTTGTCTACAAAATCCTTTCTGTATTTCTATATTTCTTCTAAATATTATCACAATGGGCTATATGGCCTCCTAGAGTACTCGCTTTGGAACGGACATCCCATCCAACCTTGCCAAACCTATAATGTTATTAAAAATGGGCAAACTAATCTTTTTAAAAATCATGGGGAACCCAGATACAGAGATGCAAAGTAAGACGTTTCACCCAAAACCTTTATTTTTTAGCGGAATATGAATGCTTATGGAGGAAAAGATTTTGGAAGTTAAGACAACTCGCTTTAAGACAACTCAATCTTAAGACAACTCAATCTTAATGGATTCAATTTCACGCCCATACATTACATATTTATCGAGTTATTCGGGTTTTAATTTACGAAATACAGACTTTTTGACTTAAGGTTGTCAAAGTGTCCTTTAAAATTAAAAGTTTTTCCGCGGATAATTTTTTAAGTACGCCGATACTCATAAGATTTATCCAATTTTATTAATATAAAGCAGAGGTCGTCAAAGCACGGTCCGCGGGCCATATCCGGCACGTTATAGCAACCTATCCGGCCCTCGAGTTAAAACGCGAAAGTAAAACAAATTTTAAAAAACAAATTGTTAAAGCATTACTAAATCCAAATTTAATTTCTTCTAAAATTATTATTAAATTTTCTAATATTAAAAATTTTTATACTTCCTTTTTTGTGAGAGATTTTATATTCAAGTACATATTACATATTTCTGCTCTCTATAAAAAATTTTAATTGTTAATCCTGCATACAGAAATCAGACTCGAATTTTGAGTTGATTGCAACTACAATTCTATTGTGTAAACAGTAAAAATTGTATCAAAATAAAATATGGTTTTTTATTATAAAATTTTTTTCTGTGTGTATATACAACAACACTAATTAAGTTAATTACTATGTTGAAGTTAATTACTATGTTTAGTTTTTTTTTTTTTCGCAAAGAAGCACTTTCAAATCAGCAAAATATATTTAAATAAGTGTCGAATCAAAATATATCTTCAGAACGAGCAAGTTATCATGTAGCTAAGTATATTGCTGATGCAGGGCGGCCATTTACAGAGGGGAGTTTGTGAGGAAATGTGTATTGAAAAAAGCAGAAGAACTATGTCCAGAAAAATTGAGTGCATTTAAAAATGTAAGTTTATCTGTAAACACAATAATGAGAAGAATTGAAGATATTGATACCAGCGCTTTTCGCAGCTTAAAGAAAAAGCAAAAAAATTTATATTTTTTTAAATTGCACTCGATGAAAGTGCAGATGTGTCCGATACCTCTCAGCTTCGAATAAAATTAGAGGAATAACTGATGTTTTTCCGATAATTGAAGAAGTAGCTGCTCTCAAGTGTCTTAAGGGAACAACCACTGGAGAGGATAGTTTTCTTAAATTTTCCGAAATAATGATGAAACTACAATTTAATTATAAACAGTTGATGTGTGTAACTACAGATGGTGCAAAAAATATGATTGGAGCATATATAGGTCTCATTGGATGGATTAATAAGGAGTGTGAAACACTGGGGTTAAAAAAACCTATGCACCTACATTGTGTTATACATCAGCATGCATTGTGTGGAAAAACATTAAATTAAAAAACCATTATGTCAGTTGATATTTCAATCATAAATTTTATTCGGAGACATGGTTTGAATCATCGTCAATTCCAAGAATTTTTAACATCAATTAATGCTGAACATGGCGACGTTCTTTATCATAGCGAAGTTCGACGGTTGAGTAGAGGAAAAGTACTAAAACGTTTTTTTTTTGATCTTCGCCATGAAATTGACATTTTGATGAACGAAAAACAAAAGCCTACTGCTGAATCATAAGATGATGCATGGTTATGTAATTTCGCTTTTTTAACAGATATTACTGCACATATAAACGATCTGAATTATAAGCTCCAAGATAAAGGAAAATTAGCATATTCATTATTTTACGATGTAAAACCTTTTGAAGTTAAATTGGAATTATTTAGAAACCAGCTCGTCAATAAAAATATAGTACATTTTCAGTGCTGCTCTAAATTGTTTGACACTCAGCAATATACAAATGTTTTGCCTTATGCAAAATGAATTTATTGTTAGATTTAATGACTTAAAAAAACGAAAAAAATAATTTAATTTATTTCGCAATCCATTTAAAGTAGATGTGAATACTGTTGAAGAAAATATGCAACTAGAACTGATTGATTTGCAGAGTAACGATATTCTGAAGGATGCACATAAGGAAGGAAATTTGATTGAATTCTACCAAAATTTAGATGATATTTCCAAACATTAAAAAATTTGCAAGTGAGCACATATCAATATTTGGAAGCACTTATATTCGCGAACAAATATTTTCTCGTATGAAATATATTAAAAGTCAATTTCGTGAGAGATTGACTGATTCTTATTTGGCGGAAATTCTGAGGATATCAGTTTCTCAAGAACATATAAACATTAATAATATTATAAATGCAACTAAATCCCAGTTGCATAATTCTCATTAATGCTTTTTTTTAAACTACTTTCCAGTAAAAATAAAAATATAAAAAAATATAAATTATTAGTGTTATAAATTTATTTACAGAATCTTGCTTACGAAAACTTTTTTCTTCTATTAGTGCTTTTTCTTTTTGGCCCAGTTCATATTTTTTAAAACTCTATTTGTCCCTTCTTTCAAAAACTCTTGCTACAACTGATATAAAGCATCAGACAAAAAAGTTCCTTTATTTCGTAACATCATTTAGTGGATCAAATCGATATATCTGAAAATATTTTCAAAATTTTTTTGGGGCACTAGAATTCTTAATCCGAATTAGGAGTTGTAAAAATGAAAAAAAAAAAATTGTTGGTGAAATGCCCTATTGGAAAATATTTAATTTAAAAGAATTAATTTATAAAAAATGTGAACTTTGTTTTATGTTTTGATGCTCTGAATTATTTTAAAATTTATCCAAAAATATTGTTTGATTTTTTTTTAGATGAATATTTTTTTTCTACGATGAAAAACCGGTCTCTGATTTTTTAATGGTAAAATATTGGTAGATTTAGTCGTTTATATTGCTCCATTAAATGGCATTTGTAACACGAATTAATAAACAAATACAAAAAAATATTTTTACTATTTTAATTCATGACTCTTATAAATTCGGTGTTGAGACTATAACTCAGGAACCAATAAGATTTAGCACAAGTGAATAGAAGACAATCAGCAACAACACTTATTATTTTTTTTTAATTTCAATAAAATTAGTTTCTTGAAAGTCCATCACACAATTTTGAATATAGTGAACATAATGATATTTGAACAATCGCACATGAAATCTCGGTTCATGGCATTGCAAAGGCCTTCAAATGAGACACTGATTAATTTTTAGATGAACCCAACTATTCCAGGCCAATATAATTTTTTTTTTTTAATATTCACTTTTCTCGCAGTTATTTTTCAGGAAATATTCGAACTAGACAAGCAAAGTTTTAATATTGTCTTAATATATGAAGTATTAGATCTAACAGGAAAAGTTTCTTCATTATAAAATTCTCATTTACAAAATTCATTTGCAGTTATTTAAATAGTTGATTCTAATATTTATAACTTGACTTTGCAGGGAATTCTTTTTTTTTGTGAATTACTAGCTTCCTCTTAAAAAAAAATTGGCCTAAACACAATACTTACTCGTACAAAGTGTTCAGATCTATGATACATCGATTTAATTCTTTTTCATTATCCTCCATGGATAACACATCATCATAGCCAATGCAGGCCACTCTCATCGACAGCAATTTTATATGGCCCGACAAAATACATAAGGCCATGGGCGGAAAGCAATCATTCGCATAATTCTGCACAATTAATAATGCTAACCCGACAATTTGATAAACATTCGCCACATAAAATTTCCAAGTCGACGCCATCCAGTTGAATGGAAACCAGCCGGGATACAACAAACTGCGATCCCCACGACACAAAAAAGCCACTTCCGCCATTATGATGATTGGAAAATAGACCGTAGAAAATACCAGAGCAATCTTGCGTAGACGGCGTTTTAATTTCAAAAAATAATCAAATTCCAAACCATCAACGATACGGTCATCCAATTTTTGGAGTATCAACTGAATTTGTCTCAAAACTGGCATTTTAGTGGCATATACAATGAATTTGAGACTGCAGGCTGCACACGCAACACAGATTGCAAAATTTTTGATATTGTCTGCCTGGCTGTCACTTTGAAAAAGATAAAGTCCCAAATGTAGTGGATAACAAATCGTTACCATTATATTTAAAATCACACTATAGAATATAAATCCAGTTCTACGACCACAAGCATTGTTTACAGGTACACCCAATATTTTCCAGCATAACCAGTGGCCTTTAAAGAATGCACGACTGTTGGGTTTAACATTGAATGCAATGTTGACTTCCATTTTAGACATTGCTTCAAAGCAATACAATTCTGGATACTTTGAAATGTTTCAAATATTGTTGAATTTTGATACTCGTATTGTTATTGGTATCTTGTCTCTTGTGGCTCACTTTGAAGTCTGTTGCTGACTTATAAGTGCATTTATATTAAAACAATTAAGCTTTCTTTTAGCTCAATTTAATTTGTAATTAATTTGCCATTTTCTTTTTCTAAGTTTTCTGACAAGTTTTGAACAATTTTAAATATTTAACAATTTATTAACCCTAATAAACCAAGTCAGTTGTTGGGTGCTACATCAAATAATAATATCCAATTAAATTATCACCAAAGTAATAGTGAATATCAAATAATGTATTTCCACTAAAATGTGTACAATGTTAAAGCTGCTATAGAAAAAGTTGTTGTTAACAATAATATTTTTTTTATATTTAAATGGTGCGTGGTAAAGAAGAAGAAAGCATATATTTCAAAAATTCATAACTGCACTGTATTCTTAATCGGACCGGTTTCTGGCATTTCAGCCTTCATCAGCGATTTATTGAACATTGTGATAATTGTTATGTTTTAATTGAATAGATTGTTTCCATATGAAAATTTTTTCTACTTAGGGCGGCCGTGAGGTTTTGAACCATGAACCTTCACATACACTCGTACTTGCACTTTTTTTTTTCTGGAAATACGTTAATTACCAAATAAAATCATATTGCTTTTCGATCAATAAGTGGTCAAAATGCCACTTAATTAAACCATCGTAAAATGAAGTCGAAAATCCCAGAACCACAAATATAACAAGTAAGAAAATTATAGTCGGTCTAGACCGACTATACGATACCTATAGAAAAAGATGTTCTTAACAATAATATTTTTTTTTTCTGGAAATACGTTAATTACCAAATAAAATCATATTGCTTTTCGATCAATAAGTGGTCAAAATGCCACTTAATTGAACCATCGTAAAATGAAATCGAAAATCCCAAAAACGTAAAAACGTAAAATCGCAAAACCTTGTACATAATCGCAAATACGGTCTAGACCGACTATACGATACTCTATACCATGCGTTTAGAAACTCTATCTCTTAGGCCCAACTAACTGGACATAGAAAATAAGCAAAAACCAAATTTGAGTGGGATTTTTATTAATTTTTTTTTGGCTGCAGATATGAAAAAGTTCATATCGGATGATATATCTATATGGGGACTAGGTCCAAAAATGGACCGATCCTGATCATGTTTGGTAAAGTTTCTTGTATTTTGCAAAAATATGTACAAACAAAATTTGAGAAGAATCAGTGCAATATTTTTGTTTTTAATAGATTTAAGTGAAGATCGGGAAGCAGCTCTATATGGGGCCAAAGGAATCATTTTTGGACTACTCATTAGTGGATGTAATGAACGCATACAAACCCAATTTGAGTAAGATCTATATGACAATTTGGATCTTATGGCAATTTATGTCGATTTCATAGGGGTAATTTGTATGGGGGCTAGGTCTGCACATCGACCGATTCTCACCAATTTCAACAGCGTTCATTCCATGGTCGATAAAAGCTTACATGCCAAATTTGACCAAAATATATTCATATTTGCGACCTGCAGTTTGATTACAAGGTTTACATGGACACACAGACGGACGGACATTGTTAAATCAACTCAGAAAGTGATTCTGATTCGATCGGTATAATTAAAGATGTGTCTAGGTCAAATAGTTTTGGTTGTTACAAACAGCAGCACAAAGTTATTATACCCAAACCACATAGTGGTATAGGGTATAAAAATAGTATCAAACGTGCCTTAGGCGCGTTACATGTAAATATTTGTTCAGATAATTGTGAAGTAAACAGATGCAGAATACCCATCGACAAGCCATAGTACGGGACTACTCAAGATCACGTGACTATTCTCGGCCATCCTACATCAACTGGTCTAACACTAAGGTATTTGGCCATTCGAGTCGAAGAGACTGGAACAAAGATTAACAAGGGTGGAGTCGGAAGGCCTCGTAGTGCCATCAATTTCGATCAGAGTGCGTTTAAAACAACTGGTCATTTCATGTTAGCATTTGCAACGTTTTTTGGTGAATTATGGTGAATTGAAAGTGTAGGACATGTAGTTCTAGCAGTATGGTAAATTGCACAGACAGCTCTAGCTATAATTAACATTATGAATAATGTCTATTTGGATCACCTAATATCGTAATTTTCCGATTCGACCTCTAACACAGAATATCCGACAAAAGTGCGAGGATTTATAGCCCAATGATATCTTTAGAACGATGGAAGATATAATAAAAAGAGCTCAAATAGTCTTCAATAAAGATGAGGCTTACTTGACTGATTTCGTCTTCAAAAAGTAAAGAAGAACAAGTAAGAAAATTATAGTCGGTCCAGATCGACTATACGATACCCTATACCATGCGTTTAGAGACCCTATCTTTCAGGCCCAACTAACTGGATATAAAAAATATGCATAAACCAAATTTGAGTCGGATTTTAATTAATTTTTTTGGCTGCAGATATGAAAATGTTCATATCGGATGCTATATCTATATGGGGACTAGGCCCAAAAATGGACCGATCCTGACCATGTTTGGTAAGGTCTCTTGTATTTGGCAAAAATATATACAAACAAAATTTGAGAAGAATCAGTGCAATATTTTTTTTTTGATAGATTTAAGTGAAGATCGGGAAGCAGCTCTATATGGGACCAGGGGGATCATTTTTGGACTACTCATTAATGGACGTAATGAATGCAAACAAAACCCAATTTGAGTAAGATCTATATGACAATTTGGATCTTATGGCAATTTATGTCGATTTCATAAGGGTAATTTGTATGGGGGCTAGGTCTGAACATGGACCGATTCTCACCAATTTCAATAGCGTTCATCCCATGGCCAACAAAAGCTTAAATACTAAATTTCATCAAAATATATTCTTATTTGCGACCTGCAGTTTGATTACAAGGTTTACATGGACACACAGACGGACGGACGGACGGACGGACGGACGGACGGACGGACATTGTTAAATCAACTCAGAAAGTAATTCTGATTCGATCGGTATAATTAAAGATGGGTCTAGGTCAAATATTTTTGGTTGTTACAAACAGCAGCACAAAGTCATTATACCCAAACCACATAGTGGTATAGGGTATAAAAACACTGTAATGGATGTCCAGACATACTACACAGTTGAAGGCAATAAATAGCAAATAAAAAATTTTTTTGAATCTTCCCGCCAGGAAGGAGCTGTAAAATCCAAATATATTTTTAAGACAAAGCTTACAGACGGTCCAGACCGCGTGTATGTATGTATATGCAACTTGTGGTACATGCTCATACAATTCTTACGTTAACAGTTTGTTGTTCAATCAAATAGTATTCAGCTCAGGTAATTTCAAATGAAAATTCAGTTGAAAAATATAATGGAGTATTCCGCGCACAATTTTGTAAAATTTAAGAATTGTATTTAAGGAGTTTTTGTTTAGTTTAGTTATTTAAAATTAAAACACATGTTATGCTTTTTACTCCCTTTATATTAACTCATAATGTCTGCTTGTCTGTGTGTCGAAAAAACTTTGGATCGATTTTTAATCATTTTCCCATAATCAAATCGAGCTGGAACTTTATAGACTTTTTTTTTGCAAAAATTTTTATTTTCGACATAGATATTTTCAGTCAATCAATTACTTAATTACATGATAGTGATTTAATTTACAAATAAAGGGTTAATAATAAAAACTTGGTTTTTATGGGTTGGTTTTTTTTTATTCCTTAAATTTAAAAATATATTACACAGTTCAACACGATGTCGTAAGCACCCAAATCTCTCTCACCGATTGAAAGTACCTGGTAAGTATGTAATTATGTGATATAACATTTGGGACTCTTAGGCAGAACTTTTGAGAAATCGCGGTTTAAACGAGTTCTCTGATTAAAAATCTACATTGACATTTCTGCCATGAAATTGGTCTATAAATTTTTTTTTTTATATTTTAACCCTCGTGCTTCTGCGGAAGTGGGTCTTTAAGGCCCTTTTTTTCCAAAATGTCCAAACTTGTACCATAAATACGTACATTTCTGATATAATATATTCAAGAAAAATGCAGAGCGAACAATTTCAGTAGGGTCTTCAAAGACACGAAAAAAATTCCAAGTGGGGTTTCTCCACCAGACGCAAGGAAAATTCATACAAAATTTTCAGTACAATAATTTATCAATATATGTTGAAAAAGTAATACTCTAACCAGCAATTACAAGCAAACTATGCAATATCAAAGCAACTTAATCCTCTTTTCTCAGATAGCATTAGATATATTGTTCAGAACCAAAGATTGTCGTATTAATGGCAATTACAATGATAACAATGAATTTCTTCGGACAATGATGATAGCTCAGAGAGCAGTTATGAATCCTGAATATACGTAAAATCATATTCATGTGTTTTTATGCCATATACCAATATGTGGTCAGGGTATAATGACTTTGTGCTGATGTTTGTAACTACCAAAAATATTTGACATGGACCCATTTTTTGTTATACCGATCGACTCACAATCACTCTCTGAGTCGATTTAGCGATATCCGTCCGTCCGCCTGTGTGTCCATATAAACCTTGTAATCAAACTACAGATCGCAAATATGAATATATAATTTGTATTTTACTTTCGGATACTCAGTTTCTTTTGTGTGTTATGCGAAATAAAACAAAGTTTTAGTTTCCATAATTTTCCCAACTTTCGCTGGTTTATTTCCAGCATCATCAGGGGTGGTGTATTTTTTTATTTAATTTGTAAACCACTGAAATGATATATATAATATTATTTAACGCTTTTTTCCTCGACTAAATTTACTCACAGTGGAGACATCTTAATTCTAATTAGTATTTTATATCACATCAATTTGAATTACATTAAACATGTTTTAAACATTTAATAGACTTAGAATCACGTATTATTGCACTAATTAATTAATTTTTATTTAAAACAGTGGCATAGCTTGGACTGATGTTGTCGGTGTCTTCTTTTCTGTTTACTGTGAAGTGTCTGTTTACTGTCAAAAACAGCACAGCCCTGTCACAACACGCCCTCAATAACAAACATACACCTGATTTTGACAATTGCAGAATATTTGATATTGAAAATAGAGATAGAAAAAGAATAACAATGGAAAGCGTGAGAATACAAGAAAACAACCACTTGACAGTAAACACACAAAAGAGACCGAAAGGAAAATACAAATATTACACACAAACAGTCAATTAACAACAACAAACAAATGAATATATTTTATTGATGAATGATGAATGCTACATATGATGAATGCTACTGAAATTGGTGAAAATCGGTTCATGTTCAGACCTAAACCCCATACAAATGACTCCTTTGAGATGGACTCAAATTTCCACAATATCCAAATTATCATATAGAGCTCGGCCAAATTGGGTTTGTGCAAGTTTACTATATCCGTTTAGTACAAAAATAAACCTTATAGGAAAATTCTTTGTCATAGTCCCCATATCAAGCTGATTCCTGATCTTCACTTAAATCTATCAAAAATCAAAAATATTATACAGATATTTCTCAAATATGGTTTGTATATGTTTCTTGCAAAAAGTAGTGACCGAACCAAATATATTCAGGATCGGTCCATTATTGACCTACCGACTATAATTTTCTTTCTTGTTATACCCTATACCACCATGTGGTTTGGGTATAATGACTTTGTGCTGCTGTTTGTAATTACCAAAAATTTTTGACATAGACCCATCTTTAATTATACCGATCGAATCAGAATCACTTTTTGAGTCGATTTATCGATGTCCGTCCGTCTGTGTGTCCATGTAAACCTTGTAATCAAACTAGGTCGCAAATATGAATATATTTTGATGAAATTCGATATGTAAGCTTTAATCGACCATGGAATGAACGCTATTGAAATTGGTGAAATTCGGTCCATGTTCAGACCAAGTCCCCATAAAAGTGGCCCCTATGAAATCGACATAAATTGCCATAAGATCCAAGTTATCATTTAGATCTCAGTCAAATTGGGTTTGTATGCGTTTATTACATCCATTAATGAGTAGTCCAAAAATTATCACTATTGGACAAGTCTTAGTCATAGGCCCCATATAGAGCTGCTTCCCGATCTTCACTTAAATCTATCAAAAAACAAAAATATTGCACTGATTCTTCTCAAATTTTATTTGTATATATTTTTGCAAAATACAAGAGACATTACCAAACATAGTCAGGATCGATCCATTTTTCGACCTAGTCCCCATATAAGTATAGCATTCGATATAAACTTTTTCATATCTGCAGCCAAAAAAATTAATAACAATGCCACTCAAATTTGGTTTATGCTTATTTGCTATATCGAATTAGTTGGGCCGAAGAGATAGGGTCTCTAAAGCATGGTATAGGGTATCGTATAGTCGGTCTAGACTTATTATCGTCATTTTTCAGACATATTGCAATTACTACTGTAATTAATATGCAATTTTTTTAAATTTTGTTTTTAAGTGGTGCGTGGTAAAGAAGAGGAAAGCATATATTTCAAAAATTCATAACTGCACTGTATTCGTAATCGGACCGGTTTCTGGCATTTCAGCCTTCATCAGCGATTTATTGAACATTGTGATAATTGTTATGTTTTAATTGAAGAGATTGTTTCTATATGAAAATTTTTTCTACTTAGGGCGGCCGTGAGGTTTCGAACCATGAACCTTCTCACATACACTCGTACTTGCACTTTTTGGTCAGCGCTTTAACACACTCACCTAAAGTCAGGCCTACGAGCAGTGTGGTTAGTTTTCAGTTTTCGTACCATACAGCTTTACTTTGTATTAATTTCAGAAGATACAACTCTGTCCAAACAAACAATCGTTATTTTTGAATTTTGAATATTTTTTGCATTTATACTTCTAATTTCCACTATTCTCAGTTTTCGTAAGAGTTGTCATATGTGATGTACGGTTTTTGTACATACCTACATATGCACTTTACATATATTTGAGATGACGCTTTGAAGCGAAGAAAAATTTTTTTTGTTTGTTAGATTTATCGTCATTTTTCAGACATATTGCAATTACTACTGTAATTAATATGCAATTTTTTTAAATTTTGTTTTTAAGTGGTGCGTGGTAAAGAAGAAGAAAGCATATATTTCAAAAATTCATAACTGCACTGTATTCTTAATCGGACCGGTTTCTGGCATTTCAGCCTTCATCAGCGATTTATTGAACATTGTGATAATTGTTATGTTTTAATTGAATAGATTGTTTCTATATGAAAATTTTTTCTACTTAGGGCGGCCGTGAGGTTTCGAACCATGAACCTTCTCACATACACTCGAACTTGCACTTTTTGGTCAGCGCTTTAACACACTCACCTAAAGTCAGGCCTACGAGCAGTGTGGTTAGTTTTCAGTTTTCGCACCATACAGCTTTACTTTGTATTAATTTCAGAAGATACAACTCTGTCCAAACAAACAATCGTTATTTTTGAATTTTGATTGCGCAATAATTTCTTCAATTTTCCCCAAAAAGTTTGTCAAAATCCACAAAAATTAACGAAAACACCCTCTTGCGGCTATTAAAAATTAAAATATATGCGAAGTATGTATTTCCCGACCCAAAAAACCCCAGCATACATATTTTCAATACTTTTTTTTTTCTTTTGAAAAATATCATGGAAAATATCATGAAAATATCTTCATCGAAATTTTGGCAGGCTTGAAAATGATTTTAGAGGGCAAATATACTTGTTAGGGCCCATAGTACCAGAATCACGATTAAACCATTATATAAAAATAATTGACCCAACATGTCAAGTGCACCAACTTTTGAAACCGATGTCTTCCGATCGGGATGAAATTTTCACCAAGGTTAGTCCTATTGGGTAGTAGTTTAGACACAATTTTTCAACAAGATCGGTCCAGATCTGTCTGAGTTAGAGGGGATCAAAATTTGACATTTTGGCCAAACAGGTGTTTTTTCTCATCCATGTAACTTATTACCTATTGTTCTTAGAAAATTTTCTCCTAAAGAGTTTAGATAGCTATTTATTCAATATTTCGGAAAAAAATACATAAAAAAAAAAAAAAATTTGTAGACTTTTTTTTTTGCTAAATTAAAGCATTTCTTGCCTTTTTTTCAAAAAGGGCATTTTTTTTTTCATAAGAAAGCTTAGGATTTCTCCTTTAAGAGCTTTTTGGTCGCTTAGTGGAGTGGGATATCTATCAAAATAAATGTTTTGTAACTCAAGACAACGGTTTTTCAATTTTTCACAAATGCACTATTTTGAATTTTTTCCTATTTGTGTGTAAAACCTTACAGATAAAACTTATACTGAGAAACTAGACAAATTAACCTTTCCGAAGGTATATAACATTCCTAACTAAAATTTTATACCCTCGATACTGTAATACCCAGAATATGTTAACCTCAGGAAAAAAATCGCTTTTTTTCTATAGAAATGTTGAAAAATTATTATTTTTTATTTATTTTTAATAATAATTAAGTTAATGTATAATAATAATAATATTAAAAATAAAAAGATAAATAATTTATTAAAATTTAATCTTAATTGCATTAGATCCATTTATATCATAACTATTTATACCCTATACCACTATGTGGTTTGGGTATAATGACTTTGTGCTGCTGTTTGTAACAACCAAAAATATTTGACCTAGACCCATCTTTAATTATACCGATCGAATCAGAATCACTTTCTGAGTTGATTTAACAATGTCCGTCCGTCCGTCCGTCCGTCCGTCCGTCCGTCCGTCTGTGTGTCCATATAAAGCTTTTAATCAAACTGCAGGTCGCAAATATGAATATATTTTGATGAAATTTGGTATATAAGCTTTTATCGGCCATGGGATGAACGCTATTGAAATTGGTGAGAATCGGTCCATGTTCAGACCTAGCCCCCATACAAATTACCCATATGAAATCGACATAAATTGCCATAAGATCCAAATTGTCATATAGATCTTACTCAAATTGGGTTTGTATGCGTTCATTACATCCACTAATGAGTAGCCGAAAAATGATCCCTTTGATCCCATATAGAGCTGCTTCCCGATCTTCACTTAAATCTATTAAAAAACAAAAATATTGCACTGATTCTTCTCAAATTTTGTTTGTACATATTTTTGCAAAATACAAGAGACTTTACCAAACATGATCAGGATCGGTCCATTTTTGGACCTAGTCCCTTTATAGATATAGCATCCGATATGAACTTTTTCATATCTGCAGCCAAAAAAATTAATAAAAATCCCACTCAAATTCGGTTTATGCTTATTTTCTATATCGAAGTAGTTGGACCGAAAGATAGGGTCTCTAAACCATGGTATAGGGTATCATATAGTCGGTCTAGACCGACTATAATTTTCTTACTTGTTTTATACTTAATTTATTGTAGCTGATGATGTATTTAAGTCTTGTAAATTTTTAAATACCCAGTCCTTCATTCAGCTTTTTTGTCGCCTTTATTTACTGCGTTTTTTTGTCAATCCTTTCATGGCGTTACTAGGTCCAGCTGTTGATTTCGCTGCTGGTTTATTTGTTGTCTTTGGAAAGAAATCGCATTGAATAGAGGCAGAAAACTTTTCCAACTTGAGTCTTCCATCGACAAGCGGTATAAAAGCATGGTATTCAGCGGTGCCATCGATTGTTACCGCAGCATCGTATCTGGTCTTCAGTGTTTTCAATGTTTCCTGATCATCCTCCTTGCTAATAAAAACTATTTTAGTTTCTTTACAATAATTCTTTGCCCAATGGAATAAAGCGGTCGCATCTGAGATGCGATCTTGATGAGAGCACTGTAGGCTATACTTTGCTGCATTTCTTTTTAAGGTTTGCTCCAATACCATCACATGCTCCTTTACCATGAGCAGTAGGATGAAAATGCCACTCAGCTGGCATTCCAAAATCCTTTTCATGGGCCATAAGATTTGCCAAGCTACTTTTGTTTTTAAAATGATGACGAGCTCCGTCCGAAACGTAGTATACCTTCCTTACTGAAAATTTAGATTTTAGAAATTTTAGTATTCTCTTCTGGCACTCATAAACTGCAACGGTATAATGTTTTAAATCGTCGGATATGATTGCCATACTTTTGTGTTCCAGTTTTTCATCTTTCATGTAGTAAATAACTACTGTGAGTAGAGTTGCTTGGTTGTTATTGAAGTGGAATGCTTGTATGGCATCCTGAAAAACATATTTATAGTTTTCATATTTATAGAATTCACCAGACTTCAAATGTATCTTCAAATCCTTGAAGAATGACCATTGCTCTTTGACTAAAAAGTCAGGGTTTCTCAAGTTTAACAATCCTGTACACATTTCTTCCACAAAATCATCCACATTTAAAATGATTGTTTTCAATGTGCATCTGTCAGTCTGAATCCAAGAATCAAATTTGACCTCCTCTATATATTCTCGACCTAAAGAGTTGATTAAATTTGCTTTGATGAATGTGGTTTTCGGGCAATTGGTACATTCACCTAAGTGGCAAGAAGTTGTTTCATTAGGACACATAGTCAATTTAAGGCAATCGCGGTAACCGTGTAAATCTTCTGCCGAATCATCTATTAAATACTTTAAGTAGATTTCGTTCAACATCAGTTTAAGATTTTCATGATAAATGCAAACGCATACTGTATGAGTTCCGCTGCTTTCTGCCAAAACGCAATGTTTTGGCCTCATTTGGGTTAATTTCGTGAAGCCAATTCTAACATCCTGGTGTTCAGATTGAAATGTGCAAATAACTCTATCAGGTTACAGATAACCATTCTCTTCTGTTATGTTATGAAGGTATGTTACATACCTTCGGAAATGTTAATTTGTCTAGTTTCTCAGTATAAGTTTTATTTGTAAGGTTTTAGACACAAATAGGAAAAATTCAAAATAGTGCATTTTAGAAAAATTGAAAAACCGTTGTCTTGAGTTACAAAACATTTATTTTGATAGATATCCCACTCCACTAAGCGACCAAAAAGCTCTTAAAGGAGAAATCCTAAGCTTTCTTATGAAAAAAAAAATGCCCTTTTTGAAAAAAAGGCAAGAAATGCTTTAATTTAGCAAAAAAAAAAGTCTACAAAATTTTTTTTTTTTTTATGTATTTTTTTCCGAAATATTGAATAAATAGCTATCTAAACTCTTTAGGAGAAAATTTTCTAAGAACAATAGGTAATAAGTTACATGGATGAGAAGAAACACCTGTTTGGCCAAAATGTAAAATTTTAATCCCCTCTAACTCAGAGAGATCTGGACCGATCTTATTGAAAAATTGTGTCTAAACACTATCCAATAGGACTAACCTTGGTGCAAATTTCATCCCGATCGGAAGACATCCCCCATATATATTTATCAGTTAGAAAAGGAGCAAATTATAAAAGAAGCAGAAAACGTGACAACACTCTTTTATTTCGACAACCGTTGAAGGGTACAGCTCTCTCAGGACGAAAAGTAGCCAGCTCCAATTTGGAGAACAGGCGACAGGATAAGATTTCTAAATATTCAAAGGTGCAACTCGTCGTGTAAAGGAAACCAGTAAGATATATTTAAAATATTTGATAAAGTGCCAATACCAACTCACGAGCGTACGGGTGCATTAAATTCGTTCATAGTTGGAGTACTTCCAAGCAGAACAGGCCTACGGGAGGTAACAGAGGAGCTGGATTACAGGCATCTCATAGTAGGGGCGAATTACATGCATCCGTGCTGGATTACTTCCAGCCCAGACTAGAAGGCAGGCATTTGGTATGTACAGGAGCTGAATTACATTCAGCAAGTTAGATGAGAAACCTAGGCAAAGCTTCTTTCGATATCTGGGAAATGGGTTTATTTCAACATCATACTGAATTTTCATGATCGGAACATCAAGATCGTTTTTAAAATCTACACCACCCATGGACACAGACGACAGTGATGACTTCATGACCCATCTATGGGTCAAAAATTACATTGGATCTTACGATCATTAAAAAAGACACTATTCAACTCGACCCCACCCTTTGTAGGTTTAGCTAAACTAGGCCAGCATTTTAACCATGACTTGGAATTTCTCACCCCCAGACAATGACCCCGAAAATTGTTCGTAAGCTATAAACATATTTAACCATTGACATTACAACTTGAATTTGTTGCATTTTTGTTGTACACTCTTGCAAGTCATTTAGCATTTTGGTGAAAATATTGAAGAGAACAGAACATTTCTTCCTCTCATAATGTTGTCTGGATTGTTTATGGGGAGGTAAATATTGATGTATTGATTTAAGCTTTGTTGTTTGCTGTTATACATACCAGAGTTTTTATTAGTTGCCTTGGCTCTGGATTCCAAGTAAAGGGAGCATACAGGCCACTTAACATCATTTGCAGAGTGTTCTTTACCATGATGTTTGCAGTCGAAGCATGAGAATACAGCTGAAATAGTGCATAGATTTTTCTTGCATGTGGCTTATTTCTCTTTTTGGGAAAAATAATTGACTAGTCCCCATATAAAAAAAGCACCCGATATGAACTTTTCATATATGTAGGGCACAAATTCAAAATCTCTCCATTCGTTATCGAAATTTTTCGATCGAAATTGTTTTTTTATTTTCCAAAATAAAATGCTAAGAATAATTTTACTCCATCATAGTTAATGAATTATGGCCCCTAGTTAAGAGTAAAAGTGAAACAAGGTGTGACGTTTATCTGTCTTCTTTAAAAATAATAAACCAAAATATGCAATTTCGATTGATTTTACGCGGTATCGAATGCGGTGAAACCTCCTAGTAGAGGTTATCGTATAGTCGATCTAGACCCACTATAACTTTCTTACTTCTTCTAAATTAACTTAATTCCCTTGAGCAAACAAAAATAAACAAAAATATTTATTAGTGAGACTTTAAATGAAACTCCAAGCATTTATTTCAAATGAAATTTATATTTATTATTTTAACTTCTAAAATAAATTCATTTCATTTGTACTATAATGGCAAATAATGAATAAGCTGCCCTGCATGTTGTTATAAATGTATCCAAGTGTACGCGTATCATACCTCCAGCCAAGACCACAGTGGACTTCAAGAATCGCTCCGTAAATAACAGCATGTGTTTTTTAAATTTTACACTCTGATTGGTCCAATTACTAGCAAATATTGCTCGATGTAGTTGATCGAATTGATATTGAAAGTCACTGCCAAAATAACATGTTGGAAATATCTCCAATGGCATTGCTATAAAAAACACAGAATAATAAATAATATCCGAAGTTGCCGTAACGTTAAAGAGCAGGACCATGGCCACGCAAATATTAACGGCGGTAACACAGAATTGTACAAACATGGACAATGAGATGAAATTTTGTATGGTCGTATATAATCTGTAAGCGAAAATGCAACAAAATCGATTAAAATCACTTTTAAGCTGAAACGGAACAATAAATATAATTAGTTGCCTGAAAATGGATCCCACACTTGGGTTTTTTCAATTTACATATTAAGAGTTACGATTGTTAAAGCGTTGTGCTGGAACTGTAAAATTGGATAAAAATGCTGCTGACGAAACTAAATTCCTAGTGTTGTCACCTTTTATTGATTTTCATGTCAAACGCATGGTTTCATTGATTTGGCACTAAAAACTTGATCACGATATACATATGTATATAGTAATCTGGATCTTAGGTCAATATAAGTAGATTACCAATTTCAATAGCTAGATTAGCTTTTATAACAACTTTCAGATTAAAGACCTGAATGCATCTTATCGATATGCTCCAAGATAATGGAGTTTATTATGAAAGAGAAAATTACACCGGTCTGCAAATTAAAAAAAATCAACTGCAGAAACGAAGCATATTTTGTAACTAATCTGGGTGCGCTGAATTCGAATCTGTCATAAACATTGGCTATCATGTCTTGTTAATTTTTTTATCGCATGTTGGGTAAAATAGTCAATACTGACACTACAATTTTAAAATTAGTAATTTGACAGAAACCCACATTCATTCCAAATCTTCATAATAGTATAATAAATTTGGTTGAAACAGTTGTTGTCGTTTTTATAGGGATGTATCAGATATCTCCGATCGCGAGCGGATAATGTTTAAAAATTTAGATGAACGCGTTCAAGAAGATGTTCTGTTTTTTTTAGCAGTACACGTGCAAGATTACGAACTTAAAATAAAGCTACACTCGAATTTGTGTGGTCTATGTGTGTTCGAAACAAAAAATACGTGATAGAAACATGTTCGTGTACATAACGAAATAATAAAACGAAACACAGTCATGATTGTGTTAGGCACCGTAGAAAATTTAGAAACACAATAATTGATATGAAAATAAAAATATGTGTTGGCTGCCTTAGAACAGAACATTGGATTTGGCAAGTATAAGACTAACAAATATTAAAAGGTGGAGATGTGGACCGTTCTTTGCAGTATGTATCGTTTTGCTTTTTTTTTTTTTTGCATAATTTTGTAATTCTTTTTTCCAGGCCACTATAGCTTTAAAATTCTGATCTTTTGGCTTAAAGGGAATACGAAAGAAAAATAAAATGTTAATGTTAAAATTTCCGATGAATATATATTAAAAAAAATTTCGTAGCTTTTACACAAATTTATATGTCAATTGGAAAAAGTGTCATAGAAATTTAAATTACTTAAAAAAAAAACATCCAACTTTTTTCACTTCATAACTATAATCGAACACCCCAAAAAAGCAAGCACATGAGAAAATCCAAAAAAAAAATTTGTCCGGATGAAGCATTTTTATCACGAGCGGGACGCCTTCGTCTCCCTTTTTCTGAAAAGTCTGAACGCAATAAGAGAATAGAAGCTGCAGAACTTTTAACAAGTAGAGAAAATTAAACTGACCTTTTCACACAAGCAGCTGCAATGTAATTTTTAATTTTTAATTTTTAATTTTTAATTTTTAATTTTTAATTTTTAATTTTTAATTTTTAATTTTTAATTTTTAATTTTTAATTTTTAATTTTTAATTTTTAATTTTTAATTTTTAATTTTTAATTTTTAATTTTTAATTTTTAATTTTTAATTTTTAATTTTTAATTTTTAATTTTTAATTTTTAATTTTTAATTTTTAATTTTTAATTTTTAATTTTTAATTTTTAATTTTTAATTTTTAATTTTTAATTTTTAATTTTTAATTTTTAATTTTTAATTTTTAATTTTTAATTTTTAATTTTTAATTTTTAATTTTTAATTTTTAATTTTTAATTTTTAATTTTTAATTTTTAATTTTTAATTTTTAATTTTTAATTTTTAATTTTTAATTTTTAATTTTTAATTTTTAATTTTTAATTTTTAATTTTTAATTTTTAATTTTTAATTTTTAATTTTTAATTTTTAATTTTTAATTTTTAATTTTTAATTTTTAATTTTTAATTTTTAATTTTTAATTTTTAATTTTTAATTTTTAATTTTTAATTTTTAATTTTTAATTTTTAATTTTTAATTTTTAATTTTTAATTTTTAATTTTTAATTTTTAATTTTTAATTTTTAATTTTTAATTTTTAATTTTTAATTTTTAATTTTTAATTTTTAATTTTAATTTTTAATTTTTAATTTTTAATTTTTAATTTTTAATTTTTAATTTTTAATTTTTAATTTTTAATTTTTAATTTTTAATTTTTAATTTTTAATTTTTAATTTTTAATTTTTAATTTTTAATTTTTAATTTTTAATTTTTAATTTTTAATTTTTAATTTTTAATTTTTAATTTTTAATTTTTAATTTTTAATTTTTAATTTTTAATTTTTAATTTTTAATTTTTAATTTTTAATTTTTAATTTTTAATTTTTAATTTTTAATTTTTAATTTTTAATTTTTAATTTTTAATTTTTAATTTTTAATTTTTAATTTTTAATTTTTAATTTTTAATTTTTAATTTTTAATTTTTAATTTTTAATTTTTAATTTTTAATTTTTAATTTTTAATTTTTAATTTTTAATTTTTAATTTTTAATTTTTAATTTTTAATTTTTAATTTTTAATTTTTAATTTTTAATTTTTAATTTTTAATTTTTAATTTTTAATTTTTAATTTTTAATTTTTAATTTTTAATTTTTAATTTTTAATTTTTAATTTTTAATTTTTAATTTTTAATTTTTAATTTTTAATTTTTAATTTTTAATTTTTAATTTTTAATTTTTAATTTTTAATTTTTAATTTTTAATTTTTAATTTTTAATTTTTAATTTTTAATTTTTAATTTTTAATTTTTAATTTTTAATTTTTAATTTTTAATTTTTAATTTTTAATTTTTAATTTTTAATTTTTAATTTTTAATTTTTAATTTTTAATTTTTAATTTTTAATTTTTAATTTTTAATTTTTAATTTTTAATTTTTAATTTTTAATTTTTAATTTTTAATTTTTAATTTTTAATTTTTAATTTTTAATTTTTAATTTTTAATTTTTAATTTTTAATTTTTAATTTTTAATTTTTAATTTTTAATTTTTAATTTTTAATTTTTAATTTTTAATTTTTAATTTTTAATTTTTAATTTTTAATTTTTAATTTTTAATTTTTAATTTTTAATTTTTAATTTTTAATTTTTAATTTTTAATTTTTAATTTTTAATTTTTAATTTTTAATTTTTAATTTTTAATTTTTAATTTTTAATTTTTAATTTTTAATTTTTAATTTTTAATTTTTAATTTTTAATTTTTAATTTTTAATTTTTAATTTTTAATTTTTAATTTTTAATTTTTAATTTTTAATTTTTAATTTTTAATTTTTAATTTTTAATTTTTAATTTTTAATTTTTAATTTTTAATTTTTAATTTTTAATTTTTAATTTTTAATTTTTAATTTTTAATTTTTAATTTTTAATTTTTAATTTTTAATTTTTAATTTTTAATTTTTAATTTTTAATTTTTAATTTTTAATTTTTAATTTTTAATTTTTAATTTTTAATTTTTAATTTTTAATTTTTAATTTTTAATTTTTAATTTTTAATTTTTAATTTTTAATTTTTAATTTTTAATTTTTAATTTTTAATTTTTAATTTTTAATTTTTAATTTTTAATTTTTAATTTTTAATTTTTAATTTTTAATTTTTAATTTTTAATTTTTAATTTTTAATTTTTAATTTTTAATTTTTAATTTTTAATTTTTAATTTTTAATTTTTAATTTTTAATTTTTAATTTTTAATTTTTAATTTTTAATTTTTAATTTTTAATTTTTAATTTTTAATTTTTAATTTTTAATTTTTAATTTTTAATTTTTAATTTTTAATTTTTAATTTTTAATTTTTAATTTTTAATTTTTAATTTTTAATTTTTAATTTTTTTTTTAATTTTTAATTTTTAATTTTTAATTTTTAATTTTTAATTTTTAATTTTTAATTTTTAATTTTTAATTTTTAATTTTTAATTTTTAATTTTTAATTTTTAATTTTTAATTTTTAATTTTTAATTTTTAATTTTTAATTTTTAATTTTTAATTTTTAATTTTTAATTTTTAATTTTTAATTTTTAATTTTTAATTTTTAATTTTTAATTTTTAATTTTTAATTTTTAATTTTTAATTTTTAATTTTTAATTTTTAATTTTTAATTTTTAATTTTTAATTTTTAATTTTTAATTTTTAATTTTTAATTTTTAATTTTTAATTTTTAATTTTTAATTTTTAATTTTTAATTTTTAATTTTTAATTTTTAATTTTTAATTTTTTAATTTTTAATTTTTAATTTTTAATTTTTAATTTTTAATTTTTAATTTTTAATTTTTAATTTTTAATTTTTAATTTTTAATTTTTAATTTTTAACTTTTAATTTTTAATTTTTAATTTTTAATTTTTAATTTTTAATTTTTAATTTTTAATTTTTAATTTTTAATTTTTATTTTTAATTTTTTATTTTTAATTTTTAATTTTTAATTTTTAATTTTAAATTTTTAATTTTTAATTTTTAATTTTTAATTTTTAATTTTTAATTTTTAATTTTTAATTTTTAATTTTTAATTTTTAATTTTTAATTTTTAATTTTTAATTTTTAATTTTTAATTTTTAATTTTTAATTTTTAATTTTTAATTTTTAATTTTTAATTTTTAATTTTTAATTTTTAATTTTTAATTTTTAATTTTTAATTTTTAATTTTTAATTTTTAATTTTTAATTTTTAATTTTTAATTTTTAATTTTTAATTTTTAATTTTTAATTTTTAATTTTTAATTTTTAATTTTTAATTTTTAATTTTTAATTTTTAATTTTTAATTTTTAATTTTTAATTTTTAATTTTTAATTTTTAATTTTTAATTTTTAATTTTTAATTTTTAATTTTTAATTTTTAATTTTTAATTTTTAATTTTTAATTTTTAATTTTTAATTTTTAATTTTTAATTTTTAATTTTTAATTTTTAATTTTTAATTTTTAATTTTTAATTTTTAATTTTTAATTTTTAATTTTTAATTTTTAATTTTTAATTTTTAATTTTTAATTTTTAATTTTTAATTTTTAATTTTTAATTTTTAATTTTTAATTTTTAATTTTTTAATTTTTAATTTTTAATTTTTAATTTTTAATTTTTAATTTTTAATTTTTAATTTTTAATTTTTAATTTTTAATTTTTAATTTTTAATTTTTAATTTTTAATTTTTAATTTTTAATTTTTAATTTTTAATTTTTAATTTTTAATTTTTAATTTTTAATTTTTAATTTTTAATTTTTAATTTTTAATTTTTAATTTTTAATTTTTAATTTTTAATTTTTAATTTTTAATTTTTAATTTTTAATTTTTAATTTTTAATTTTTAATTTTTAATTTTTAATTTTTAATTTTTAATTTTTAATTTTTAATTTTTAATTTTTAATTTTTAATTTTTAATTTTTAATTTTTAATTTTTAATTTTTAATTTTTAATTTTTAATTTTTAATTTTTAATTTTTAATTTTTAATTTTTAATTTTTAATTTTTAATTTTTAATTTTTAATTTTTAATTTTTAATTTTTAATTTTTAATTTTTAATTTTTAATTTTTAATTTTTAATTTTTAATTTTTAATTTTTAATTTTTAATTTTTAATTTTTAATTTTTAATTTTTAATTTTTAATTTTTAATTTTTAATTTTTAATTTTTAATTTTTAATTTTTAATTTTTAATTTTTAATTTTTAATTTTTAATTTTTAATTTTTAATTTTTAATTTT
Organism: Cordilura impudica; assembly: GCA_963682025.1. Classification (NCBI taxonomy): domain Eukaryota; kingdom Metazoa; phylum Arthropoda; class Insecta; order Diptera; family Scathophagidae; genus Cordilura; species Cordilura impudica. The sequence continues at coordinate 61,499,182 of OY821521.1, forward strand.
TAATTTTTAATTTTTAATTTTTAATTTTTAATTTTTTAATTTTTAATTTTTAATTTTTAATTTTTAATTTTTAATTTTTAATTTTTAATTTTTAATTTTTAATTTTTAATTTTTAATTTTTAATTTTTAATTTTTAATTTTTAATTTTTAATTTTTAATTTTTAATTTTTAATTTTTAATTTTTAATTTTTAATTTTTAATTTTTAATTTTTAATTTTTAATTTTTAATTTTTAATTTTTAATTTTTAATTTTTAATTTTTAATTTTTTAATTTTTAATTTTTAATTTTTAATTTTTAATTTTTAATTTTTAATTTTTAATTTTTAATTTTTAATTTTTAATTTTTAATTTTTAATTTTTAATTTTTAATTTTTAATTTTTAATTTTTAATTTTTAATTTTTAATTTTTAATTTTTAATTTTTAATTTTTAATTTTTAATTTTTAATTTTTAATTTTTAATTTTTAATTTTTAATTTTTAATTTTTAATTTTTAATTTTTAATTTTTAATTTTTAATTTTTAATTTTTAATTTTTAATTTTTAATTTTTAATTTTTAATTTTTAATTTTTAATTTTTAATTTTTAATTTTTAATTTTTAATTTTTAATTTTTAATTTTTAATTTTTAATTTTTAATTTTTAATTTTTAATTTTTAATTTTTAATTTTTAATTTTTAATTTTTAATTTTTAATTTTTAATTTTTAATTTTTAATTTTTAATTTTTAATTTTTAATTTTTATTTTTTAATTTTTAATTTTTAATTTTTAATTTTTAATTTTTAATTTTTAATTTTTAATTTTTAATTTTTAATTTTTAACTTTTAATTTTTAATTTTTAATTTTTAATTTTTAATTTTTAATTTTTAATTTTTAATTTTTAATTTTAATTTTTAATTTTTAATTTTTAATTTTTAATTTTTAATTTTTAATTTTTAATTTTTAATTTTTAATTTTTAATTTTTAATTTTTAATTTTTAATTTTAATTTTTAATTTTTAATTTTTAATTTTTAATTTTTAATTTTTAATTTTTAATTTTTAATTTTTAATTTTTAATTTTTAATTTTTAATTTTTAATTTTTAATTTTTAATTTTTAATTTTTAATTTTTAATTTTTAATTTTTAATTTTTAATTTTTAATTTTTAATTTTTAATTTTTAATTTTTAATTTTTTAATTTTTAATTTTTAATTTTTAATTTTTAATTTTTAATTTTTAATTTTTAATTTTTAATTTTTAATTTTTAATTTTTAATTTTTAATTTTTAATTTTTAATTTTTAATTTTTAATTTTTAATTTTTAATTTTTAATTTTTAATTTTTAATTTTTAATTTTTAATTTTTAATTTTTAATTTTTAATTTTTAATTTTTAATTTTTAATTTTTAATTTTTAATTTTTAATTTTTAATTTTTAATTTTTAATTTTTAATTTTTAATTTTTAATTTTTAATTTTTAATTTTTAATTTTTAATTTTTAATTTTTAATTTTTAATTTTTAATTTTTAATTTTTAATTTTTAATTTTTAATTTTTAATTTTTAATTTTTAATTTTTAATTTTTAATTTTTAATTTTTAATTTTTAATTTTTAATTTTTAATTTTTAATTTTTAATTTTTAATTTTTAATTTTTAATTTTTAATTTTTAATTTTTAATTTTTAATTTTTAATTTTTAATTTTTAATTTTTAATTTTTAATTTTTAATTTTTAATTTTTAATTTTTAATTTTTAATTTTTAATTTTTAATTTTTAATTTTTAATTTTTAATTTTTAATTTTTAATTTTTAATTTTTAATTTTTAATTTTTAATTTTTAATTTTTAATTTTTAATTTTTAATTTTTAATTTTTAATTTTTAATTTTTAATTTTTAATTTTTAATTTTTAATTTTTAATTTTTAATTTTTAATTTTTAATTTTTAATTTTTAATTTTTTAATTTTTAATTTTTAATTTTTAATTTTTAATTTTTAATTTTTAATTTTTAATTTTTAATTTTTAATTTTTAATTTTTAATTTTTAATTTTTAATTTTTAATTTTTAATTTTTAATTATTAATTTTTAAGTTTTAATTTTTAATTTTTAATTTTTAATTTTTAATTTTTAATTTTTAATTTTTAATTTTTAATTTTTAATTTTTAATTTTTAATTTTTAATTTTTAATTTTTAATTTTTAATTTTTATTTTTTTATTTTTAATTTTTAATTTTTAATTTCAATTTTTAATTTTTAATTTTTAATTTTTAATTTTTCATTTTTAATTTTTAATTTTTAATTTTTAATTTTTAATTTTTAATTTTTAATTTTTAATTTTTAATTTTTAATTTTTAATTTTTAATTTTTAATTTTTAATTTTTAATTTTTAATTTTTAATTTTTAATTTTTAATTTTTTAATTTTTAATTTTTAATTTTTAATATTTAATTATTATTTAAAATTTTTTATGTTTTAATTTTTGTTAATTTATAATTTTTAGTTTTTAATTTTAACGATAAAAAAATATGTGGTAATACTTGCCTATGCCAATGTGACACGTATTAATATACCCACAACTGCAATGACTTCAACAATAAGAAGAATTGCAACATACACAGCATATATTAAGAAAAACTACAAACACACTGAAAAATTTAATTTTTTCAAGAGTTGTTTCATTCATATCTTGTGACTCCTTTCACCGATTTTGACGATTTTAAATAGCAACTAATTTGGGGTGTTAATTAACGATTTTATACAAAAACCAACGGTCCAGCTTAGATATTGACGGTGCGCCGCGGCGTGATCGTGATTTCCATAGACAGACGGACAGACGGTCATCGCTAAATCAACTTCCTTTGTTATAATGATATGGTTTTGGGGGTCTACGGAATTTATTTATTTATTACAGATGGAATGACAAACATTTATATACCCTAGGCCACTGAGGTGTGGAGGGTATAAAAAAGTATGTTTACCCAAAAAGTATTTTTTTTTATATTTTTTTTTTAGTTTGGCCAAGAATATGGGTTGGGAGAAATATATGCCACATTTTAGATGAACGCAATTATCTAGAACAATTTAGCTTTTTTTTAATTTTCACTATTCGCACCGTCACATTTCAGGAACTGTTAGACCTAGATAATCAAAACTTGAACTGCTGCTTAGTTTAGTGAGATGGAGTACCATAAGCTATTTTTTTTGTTGAATTAGAATTAATGTTCCCATTTATAAAATTAATTTCCGATTTATTATAAAATTGACTCGGTGATTCCCAACTGTAATTTTGCAAAGAACAGACAGACACAAATCGTCACTTTTAAACTCAGTTATTGCACCAGAAGACCTTCGATTGATTACTCTTCTTAATACTGCAATATTAAATTTTAACTTTGTTTGCATAAGCATAATACTTACTGATACAAATTGTTCAGATCTATGATACATCGATTTAATTCTTTTTCGTTATTCTCCAAGGATAACACATCATCATAGCCAATACGGGCCACTCTCATCGACAATAATTTTATATGGCCCGACAAAATACATAAGGCCATGGGCGGAAAGCAATCACTCGTATAGTTCTGTACAATTAAAACAATAAATCCGAAAAGTTGATAAAAATGTGCCATATAAAATTTCCAAGTCGACTCCATCCAGTTGAATGGAAATCGACCGGGATAAAACAGACCGCGATCCTGCTGACACAGAAACGTCACTTCGGCCATTATGACAATTGCTATATATTCAGCACAAAATATCACAGCAATACTGCGTAGACGACGTTTTAATTTAAAAAAATAATCCAATTCCAAACCATCAACGATACGGTCATCCAATGCTTGGAGTATCAATGCAAATTGTTGAATTAGTGGCATTTTAATGACAAAGAATACAAATTTGAGAACACATGCTGCAGAGCCAACAGAGAGAGAAAAATTTTTTATATTATCTATCAGGATGTCACTTTGAAAAAGATATAGCGCCAAATGTAGTGGATAACAAATCGAGACCAATATATTTAAAATGATACTATAGAACATAAAGACAGCTCTATGGTCAGCATCAATATTTAAAGGTATACCCAATATTTTCCAGCATATTAAGTTGGGTTTAAATAACTCACAACTATTGGGTTTTAAATCATCTTCAAAAATATCTCTCGATTTGGCCATTGTGTTGCTAATGTTATTGAATGTTGTTAATGTTGTTACTTTTTTTTTTTGATGTTATTGGTATCCTGTCTGTTAAGGCTCACTAGACAATTTGACAGCTTATAAGTGGTTTATAAGTGCCTTTATATACAAACAATCAAACTTTCTGTTAACACCTTTTTATTAGCGCCTTCTATTATTAATACACTTGCCTTTTTATACCCTATACCACTATGTGGTTTGGGTATAATGAGTTTGTGCTGCTGCTTGTAACTACCAAAAATATTTGACCTAGACCCATCTTTTATTATACCGATCGAATCAGAATCACTATCTGATGCGATTTAACGATGTCCGTCCGTGTGTCCGTCCGTCCGTCTGTGTGTCCATGTAAACCTTGTAATCAAACTGCAGGTCTCAAATATACGTATATTTTGATGAGATTTGGTATATGAGCTTTTATCGGCCGTAGGATGAACGCTGTTGAAACTGGTGAAAATCGGTCCATGGTCAGACCTAGCCCCCATACAAATGACCCCTATGAAATCGACATAAATTGCCATAAGATCCAAATTATCATATAGATCTTACTCAAATTGGGTTTGTATGCGTTTATTACATCCATTAATGAGTAGTCCAAAAATGATCCCTATGGGACAACCCTTACTCATAGGCCCCATGTAGAGCTGCTTCCCGATCTGCACTTAAATCTCTCAAAAAACCAAAATATTGCACTGATTCTTTTCAAATTTTGTTTGTATATATTTTTGCAAAATACAAGAGACTTTACCAAACATGATCAGGTCCAATTTTAGGCCTAGTGCCCATATAGATATAGCATCCGATATAAACTTTTTCATATCTTCAGCCAAAAAAATTAATAAAAATCCCACTCAAATTTGGTTTACCTTATTTTCTATGTCCAGTTAGTTTGGCCTAAGAGATAGGGTCTCCAAACGCACGGTATAGGGTATCGTATAATCGGTCTAGACTGACTATAATTTTCTTACTTGTTTCTATATAATATACTTCTTCTGGCAAGTGTTAAAGAACTTTTTTACAATTTAATGACTCTCAGCTGTTGCTTCCATTAGTTCTCAATTATTACATTAAATAATAATATCCAATTGATTTATCAAAAGTAATAAAAACTGTCAGTTAAAGTATGGCCACAAAAATTTTGAATATTTTAAAAGCACTATAAAAAAAAAAACGTTTTTAAAAATTATAGTTTTTTTTCTGGAATATATCAACTGCACAAGAAATATGCAGTATAGCTTTGTGAATATAGTGTTTATCAGTAAATCACGCATTTCTTAGAACAACCACATATGGCTTCTAATGCATTGAAAGATATATTCGTAAAATTTTCGGGTGCCATATCCAACTTTCTACGTGGAAATTTTATCGAAAAAGTTTCACAGATAAATAATTAAGAAGTGTCTTTCAATTCCTGGGAACCGATTCGTCGACAACAATAAGACCATAGGGCAGACGTGTGTATTTAGAAATAGTTTGCTCAAAGTTTGCAGGTTAGAGATATAACTATTTTTATACCCTATACCACTATGTGGTTTGGGTATAATGACTTTGAGCTGCTGTTTGTAACAACCAAAAATATTTGACCTAGACCCATCTTTAATTATACCGATCGAATCAGAATCACTTTCTGAGTTGATTTAACAATGTCCGTCCGTCCGTCCATCTGTGTGTCCATGTAAAGCTTGTAATCAAACTGCAGGTCGCAAATATGAATATATTTTGACGAAATTTGGTATATAGTCTTTTATCAGCCATGGGATGAACGCTATTGAAATTGGTGAGAATCGGTCCATGTTCAGACCTAGCCCCCATACAAATTACCCATATTAAATCGACATAAATTGCCATAAGATCCAAATTGTCATATAGATCTTACTCAAATTGGGTTTGTATGCGTTTATTACATCCACTAATGAGTTGTCCAAAAATGATACCTTTGACCCCATATAGAGCTGCTTCCCGATCTTCACTTAAATCTATTAAAAAACAAAAATATTGCACTGATTCTTCCCAAATTTTGTTTGTACATATTTTTGCAAAATACAAGAGATTTTACCAAACATGATCAGGATCGGTCCATTTTTGGACCTAGTCCCTTTATAGATATAGCATCCGATATGAACTTTTTCATATCTGCAGCCAAAAAAATTAATAAAAATCCCACTCAAATTTGGTTTTTGCTTATTTTCAATGTCCAGTTAGTTGGGCCTAAGAGATAGGGTTTCTAAACGCATGGTATAGGGTATCGTATAGTCGGTCTAGACCGACTATAATTTTCTTACTTGTTTGACTTAAAATTGCGAATGCGTTTTCTGAAACCTTGAAAGATCCCTTTTAAAATCTTTCTTTTAACTCATACTCTCTGTCTGTCTGTCGTGGGTGGACCCCATTCCCCCTAATCCAATTGATCTGAAACTTGGCCCATAGTCTTGTTGTGGCTAAAGATTATTTTTAGGGTAGTCACGCACAGTTACGGGGTGATATAAATGTCATTTCCCCTCATCCGATCGATCTGAAACTTAGTCCATACACTTGCTGCGGAAAAGAGATTAACTTTGACTTAGTCACGCACAGTAACGCATGGTCACGCGCGGTCACGTAGTGATCTAAAACCCATTTCCCCTTATCCGATCGATATGAAGCTAGGTCGATAGACTTGGTGTAAAAAAAGATTAACTTTGACATAGTCACGCACAGTCACGCATAGTCATGCATAGTCACGCACAGTCACGGAGTGATCTAAATGTCATTTTCCTTCATCCGATCGATCTGAAGCTTGGTCCATACACTTGCTGTGGAAAAAAGATTAAATTTGACTTTGTCACGCACAGTCACGCATGGTCACGCGCGGTCACGTAGTGATCTAAAACCCATTTCCCCTTATCCGATCGATCTGAAACTTGGTCGATAGACTTGCTGTCAAAAAAGATTACTTTGACATAGTCGCGCACCGTCATGTATAGTCACGCACAGTCACGGAGTTATCTAAATGTCATTTTCCTTCATCCGATCGATCTGAAACTTGGTCCATAGTCTTGTTGTGACTATAGATTAATTTTGGGGTAGTCACGCACAGTCACGCATAGTAACGCATAGTCACGCACAGTCACGGAGTGATCTAAATGTCATTTCCCTCCTCCAACCCATCTGAAACTTGGTGCATACACTTGCTGTAAAAAAAAGATTAATTTTGACTTAGTCGCGCACAAACACGCAAAGTCACGCACAGTCACGGAGTGATTTAAATCCCATTTCCCCTGATCCAATCAATCTGAAACTTAGTCCATAGACTTGCTGTGACCACAGATTGATTTTAAAGTAGTCACGCAAAGTCACGCAGTCTCGGAGATATTCAGGACTCATATGTATAAGGAAAGAAAGAGTTTTAATAAACACATTGTTTTTATGAGTTAGATTATTTTAATTTTTTTTTGTTAGCAATTTTATTAATATCGTCATCAATAAAAAAAAGGGTAATTCCATTTAAAATCAAAGAAAAAGCGCCAGTTTCGATCTTATCCTCTTTGAATTGTACAAAAATTAGCATGAATGTTCTACAGTACTAAACTAATATAAATTCAAAATTTTGGGTGGTTCCCGAGATATAGAGCTTCAAAAATAAAAAAATTCATTAAAAACACACATAAGTGGTCTGCCATTATTGCTTTTATCTTAAAATTTTTTACACGCAGAAGGTCGAAATTGGTCTCATTTAATAGGTATTGAAAACAGCTTTAAAACTAAGTTAAGCAATTTTTTTTTCGAAAGGCCAAAGGTCACTATCATACGATTTAAAGTTTTAAATTCCAAAAAATATATGTTGATCCTGATAGTCTCCTCTGCATTTTGTGCCAAAAATTTTGAGTGAGCTCTTATTAGTTCCTGAAATATTGATAAAAATGTGAAATTATTAAAAAAAATTGTGTACTATTTTTTACTTTTTTATTTTTTTATGCTAATTTTTTATTAAAAATTTGTTTTTTAGCAAAAATTTAAAAAAACATTCTTATATTTCAATTTTTTTTTCAGGCTTAAAACTTAAAGGAAGATGCTGATAGGCTTGTTTACATTTCGTGCTACATTTTTGGGCGAGTTGTTGTTGTTTTATTAGCGTAAAATTTTATGTAAAATTTAATTGTGTATTTTTTTAATTTTTGTTTAATTTTTACTTTTGCTGCATATTATATTTTGGTAATGTGGAAGCTTTCCCATTTTACCTGAAGTTATTTTATTGTAATGAACTTTTGCTGGTTATAGAGTAAAATATTTAAAAAATTCAAATCTAAATAAAAATCTAGTGCACGTAGTTTAAGTATTCAACAGTTGATTAATGTTTTTTTCATAAAGTTTTCTATTAAATTGAAACAGTGGTTTGGAAAAAATTGTGTTTTTTTTTGTTTTTAACATGATAATGTCTATATTGAAGTGCTTTTAGAAAATCGGGACATTCTAAATGTGTAAAGGACTAACAAGAATGCAGGAGTAGATGTTAGATTTTGTAGATGTTCCCAACATTGCAACGTCCCATAAAGTTTGTGGTACGTGCAGACTTCGCCTGTCGAATTTGAAAAATCATAGTGGTGCTTGTACCATCCAAGACATTTCTGGAACATTTACATTCGAAGAGCCTTTTCAATCTAATGAAGAAGCATCCGGCAAAGAAGCGGTTGTGTTAAACAAATTAAATGAAGTCCTACCGTATTTGGAATACTCACCTATCAAAAAGAAAAAACTTATTAAAAAAAGTTACAGTATCCAAAAATTTCAAAGGTTAAGTACTTCTGTAAAAAAAAAACTTCTCCCAGATTTAGGAACTGCTCCTACAGTTTCTCATGTTTGTCCAGAATCGACGATAATTCAGCAATTAAAGGAAAAATGCAAATCTACTCAAAAGAATAGCAAAAAATACAATTTCTAACCCTCTTACCAAAAAGTTGGACATTGCAGAAAATGGTACAGGAGTTTGAAATTTCCGACTTTATGGCACGGAAGGTAAAAAAATTAGTTGAGGATAAAGGTATACTGAGTAGTCCCAACAATAAACCAAGAAATGTTTTATCATCGAAAGTTGTGGAAGCTGTTAAAATATTTTATGAACATGATGACATCAGCAGATGCATGCCAGGGTATAAAGATTCTGTTTCTATGTTTGAGAATGGTTTGAAAATAAAAAAAAAAACTAAGAGATTGCTGCTTAGAAATCTACATGAAATGTATGCATTGTTTAAAGAAAAACATAAAGGAATAAAAAAATGCTCTATCTAAATTTTGTGAGCTTCGTCTGTAGTGAAAATACCAAATAAATGAGTAATAGTTGAACGACTTACTTGAAGTGCAAGATGATATTAACATACCTTAATTTGGCACACATTAAGTTCAACTTCTTCATAACACCGCTTGGTCAAGTTACTCATAGTTATTTAAAAGTAATTGGGTATTTTCTCTTACCCTTCTTTTGCTTAGTTGTAAGAATTATTATTGTGACGAATAAATATAATTATTGATTTAAAATTATAATAAACAGTTGGTTATGAACTACCTACATAATCAGAACGACGTGTTTCATTATTTTAATGTTCGGTAAACACGCCGAACATAACACGTCCGAAAAATTTTGTTTTGGTCAATGACAGTGGAACTCACAATATCTGCGTGTGCACAAAACACCAAAATGTAAAACTAATGATAGCTCCTTGAACTTAAAAAAATTAATAGAAGGCTTAGAAGATCTCCACTTGAAACGTATAAAAATTACTTTCAGAAAATCACGTGCAATTCTTCGACCCCCAAATGCTATTTAGCTAAATGTAAGGACTGTCCAGGAGTAGAAAATATCAAGCAAAAACTTGGCGAATTATTAGAAATAAATCATGTTAATGAAATTACATATAAACAATGGAAACGTGTTGATAGAGACTCATTAGAAACAATGGTAAAGTAGGTTGATGATTTTCTGGATTCACTTTGCGAAAAATTATTGACACTTTAGCATTTTTGAATGCAAAAAAATCATCGCTTGGAAAACAAGAGTACATTACAATATGTGATTTTTCGGAAAATTCAACTTTTTTTGTTCAGTACTCTTCACAATGTTTTCATTGGAACAATAGCCAAGCTACTTTATATCCAATTTCTACAAGTACAAATGCCACAACATTATTGCAGTCCTCTTGTTCCAACGCCTTATGATAATGTTTATACAAGATAATATTTTGTTCAACACCACGAAATTTTTTTTATTTTTTCAGATGGCTCAGCCGCTCAATTTAAGAGTAAAAAAAATTTGTTAATTTATGTCATCATGAAGATGATTTTGGGTTTCCAGCCGAATGGCATTTTATTGCCACAAGCCATGTAAAAGGCCCTAGCGATGGCCTTGCTGGAACCGTAGAGAGAGAATCTCGCCAGAGAGAAGCTTGCCAACACTCAAAAGCCGTAGAACCATCCTGAATGTGTCGTTTTTGCTAAATCTTATTAATGGCGATGTAACTCAAAATACTTGTTATTTCTCTTAATATTCCTCAGCGACACGTTACTTTCATCCATATTAAATTCCAGTTTTATTATTTTTTTATGGTTACCGTTAAAAAAGTTATTTCCTTTTCGAAACAATGATGAATTTCATGATGAAGCGATGCCAGATAGAAATGATGGTGCCTGATATATTTTTTATAAAATTTAACAATTTTCTTATCACTTCATACATTTTATATAAATATTTTTTTATTTTCTACTTTTTATCTACTTTTTTTCATTATACCCTATACCACTATGTGGTTTGGGTATAATGACTTTGTACTGCTGTTTGTAACAACCAAAAATATTTGACCTAGACCCATCTTTAATTATACCGATCGAATCAGAATCACTTTCTGAGTTGATTTAACAATGTCCGTCCGTCCGTCCGTCTGTGTGTCCATGTAAAGTTTGTAATCAAACTGCAGGTCGCAAATATGAATATATTTTGATGAAATTTGGTACATAAGCTTTTGTCGGCCATGGGATGAACGCTGTTGAAATTGGTGAGAATCGGTCCATGTACAGACCTAGCACCCATACAAATTACCCCTATGAAATCGACATAAATTGCCATAAGATCCAAATTGTCATATATATCTTACTCAAATTGGGTTTTGTATGCGTTCATTACGTCCATTAATGAGTAGTTCAAAAATGATCCCTTTGGCCCCGTATAGAGCATCTTCCCGATCTTCACTTAAATCTATTAAAAAACAAAAATATTGCACTGATTCTTCTCAGATTTTGTTTGTATATATTTTTGCAAAATACAAGAGACTTTACCAGACATGATCAGGATCGGTCCATTTTTGGACCTAGTCCCCATATAGATATAGCATCCGATATGAACTTTTCCATATCTGCAGCCAAAAAAATTAATAAAAATCTGACTCAAATTTGGTTTTTGCTTATTTTCTATGTCCAGTTAGTTGGGCCTAACAGATAGGGCATGGTATAGGGTATCGTATAGTCGGTCTAGACCTATTATAATTTTCTTACTTGTTTTAAAATAACTTTAATCTATTTCCCCTTAATTATACCCTATACCACTATGTGGTTTGGGTATAATGACTTTGTGCTGCTGTTTGTAACAACCAAAAATATTTGACCTAGACCCATCTTTAATTATACCGATCGAATCAGAATCACTTTCTGAGTTGATTTAACAATGTCCGTCCGTCCGTCCGTCTGTGTGTCCATGTAAAGTTTGTAATCAAACTGCAGGTCGCAAATATGAATATATTTTGATGAAATTTGGTATATAAGCTTTCATCGGCCATGGGATGAACGCTATTGAAATTGGTGAGAATCGGTCCATGTTCAGACCTAGCCCCTATACAAATTACCCATATGAAATCGACATAAATTGCCATAAGATCCAAATTGTCATATAGTTTTTACTCAAATTGGGTTTGTATGCATTCATTACATCCACTAATGAGTAGTCCAAGAATGATCCCTTTGACCCCGTATAGAGCTGCTTCCCGATCTTCACTTAAATCTATTAAAAAACAAAAATATTGCACTGATTCTTCTCAAATTTTGTTTGTGCATATTTTTGCAAAATACAAGAGGCTTTACCAAACATGATCAGGATCGGTCCATTTTTGGGCCAAAAAAATTAATAAAAATCGCACTCAATTTTGGTTTTTGCTTATTTTCAATGTCCAGTTAGTTGGGCCTAAGAGATAGGGTTTCTAAACGCATGGTATAGGGTATCGTATAGTCGGTCTAGACCGACTATAATTTTCTTACTTGTTTAATTTTAAAATAACTTTAATCTATTCCCCCTTAATTTTTCTTTGCAATTATTTTATTAATTTTAAAATTTGTATTAGTTTTGTTCCTGTTTTATTACCATTTATTCTAATAACAAACAATTGTGTTGCTTTCAAATCTGTGATATATGATCTGTGGTAATAGTTATAGTTCCAAAGATAACGTTTTTAACATGGTAAGGATTCTGGCGAAACAAAAATCTGGACTCAAAATTGTTCATATAAATGCACAAAGTCTTAGTAACAAAATAGATGAGTTTAGATATATGTTTGTTGCCTCTGGAGTTGACGTCATCTGCGTATCTGAGACCTGGTTCGATTCCTCAGTCAATGATTCAATTTTCAATTTGCCGGGATTTAAACTATTTCGTGCTGATAGGATAGCAAACGCTGATGGTGCGTCAATTTATGTGAGAACGGAGATAAATTGTTGTGTAGAGCTAAGATCAGAGCCTACTAGTGAGATTGAGTACCTATTTCTTGAATTAAACACGAAGGATAAAGAAAAAATTCTTATCGCCTGCGTATATCGACCGTATAAATTTATTGATACCAAAGACTTGTTTAATAAAATTGAATCTCTGTCCTTATTGTACAATGACGTAATAGTTTCTGGTGATTTCAATAGTAACCTGCTAGTTGATAAGTCACTTTTAGAGCCCATGCAAACGCTCGGTCTTTTGCCTGTTAATACGATCGTTCCAACCCATTATCCAAGTGGCTCGAACAGTTTGCTTGATGTATTCTTTACTAATCATAAAAGCAAAATACTGCTTTACGATCAATTTTCTGCCCCTGTTTTTTCGAAGCATGACTTAATTTTTATGATATATCATACCTATGTTAACAATGAAGATGTACATTACACTTATAGAGATTTTCGTGGCATTGACTATACAGCGTTAAACCAGCGTATTGATTGCGTTCATTGGGATTCAATTTATGGTCTTGAGAATGTTAATGATCAAATTGCTTTAATTCAAAATAAGCTTCTCACAATATTTTATGAAATTGCGCCTGAAAAAACAGGAACACTTAAACCTATACAGCCTCCTTTGTTTACTTCAATTATAAAACGTTTAATTGATGAACGAGATCTGTCATATAAACGTTGGAAGAAATTTAAAACGCCTGAGTTACATTCATTGTTCAAATACAGTAGAAAGGAAGTTGTGAACTGCACATAAATATATTGCAAAATCCAGTTATTATCGACAGAAATTCTCTTCAGCTATTGATAGCAAGAGAAAATGGAAAGAGATCCGTGAAATAGGTATTGGGAAAAGAAATCCTTGCACTGTTGGTTGTGATGTGGACGTTGATAAGTTAAACAAAAAATTTGTCGAAATCCAAGTAAATAGACCAACTGAAAATGAGTACGAAAAAATTCATACTGTGCCTATTGAGAACTGTTTTGATTTTCGATGTGTGGATCAATCTGAAGTTCTTAAAAGTATTACATCAATTAAGTCAAATGCTGTGGGCTAAGATGAAATGAATCCAAGATTTTTAAAAATTGTCTTTCCTAAACTTCTGCCATTTCTTACGTGTTTAGTTAATACAATATTAACAAAATCAATTTTCCGGATATGTGAAAGAAAGCAAAAATCATTCCTATTCCAAAGAATAACAGCGACTTCCGACCTATTGCGATACTACCATTTCTATCCAAGGTTATGGAAAATCTTATGTACGAGCAAATGAATGAGTATTTAAAGAATCAACATCTCCTTACGGATAGACAATCTGGGTTTAGACAGGACAGAAGCTGCATTACGGTTTTGATCGATGTAGTGGAAGAAATTAGATCAAAACTGAATAAGAATATGGTTGAATTATGGTCTGAATTACTGTGACGTACAAATTTATGCTGATGACGTACAGTTGTACTTAAGCAGCAGAATAGAAAATGTTCAACATTGTACTGACTGTATTAATAGTGACTTGGATAATATACATAAATGGGCATGTACAAATGGCTTATGTATAAACCCTGACAAATCAAAATGTATTTTAATTTCAAGAAGTAATAAAAAAAGACTGAATGACAATATTTTTCTACATATTAACAACTCAAGAATCGACTTCATCATCGAACTTGGGAATCACATTTAATGCTGAACTTTCTTGGTCTAACCATATAAATATATCAGCTGGTAAAGTTCATGGGATGTTGAGAAACTTGTGGGCTATGCAATCATCGACGCCGTTTGAAATAAGAAGGCTTTTTGGCAAAAACCTATTTAATACCAGTTCTACTGTAGGGGTGTGAAATATTTGCAAATTGCGACACTATTGACATTAATCGCCTCGAGGTCACATATAATAATATAGCCAGATACGTTTTCAACAGAGGTAGACGAGATAGTATATCATCATATTCATACCAGTTACATAATACAAGTTTGAAAGATTTACTAAAATATAAAAGCCTTTTAATGATGCATAAGATTATTTATCTGAAGAACCCAGAATATCTTTTTAACAAAATTATTTTTGCACAATCGCCTCGTGGAAGAAATTTGACATCACAAAAATACAAATATTTAATGTCTACAAGACAATTTTTCAGCTACACCACGTGTCTTTTGAACAATTTACCATCATATATCCAAGTACAAAGCAACGCATTACTTTTCAAAAAGGAACTTAAAAAAATTTTTGTTTGAATCTATGTTAAATTTCAACTTTATTATGTTCATTATTATGTTAATTTTTATGATTTATTTACTTTATTTTTATTAATCTCGAAATTTACTGTAACTCAATGTTAATATTACAAATGTTACTTGCTATCACTGTAATTTATAAGATTTGTTCTTGTTGTGATAGCTATTCAATAAAACAATATAATAATAATAATAATAATAATGTTATATTATTCATTTGAAAGTAAATACCAGTGGACTTTCTCAGTCTTTTGCTAATATTAAAAATTTCTTTGAAAATTATTTTTTAAATGACTATAACATTTTTATTTAAAAATTTTAAAGAATTTTGTATTATTTTATAATTTCAAAGCTATTAATGTTAGAAATACAAAGTCACTGATTCGTTTAAAAATTAAAAAAAAAAATTTTTTTAAGTTCCGCCAAGGTCAGATATTTTGTGCAAAATTTATGAATACAAATTTTTCCACTATGTGGTTACAGTATAATGAGTTTGAACTGATGTTTGTAACTACTAAAAGTATTAGACCTATGTCCATCTTTTATTATACGGATCGACTCAAAATCACTTTCTGAGTCGATTTAACGATGTCCGTCCGTCCGTCTGTGTTTTATGAATGACAGAAAAAGGAAACGGTAGAGTTGACACGAGTTGCTATATACTTACAAAAAAGGGTTAAGACATAATGCGCTTAATTGTTAAATTATATTAATGGGTAAAATCTTGTAAAAATTGGAAATGTCAGCATTACTTTAATTTCTAAATGGTATCCATTGCATTCCATTGCGCTTAGCAAAAATTCATAGCTGGTTAGAGCCGTTAACTAGTAAAACAACGGAAATTGATGTATGGAAAAATGAAATTCCTTCTTCAATTAAGTATTGTACAACAAAAAAATTTGCATTCAAAAACGAAACCAAAGATGTCATAACTGAAGAAGTTCAAAAAATAAAATATAAAATTAAAGAACCACATCCAGTAATATTTAAATTTGATGACAAAGACATTGAAGTAAATTTTATAATGTATCTCACAATGATTGATGGAAAAGTTACACAAGCTTTAACCGAAACAAAGTCATCGTCATTATATGCCAAAAGACATCAAGTCAATTTAGCCAACCCCCATCACAAGACGATAGTTCTAAGGAAGCCTACGAATTTGAAATATCCGCTCTTCATGCTATAATACGGTTTGTGGAGCTGAGCATATTCTTAAATTGGGTTATGATTTGGAATTTGGTCCGTTAGGCGAAACAGTGAGAAACAACAAAGAATATGAAGAAAAAATTAAGCAAAAAAAAAAACAAATTCAAAAAAATATCTACAGCTAGGCCTCATAATCGACCAACGAAAACAAGGATACACAAAGAAAATGAAGAAAAAAGTAAGCAAAAAAAAAAAAAAAAAAATTTAAGGAAAAAATCTACAGCTAGGCCTCATATCGACCAACCAAAATAAGGAGAAAGAAACCCAAATGATGGAAATACTGCAAGGAGATTTTTTTTCCGATCCAGAAACTGCAATATCTATCGCAGGTGTAGATCAGGAATTAATAAAACAGCTACACTTTATAACGAAAAATACTCTTGGAGATATATGCCATCCATAGTTCATAAAATTTTTTACCATGGGAAACAAATAACTCAAAGCAATTTACTACCAATAGGAGATCTATCTGAAGAAACACAAGAAAAAAGGAACAAAGACTACAGATTATTTCGTGAGCACAACACAAGAAAAATGTGCAGATGTTGCACTAATGAACACCTTATCGCTATTTTGTTATGTTTTTCATATCAATATATCGCACCTATACCTCTAAAGTGAGTCAATTCAAAATTTTTCAATTTTCACTTTTTGCAAGAAAACGATACACGGTGGTCATATCTATCCACTGTAAAAATCTTAAATCGATTTTTCTAGTCTTTCGCAAAAAAAAAAATACAGTTGCAACCCTCTTTGTATTATAAGAGTAGTTTCTTTAGAATCCACTAAAAAGACATATTTTGAGTTGCACCCAAAAAAATTGTTATTTTTGATGATCACTGAAAAAATCGCAAAAACAACTACTGTTCTATATTTATAATTCGCAATTCTTTACAATGAAACAACTATTTTTAAATTTTACTACTGAAAATTTGTAAATTTCGAGTTGACTCACTTTAGAGGTACAGGTGCGACAAAAATAGAAAACTACCTCTATTGAATTAGACGAAGAAGCTAAAGAACTTATAGGAGATTAAAATCAAGGCTGTAACAATATGAAATACAATTTTTTGTATAGTTAACAATTTTATTTGGTTTAAAAATTTATGTATTTTATATATTTACAATATAAATTGATATAGAAATATTTAAAAAACAATACAAAAATTTTTAACTAAAGTAAAAAAATACGATTATTTCATTGAAACTTCTCTATCTTGAACCAATATCAGGTAACTTTTACGTTTTCTGCTTCATAAATTATATTTTAATTGGGGTCTTTCAAAAAAAGGCCAACCTTTGGCCCTTGTGAACATTAGGACTAACAAGTTTACGGGGGCCAAATGTGACATTTTCTGACAAAATTTAACTTAAAAATTTTTAAAACGTTTTAGTTGCAAAATTAACTGAAATATAAGACATTATATAAAAAAACCTTTTTTTAACCTTTTAGCACTTTACCTTTGTACTAAAATTCAACTATAAATGAAAATGTATTTTAAATCCTCCACAAGTTTTTTTTTTGTTATCGATCAATATTTACGTTTTGTAATAAAAATTAAAGGTTAAAGTCCCACCTACGAATCAAAAAAAAAAAAAAAAAAAACCGCACATCAAAATTCAAATCCAATGAAAAGTTACGGATTTTTGACCACCTTCCCGTGAAATGATCCACCTCCATCTACTAACTTTGATGATTTGTATCAATTTGTTGATTATTCTCTAAACGTTAATATTGTAAAACGTAACATTATTCTGTAGTTAAACCGTGAAATTCACAAATTAGTCATTTTATATGGTAAATTTTTTTATATTATTTTATTTTATGATATCAATGTCTGTAAGGATTTATTTCGTAGACTAAAAAAAAGAAATAAAAAAATTTAGGGTAATTTAATTTTATTTTTTAACAGATCTACTTTTCTTAAGTCTGAAATAAAACTATATTATTTTTTGATCACTAAGTATTTCAAATTTCAACAAATACAAATCATGACAACTCAAATTTGGTTTGTGCTTATTTTCGGCATCCAATTGGTCGGACCTAAGACCCTTTAAACTCATGGTTAAAGTTATCGCATAGTCGGTATAGACTATTATTACTTCATTACTTAATCTACTTAATTATTTTCGTGTGAATTACTGATGGCCTAACAATCTTATTGGTTCGCCGCCATAGGGCGTTTTGAAAGATTTTTAATAAAATTTAGTCTTTTCTTGAAATATTGTGCAAACTGAAATTACACAGAGCTTATTCTTAATGCTCGTATTCTTATAGCATGTGAGTAACGATATGCATATTGATAACACTTTTTATATATCCCGTGTTATTCTTACATAATTTATATTGTAGAATAATAATATTGTAGAATAATATAGGTAGGTATATAAATAACATGTATGAATTTAACAAAAATATAATTATATGTATAAAGTGTTAAACTGTAAATAATATATATGAAAATTTTGTACAGTTCTCGTATTGTTGTGTAATGCACTGGCACGTATAACTCCAGTAAGAGGAGATGTGGCTGATAGGACAACATATGGAACAGTGATAGTTTTAATGGAGTTTTTCTTTAGTAAACATGCAGATTTCCAATATGTTCTTATTATTGTCGAAAATTGTTTATAGAAACAAATATTTTATTATTTCGAACAGTATTCACTTTATTCGATGCGAGGATTCATTTGCCTGACATACAGTTTATCCAAACAGAACTCGAACACTATAATAAATAAATGTTGTTGGCAAAAACAGAGAAAATTAATAATTAAAAAATAAAATTTGCCATTTGTTACTTGATGGATTATATGTTAAGCTATCAGAAACAAAGAACAAAATTAAAAATCATTGAGCATAATTTAAGTAAACGTAAAGAAGTCAAATAATAAACAAAAAACGCCAAACTTGTATGTCTTCGAAGATTTATATTTCTAATAATTATACAAGAAAGCAACATATATCTTCCTTTTGTATTAATAAGTGTTTTTCAAGCCTGATAGAACTTTAAGTTGTAAACACTTACACAAAAAATTAAATTTTAATGAAAAAATGTGTCCTTATTCGAAAGATCTATGAAACGCGTTCTGGACGTCCAATTTTGGGCCACTTTTTCGAGCATTGCTGCCCGTATGTCAAAAATAACACGAACAATGACCATAATGCCAGCTCTGGCTTAATTTTTTAAGAAATAAAGTCCAATGAAGCCACCAACTTACAAACCGCATCAAATGGTGAATTCCTCTGAATGTAGTGGAGTCTCTAGGATTGGATTGGTCTTAGTCCATATGCAGCAATTTTGATACAAACCCATTAACCAAAAAACGAGACTCATCGCTGTACACAATTTTTTGGAAAAACATCGGATCTGTATACAACTGCTCTAGAACCAGGAAAGGTGAGAGTATTATCAGTGAACAAGTATTACCCAAAAGAGAATTATCTGGCAATGCACATATTTATATTAAAAACTGGATTCCAACTATTTAGAATTATGGTTGCACAGTGGTTGATTTGAATGACGTTGGCGGTCAAAATTACTTTAAAGTGTATTTTGACTTTTAATAATTTATCTAATTGAAAATTTTGAAGCAAAACTAGTAGAGTGTTACATGCGGCTGTACCAAATGGTTAAAACCCTCCATCTGGATTTTACGTTTAAATTGATAAGGTGCATTTCATAATTATAAGGTCAGTCGTATTTTTGCAAATGTTTTGAAAAATTTACAAAACCTAAAACTCTCTATAGGGAGAATAATGTATGTACGCCTAGCAATAAAAAAAAACAATAATGTCACTCATTTCAGCTAAGGCAATTACTGTTATAATAACAAATACAATTTACACCTGTTTCATTATTATAAGGTAAGTTGGCGTTTGAAAAATACCACTGATCTTAAATTTTTAAAAAGATCCAATTGACTCTTTTTCACAAAGGTTGAATAAAATTTATAGTTTAATATTTAAATTTCTTAAATAAATTCATTTCATTTGAACTCTAATTGCATTTGTACTCTACAGCTAGCCAAGGCAATAGTGGACTTCAGGGATGTCTCCGTAAATAACAGTGAATTACGTTTAAAATCTGATGACTTCATGGCCGGTCTAAGGGTCAATAAACAATAAAAAAGGTCTTAAGACCTTTTTTATTATGCCAAATCATTAAAAACAATTGGTCATCAACATATTTATGCGAAGAATGGGAAAGTGTACTGTAAAAAAGTGATATCGCAAGACAGCTGCTTATTAGAGATGAAGATGATGTTGATAAAATGTTATTAGAGGCAACTACAAATAAACATTGGAAGAGAAGATCTATGGTTAATAGTAGAGGAGTTGACGATACAAATTCAAGTGATGATGGTGAAGATGGTGCTGCGTACGTGTCCCCTTAATAATGACTGGGTATATTTATTTCACATATATTATTTTCCTTTTGTATGATTAAAAATCAATATTTTAAACAATTTTCAAATTTTAAAACATATATTTGCAATTTAAATTTTAATTTTCTAAATTTAGTAAGTATTATTATCAGAAGCGTTTCATCCGTTGAAAAACTTATCCAATTTAAATCGTTAATAGCAAGTTTGCCTAAGTTACCGGATATAATTGCAGTCCAAGAAACATGGTTTCAGAAAGATATTACACAAATTTATAAAAATCCCGGATTTAATAACATACATTTTTGTAGAGAAGATGCTTATGGTGGTAGTACTTTATATGTTAATAATAACATACATTATGAAGTTGAAATTTGCAAGAGTAGTTATTTTGTGGAGCTTATTGTTGTTACTTTGAGAAATTTTAAAGTTGATTACAAACCTTTGAAAATAGTTTCTTTTTATAGATCGCAAAAATGTAATGTTAATGATTTTATTGATATAATTGATAGTATATTAAACATTCATGCTCGCAATCCAATTATTATAGTTGGTGATTCTAATATTGATCTATTTCAAAATCTTCATTTCACAGATTTGTTATCCGTATTTCATAATTATGATTGTGACATTGCTCACAATATGATAACAAGGCCAATAGGTAAAACATGTATTGATCATGTTTTTAGCAATTTTTCAGAGAAAATTAATGTTGATTCAGTTGAATGTAATTTATCAGATCACAATATAATTTGTTGCAAATTTAAAACTGAATTTATTAAGGAAAAAAGCATAGAGATTACGAAAACACATTGTGACTATGCAAAGGCTAGAGAATACCTACAAAATAGCCTACCTGGTAACTATTCTTCAATGAATTCAACACAATTGACTAACACATTGGTTCAATGTATGAAAAATGCTATAAATAGTTCAACTGTAGTAATAAAATATAAAAAACAGTTACGATTTGATCTTATTCCGTAGGTTAACAAGAATATATAAGAATTAATATTAAAAAAAAAAACTATCAAGGAATAGACGTAAATCAAAAAATAAACAAAATATGGAAAATTTTTTAAAGCGAATCAGTAAAGTTATAAAAATTGCTACTAAAAAATGTAGAGAGGATTATTACAATGAAAGTTTATGTAAAATAGGAAAAGATCCAAAGAAATCTTGGAAATTTATCAACAACACTCTTGGTCGGACAAAAAGTAATGAAATCAGCCTTAATGACTCTCATGGGCAAAAAATAAAATGTGATCAAATTAAAGTTAATTGTTTTAATAATTTTTTTCTTACGAGCGTGGCAAGTCTGAAGAGGAAAATAACAGCTCTTCCTGGAGACATGTTTAATTCGCTACGAACTCTTTTTCAATCAATTCACCGTTTTACCCTGCAAATTTTTAATGATAATGATATTATGGAAATCATATTGAATATGAAAGCTAACAAGAGTCCAGGCTATGATAATATTTCACCTAAATTTGTGATGGAATGCAGAGATAAAATAACCCCAGTTTTAACTGATATTTTTAATAAAATGTTAAATAGTTCAGAGTATCCTGACATCTTAAAAGTCCATAAAATAATTCCAATACCAAAAAAAGTAAATGTAACAACTGTAGATAAATACAGACCCATTTGCTGTTCTTTCTACGATTGTTAAAATTTTAAAAATACTTTATGATAAAGTTTTAGTATACCTGGAAGAAAATTATCTTTTATATAAATATCAATTCGGATTTTGTAGAGGATGCAGTGCTGAAGATGCTGTATTGAACGTGATACGGTGTATATGTAGTGGGCTTGATGAAGGATATATTGGAGTTGCTGGAATATTCTTCGATTTCAGTAAGGCTTTTGATTTAGTAGATCATCAAATAATGTTGCAAAAATTGATGCATTATGGTGTGCAAGGACGAGAACTTCTGTTGTTTAAAAGTTACTTCCACAACAGGAAACAATATGTAAACATAAACAAAGCAGAAAGTCGGGATCGGATAAGTGGGCGTGGTACCTCCCATACAAGTAATAGTTCAATATTATATATCTCGAGTAATGTGATAGAAAGGGCTTTTCAAAGAGCTTTTTGATGTCACCTATTATTAATGTGAGTAGTCGGATGCAATATGGGTAGTATCGGACCAATAGGCGTGGCACCTGCCAAACAAAGTAAATATAAAATGTCATATATCTGGAGTACTGTAATAGTGAAAGTCTTGGGACTTTGTGTGAGTCCATAAGTAATTCATTTAATTAGTTAGACAAAAAATGGCCGTGACCGGAGCAGTGGGCGTGGCACCGCCCATACAAAGTAAATATATGGCATCATATAACTGGTGTGCTAAAAGGAAGCTTTGAGACTTTGCACGAGCCTGTCAGATTTTAGTATGAGTTGTCGAAAAAAATTGGCGGGTTCGCTCCAATGGGCGTGGCACTCCCCATGAAAAGTAACTATTTAATGTCATATATCTGGAGTACTGTAAAAGATAGAGCTTCTTTGTGTGATTAGTCGACCAAAAAATGGGCGTGGTCGGAGCAGTGGGCGTAGCACCGCCCATGCAAAGTAGATATCTAATATCATATGACTGCTGTAAAAGGGAAAGACTCGACATTTTGCATGAGTTCATCAGATATTAATGTGCGTAGTCCAATAAAAATTGGGCGGGATGGGATTAGTGGGCGTGGCACCTCCTGTGTAAGAAATATGAAGCACTACGAAAGCGACAGTCTTTTGACAAGTTCATTAGTTATCAATGTGATTTGTCCTGGAAAATATATCGCCAAAATCAAAAATCGCCAAACACGAAAATCGCGAAAAATTAAAATCGCCCTAAAACAAAAATCTTCATATTCAAAAATGGACAAAAGCAAAAATCGCTAAAAAGAAAAATTGCCAAATGATATTCTAAGTTCAAGACCGATAATTAAGTGTTGCCAGATCTAATATGGATAATCCATCTTCTTCTTATGGGCAGCTACATGTACCTTGCTCCAGGGTAGGAACGCCGAAAAATCTGATAATTGTTGTACCGAATGAAAAACAAAAAACATTGTATATCAGCAAGTATCGAAATAAAGAAATCTATACTAATAATCTATACAAGCATAATAAAGAGGTAATGTGTGTTTGTTTGTTTGTTGGAGGTAATCTCCGTAACTACTCATCTGACCTTCCTGACATTTTCACATAGTCTTACTGCGGATATGGGAGTGCTACAGGCTTTAATTTTTTTTAAATATTTTTAGTGGGCGTGGCACCTCCCATACAAAGTAAATTTTTAATTTCATATATATTAAGTACTATGATAGAGAAAGCTTTGCAAATTTGTCTCAGGTCATTTATTATTGACGTGTGTAGTCAGACAAAAAATGGGCGGGATTAGAAAAATGCGCGTGGTACCCCCACACAAACTTAATATTAAATGTGATATATCTGAATTACTGTATTACTGAGAGCCTTGGGACTTTGCGTGAGCCCTTTCATAATGATTCGGAAGCGGGGGGAGGGGGAGGGTGTAGCGAAGCACACCGGGTTACATCTAGTTTTGTATAAATTAAAAAAACAAACTGGATGCTAAACCAAAATTAATGATATTTCAATCTTTGGTTCAATCCCACTTGAATTACCTAGCAATTATATATGCTTACGATAAAAATAATAGTTCATTGAAAGCACTTCAATGCATGCAACATAAAGTACTAAAAACTATATATAAATTGCTATTATTGTTTTCAACTACCTCACTGTATAGGGACATAAGCAAATCAATTTTACCAGTTTATGAATTGCATGAATATGAAGTTTTAATGTTTGTCTATAAATGCATAAACCATATTGGTCACCATACCTTAATATTTTCACAGAACTAATCAAATTTTAATGCCCGAAATAGAGGAAATTTAAGAATTCCTAGATGCCGTTTAGAAACTACTAAGCAGCGCATGGATTATGTTGGTAGTATAAAATTCAACAATTTACCCGGAAATTTAAATTGATTAGTCGAATTTCATTGCTTAAATCATCTTGGAAGCAACATCTATTATGCAACTTTGAAACGCTTCTGTAAAAGATAAAGATCTCATAATAAAATATATATATATATATATTTATTTGTACTTTAAAAAGTTTAATTAAAGAGCCAACTTGCCTCAATAATGCCTATTAGGCGCTGAGGCCAAATTCATATGTATAAGTATTTTTGTGCAAATAAATAATTAATAATAATAAAAAAAAAGATAATTAAAATAGGCGCTATTCATGCGACTCCACCCTTTGTAGGTTTAACTAAACTAGGCCAGTACTTTCACCCTGACTTGGAATTTCTCACCCCCAGACAATAACGCGAAAATTTTTCACTGTTCCACGTAAATATTCGTAGGCTATAAACTATTGACATCACAACTTGAATTTGTTGCATTTCTGTTATAGATTGTTGCAGATCATCCAGCGCTGTTATAAAAATATTGAAGAGTTCAGGTATGTTGAACTGAACATTTCTTCCTCTCATACAATTGGCATTCGAAAATCTGTTACAATTTCTAATGTTGTCTGGATTGTTTATGGGTAGATAAATATTAATGTATTGATGTAAGCTTTATTGTTTGCTCTTATACATAGGAGAGTTTTTGTTAGTTGCCTCGGCTCTGGTTTCCAAATAAAGGGAGCAAAAAGGTCAGTTAACATCATTTGCAGAGTGTTTTGTACGTTCGTTACCATGATTTTTGCAGTTAAAGCATGATAATACAGCTGAAATAGAAATATGTTGCATAGATTTTTCTTACATGTGGTTTATTTCTGTTGTTGGGAAAATAAGTGACTAATAAAAATATCATATAAATTTGGTTTACACTTATTTTATATATTAAGTTGTGATCTAAGCAAAGATGGACCTGATATCCTTTCTCAAACCTCTTAGTAGAGGTTATCGTATAGTTGATATAGACCGACTATAACTTTATTACTTATTCTAAATTAACTTAATTCTCTTGAACAAAGAAAAATAATCAAAAAAAATTAGTAGTAACACTTTAAACGACACTCCAAACATTTATTTCAAATGAAATTTATATTTAATATTTTAACATCTGAAATAAATTCATTGCATTTGTACTATAATGGCAAATAATGAATAAGCTGCCCTGCATGTTGCTAAAAATGTATCCAAGTGTATGTGTATCATACCTGCAGCCAAGACCACAATGGACTTCAAGGATCTCTCCGTAAATAACAGCATGTGTTTTTTAAATTTTGCACTTTTATTGGTCCAATTACTAGCAAATATTGCTCGATGTAGTTGATCCAATTGATATTGAAAGTCACTGCCAAAATAACATGTTGAAATATCTTCAATGGCATTGCTATAAAAAAAACAGAATAATAAATAATATCCGAAGTAGCCGTAACGTTGAAGAGCAGGACCATGGCCACGCAAATATTAACGGCCGTAACACAGAATTGTACGAACATGGACAACGAAATGAAATTTTGTATAATCGTATATAATCTGTAAGCAAAAAGGCAACAAAATAAATTAAAATCACTTTTAAGCTGAAACGGAACAATAAATATAATTAGCTGCCTACAAATGGATCTCTAACTTAAGATTTGTGAATTTAGCTATTAAGAGGTACAATTGTTAAAGCATTGTCCTGAAACTTTAAAATTGGATAAAAATGCTGCTGGCGAAACTAAATTCCTAGTGTTGTCACCTTTTATTGATTTTCATGACAAACACATGGTTTCATTGAGTTGAAAGCATTGGTACTCGCAACCTGATCACAATATATGCATAACATAGTCTGGAGCCATATAAGTAGATTATATATTTCAATATATAACTAAGGTCTTGTAACAAAATTTAGCAAAATGTATTTGCGTATGTAAGTATATTTGCGACCTGTAATTGGCAAAAATTATATTAATTACAAGAATTAACTTTTGGTACTTTAAATGTAATTGCTAACAAAGACCGGAATACTTTTGATTTTTGTTTTCACAAAAGAAACAAAAATTACTCAAAAATATTTTAAAAAGGATGAAAATAAAAAAAATATGAAAGTGGAATAAATTTTCTTGAACGATATAAATATAAATGTGTTCAACATTTTCAAATATTTTAATTTATTTATAACAACAAACAAACGTACTTATATCAAAATATAATACTATCAAGTGGGACGGCGGACAGAGCCTTCAACTAGTACAATGCAAACAAAGGATATTTGGAAAGATGAGACAACATCTTCTATCACCCCAATCAAATTTGAATTCAAAAAAGAAACTCATGATGCCATTAACAAAGAAGTAACTGTCATCAAAGCATAAATTGCAACACTACATCTATTACAATTACAGTTAGATGGGCAGCAAATTGAAGTAAGCTACCAATTAATGCTGACAATGATAGATGGAAAAGTAGGCCAGGCTTTGACTAACACGAAGGCTGCATCCAACTGCATCATATGCCAAGCAAGATCAAGCCAATTAAATCAGGTCCCGACAAAACCAATAGATAATTCTGATGTATATGAATTTGGATTATCACCACTAAATGTAAGAATACGACTTATGGAACACATACTAAAAATAGGTCTTTATTTGTATTTCGGTTCTTCAGGATCAATAGGAAACAACGAAACCAACAAGGAGTTAAGAAGTTCAAAAATGAAACATGTTCAAGATGAATACCGCAAATCTGGACTGATTATAGATCAGCCAAAACAAGGGTCAGGAAATACAAATGATGGCTATACCGCAAGAAGATTCTTTTCAAATCCAGAAACAGCATCTGAAATAACAGGAGTGAATTTAAATCTTATTTGCAGATTTAAAATAATCCTAGAAGTACTTGCGTGCAATGAAGAAATTGACTCCAAAAAAATTTGGAGAGTATGCTAAGGAAACTGCAAAAATATATACAACCAAGTAGCCATGGAGAAATATGCCTGCAACAGTTTACAAAATTCTTTATCATGACGAGCCATCTGGAAATCTATCAGAGGAGGCAAAGGAAAAAAGGAATAAGGATTACAGATTTTATAGAGAGCACAGTACGAGAAAAATTTCACGAAATTCCACAAATTAAGATCTATTTAATATATTTCTAGCGGAGCCCAGCCTTCGAAATTCGAGTACAAATTCTAGGAAATTTTATTTTATCATTCAATTTATTTCTTTTAATGTTTACTTCATTATAAATATTTGTTGAACACACAGAAATAAAGGTCACCTTGTGTGCCACCTAAAGGAATTAAAATTTTTGGCAGTTCACAATTCAACACAATTATTGTAATGAAATCTGTACGTTAACTTTCCTGTTGCATATTGTAAAGTTGATTGTGCATGCATAACTTTCCTCAAACTCAACAAATTTAAACAGTTAATAGCTCAAAAGAAAGAGCTTGATCCACTGAGTATTCTGAGAGTGAAACGATCAAGATGCATTCATTAGAAGAGGAGCTATGTGAATACGAATTGCTTGAGTGAATGTGTCCCAGAAGATTCGCGTTTGAGTATAACTTGAGTAAGGTTGGAGTTGAGTAAATTTCAATGATTGATGCCATATCTGTGTCTAAATACCTTTCGTTAAAAAAAGTGAAGGAGATCGGCCGGATAGAACGGCCAGATTAACTGACTTTAGTTTTCGTAAATTTTTTTTAATATATAAGATTGGCAAAGCAGATTGGGGATTTAGATAAAGAAATAAAAAAAATACTAAAGAACAGAAATAACACAGAACAAAATACGGAATATTTTCAATCAATATTTGAATCAAATGATTAATAATTATAATTGTTTTTAATTGGTATCTAAGAAGAAAAAACATAGTATTGTTAAAAAATCGTGTGAGTCCGATCACAGGGTAGATGTTTAAACATTTAGTAATTAAAGTTTCTTTTATGCCATTTTTTTAAAATCAAACAGAAAGCGTCATCTATGTATCACTTATAGCAATCAATTGCAGGAGCTCTGCTAATATAAAAATAACTATTATTATTTATTATTTCAACAGATTAATTTTTAATTTTTCGTTTTGTATTTTATATTTTTAATTTTTAATTTTTCGTTTTTCATTTTCCATTTTTTATTTTTCATTCGTCATTTTTTTATTTTTCATTTTTTATTTTTAATGTTTTATTTTTAATTTTTTATTTTCCATTTTTATTTATCATTTTTTATTTTTCATCTTTTTTTTTGCATTTTGTATTTTTCATTGTTTTTTTTTCATTTTTCATTTTGCGGTTTTCATTTTTTTTTTGCATTTTCAAACAGGTTATTACATGTCATAATTTTTTCACCAATACGCTCACATGTAACGCAGATTTTTTCTTACGCTTACATGTTACGCTGTTTTTGTGATTGGATTATGAAATAGAAATTTACCCCCCTGCGCTTATAGATGTTTACACATCAAAAAATAAATAATTATAAACAAAACCTCCCATTGTTACAAATACTATTAAAATCTTTTGCAGTTTTTATTTTTAGAAGGGTTTTTTTATCCACATATAAATAAATAAGAAGGATTCAAAAAATAAAAACCCTTATTTTCATATCAAAATCAGAATTATTAATATAGAATTAATCAGAATGACTGCAAAAATAATATTTTTTTTTGTAATAATAGAGCAAAACCTATAGCCATATCTGTGATGACTGTTCTCAACATTTTTAAATTATCATATTAGTTGCAACCTGTAATGCAATCCAAAATGACCGACTTGATGTTCTAAGTTCGCAGAGACATCAATGGTGTGTTTTTTATCACAGCCATTGCAAAGCCTTAAGTAATAGCTATACAGTTACAACTAACTCCAAGGGACCGCTCAAATGTTTCATAAAAACGAGATTTTCATTGTAATGGAAATTGTTTGTAATAAAACTAATGCCAATTCATTTTTATTTTTTTTCTTCTTGCTTGAAAGTTTCTCGCTTGTGGGTTACATAAACTCTATGATAAATGCTGAATTTCAATTTATTTCTGTACAATGTCACAACCGTAATGCACCTGTCACAGCCGTAACAACTTTTTAATATTTTTTTTCTAAGGGACCAAGAGAGAAAAATTTTTGGATACAATTGTGTCAGTTAAATTTTTTTCATTTCTATATTTTTCTTAAGGGGCACAAAACGTGAAATGATCATCAAGGGGAAAAAATATGTCACCAATTATGTCACTACCGTAACAACAGCAAACTAATTTTTTGCAATATGTACAATAGCAAATTAAATGACTTAACTCCTCTTCGTTCTGACTCTTATGCAAATCTACCAGATTGCAATCTGGATTCTTTATTTAGTTTTTCCTGCGTTAACCAGGAGGATGTTCTGGAAGCTTTTCTTTCCATAAAGTCAAAATCAATTGGTCTAGACGGTATGAATCCAATATTTATTAAAGCTATTTTACCACAGGTTTTACCCTATATCACTCATATTTTTAACACTATTTTTACAAAATCTATTTTCCCTGATTTGTGGAAATGGGCAAAAGTAATTCCCTTGCCGAAATCTAATAAAGAATACAGGCCAATTTCCGTACTTCCTTTTCTTTCGAAAGTTTTCGAAAAAATTATGAGCAAACAAATGAATGAACACATATCCAATAATAATCTTTTATCATCTAAGCAATCTGGTTTTCGCAGGAAAAGAGGGTGTATTACTACTTTAATTAATGTATCGGAAGATCTTCGTTATATCGTTGACAGTGGTAATATTGCTTTTTTGACTTTATTGGACCACTCTAAAGCTTTTGACTCAGTGGACCATGATATTCTTGATAAAAAGCTTAAACATATTTTTGGTTATTCTGAAACCTCCTCTAAATTGATTAGCTCTTACCTTCGGAATAGAGAGCAAGTAGTTGTCTCTAAAGACAAGTCGTCTACCTCTGCGTCTTTAAGTAGGGGTGTTCCGCAGGGGTCTATACTTGGCCCTCTTTTGTTTTCTATTTACATAAATGATCTACCACGCATAATTAATTCATGCCAAATGCACATGTACGCTGACGACGTTCAGTTATACACATCAAGTAACGTACGAGATGTGGAAAATTGTGTACAGAACCTGAATACTGAACTGAACATCGTATTTGAATGGGCTAGGTTGAATTGTCTTACCTTAAATCCGAAAAAATCTCAGTGCCTTGTTATTTTTAAAAAGATATATGATACCACTTGTCTTCCGAAAGTTAGTATTAATGGAGTGGATATCGCCTACGTTGCGAATGCTAAAAACCTTGGAATGATTTTTAATAATACCCTAACATGGAACGATCAAATTAACAAAGCTTCTGGAAAAGTTTATAGTATTCTCCGTAGTCTTTGGTCTTCTCAGTACTTCACACCGCAGAAAATTAGAATTGTTCTTGCAAAATCGTTTATCTTACCTACGCTTTTATATGGTTGTGAATTGTTGTCAGGTTGTGATAGTGCAGACATGGGTAAACTTACACGCGTCTTTAAAAGTGTAGTTAGATATGTTTATGGTTTACGCAAATATGATAGTATCTCCGCTTTTCTAAATAAAATTTATGGCATTTCATTTGAAGACTCTCTTAAATTTAGAACTTTACTTATGGTTCATAAAATTATTTTCACTAAAGAACCCGTTTACCTTTTCGAGCGAGTATTATTTACAAGATCTAACCGTAATAACTGTCTTGTACCAATATTGTACAATAGACTAATATCCGAAAGACACTTTTTTGTAAATGGCATACGTCTTTGGAACTCGTTACATACTTTAAATAATCAACTTCACAAAATATCAAATACAACATCATTTAAGAAAGAACTTTTTAAACTTTTTCTCAATTGATTTTTAATACTTCATTTTAATTTCTTTAGTTAATTTAATTTTAATTTCTATATAATTTTTACCTGCTGTGCAGGATATTTTTACACTTTATTTTTTCATTTTTATTATATTTTTTATATATTTTATATTATATTTTATTTTATTTTATTTTATTTTATTTTATTTTATATTATTCTTCTAATTTTAATTATAAATTAAACTTACTTACATTCTTCTTATTGAAAATTAATTTGTTATGACTAATGTTGTTATAAGATTTTAAATCTTGTTACATTAGGATTTTCATTAATAAAAAATTAAAAATTAAAAATTAATTAAATTAAATAAGTGAAGGTTCCATAATTGTAACTTTATGTGAATGGTAAACCTCAAAAATTTTTCATAACATTTTCATAAGACAAAGTAGCTGCAATCAGCCGGTAAAGGTGTACTCTGTGTCACAACCGTAACCAGGATTTGCTGATTAGCAAGACTTTTAGATAATATTATTAAAGTTTTTTTAAGTGTAAGTATTCTTTGAGTGTAGACAAATTTGCAAATGCGACAGCAAAAATTTTTAATCATTCAATAGTAATATAAAAAATTCCAATTGAATTAACTTTCTTTTAGTGTAAAAATTTTTTTGAGTGTAAATGTTTTTTGAGTGTAAAAAATTTTTTGAGTGTAAACATTAAATAAAATCCCATTATTACAAAAACTGCTTATAATTATTATTAAAATCCGAATATGACATTTTTTAATAAATAAAAAAAAAAAAAAAAATACAAAAACCCATATTTCACATTTAAAAAAAAAATTTAAGTTCAACTATGCGCTTGAATTCCTCTGAAAGCACAAATTCAATTTTAATGAAATTGAAACTGACTCAAGTTCAACTAAATATCTAGCCATTAAAAATAAACTACTAAAAGATTTTAATCGGTTCCAAAGTTACAGCATTTTGGGCAATGAAAAACGATTTTCAGTCACTGAGTGACAGTGAGAAATATGATGTTATGTATGACAGATTTATAAAATCGCATATTAAAGCTTACGATCAGCTCCCAATAAGATAATATTTTTAGCTTTTTGAATGAATTGAAAATTTCCTATAGTTCTCCACAAACGAAAATGCAATTGAGCCTTCCTCTGCCCTGTGTCACACAACAATTCACTTACATACGCTTGTCTTTCACATGTTATACACAAATAATATTTTTTTGAGTTAACAATTTCTATGGACGAAATAATGAATTATTATTTTGTAGAAGTTTTTATAAATTTTATTGGTATAAAAAAATGTATATGGGATCAGGCTAAAGCTTAAGCATAATTCTAAATAAAATATAAAAATTCTTATATTTAAAAAAATTGCATTCGATAATTTAATTTTACGCCTTATCATTTTATTTACAACTTTTGCAAAAAAAAAAAAAAAAACTGATTCATTTGAAAACTCAAACAGCAGATACAATGTTAATTACAAGTTAATGAAATATTGTATTTCTTTAGTCAGACAGATTCTTTAATTCAACAACAAAAAAAAAAATTTATACAAAAAACTTAAAAAAAAAAACAATAACAGTAATGATAATAATTATTTTTTTTATTTAACGCAATAAACTGTTAAATTTGTAAATAAAACCTGTACTTTTATAACTCGTATAACCATAAAACGCTACACATGGGGCAATGAATGGAGTGGACACCATTAGTTTGTCAACAAAAAAGGGAAATTTCATATAATTTTTTCAACTTTTATTTCCTTTACAAAATCCTTTCTATATCTATAACAAGTACGAAATTATAGTCGGTCTAGACCGATTGTACGATAAACTATACCATAGTTTAGAGACCCTATCTTTTTGGTCCAACTAATTGGATATAGAAAATAAGCATAAACCAAATTTGACTGGCAGTTTTATTACTTTTTTTGGCTTCAGATATCCAAAAGTTCATATTGGGTGCTTTATTTATATGGGGACTAGGTCGAAAAATGGACCGATCCTGACCATACTTGGTAAAATCACTTATATTTCAAAAAAATATACACAAACCAAATTTGAGAAAAATCTGTGGAATAGTTTTGTTTTTTGATAGATTTAAGTGAAGATCGGGAAGCAGCTCTATATGGGGCCTATGACTAAGAATTGTCCTATAGCGATTTTTTTTGGACTACTGATTAATGGATACAATAAACACATACAAACCTAATTTGACTAAGATCTATGTGATAGTTTGGATCTTATGGCAATTTATATTGATTTCATAGGGGTCATTTGTATGGGGACTAGGTCTGAACATGGACCGATTTTCGCTAACTTCAACAGCGTTCATCCTATGGCCGGTGGAAGCTCATGTACCAAATTTCATCACAATATATTCATATTTGCGACCTGTAATTTGATTACAAGGTTTACATGGACAGACAGACGGACGGACGGACGGACGGACGGACAGACGGACATTGTTAAATCAACTCAAAAAGTGATTCTGATTCGATCGGTATAATTTAAGATCTATAATTAAAGGCCTAGGTCAAATATTTTTGGTTGTTACAAACAGCAGTACAAAGTCATTATTCCCAAACCACATAGTGGTATAGGGTATAATAATAATAGGCTAGGCGGTTTTTATACCCTACCACTATGTGGTTTGGGTATAATTACTTTGTGCTGCTGTTTGTAACAACCTAAAATATTCGTCCTTGACCCATCTTCAATTATACCGATCGACTCAGAATCACTTTTTGAGTCGAAATGTCCGTCCGTCCGTCCGTCTGTGTGTCCATGTAAACCTTGTAATCAAACTACAGGTCGCAAATATGAATATATTTTGATGAAATTTGGTATATACGCTTCCATCGGCCATGGATGAACGCTATTGAAATTGGTGAGAATGTTCAGACCTAGCCCCCATACAAATGACCCCTATGAAATCGACATAAATTGCCATAAGTTCCAAATTATCGTATAGATCTCAGTCAAATTGGGTTTGTATGTGTTTATTACATCCATTAATCAGTAGTTCAAAAATAATCCCTATAGGAAAATTCTTAGTCATAGGCCCCATATAGAGCTGCTTCCCGATCTTCACTTAAATCTATCAAAAAACACAAATATTTCACAGATTCTTCTCAAATTTGGTTTGTATATATTTTTTCAAAGTATAAGTGACTTTACAAAATGTGGTCAGGATCGGTCCATTTTTCGACCTAGTCCCCATATAAATATTGTATCCGATATGAACTTTTTCATATCTGCAGCGAAAAAAATTAATAAAAATGCCACTCAAATTTGGTTTATGCTTATTTGCTATATCCAATTAGTAGAGTCGGGCTAGACCGACTTTAATTTGCTTACTTGTTTGTTACCGATGTAAGTTTCACGGTTTTACTCCGATTTTGACAAAAAAAATTATCATTTGAAAGGCATTTCTTTTCAGCAGATACCCAGATTTACAGATTTTCATCGTCTGGAATATTGTTTTGGAGTTAAGATCGTTTGAAGTTGCTGCTAACACATACATAAAATTATACAATGCTATGTGTGCGTTTATTAAATTTGTTAATATGTTTGTGTTAATGTGTTGAGTTTGTTTTCTTCGTTTAAAATGAATTGAATTGCGAAGCATCCTTTAGGGTCTTTATTTTAATTTTATTTTCACTCGAATTTCGAGTGCTGGAATCTGTAAGTTTCCTCTAAAGGGTATTAAAATGGGACATACGGCGTCCAAGAGTACTCGCTTTGGCACGGGCTAACCTAACCCACCTAAATTAATATATAGAAAAGCTAATATGTTTGAAACCCAATTGCAGATATATGCATTAGGGCGTTTCGCGAAATCCTTTTTATTTTAATATTTATGACCCAAAAGATTTTTTTAATTAAATCCATGAGATACGTTATCATTTCATTAGAAACCGATCGGACTCTTGTCACTTTAGGAGAAACTAGGAATATTGAAAAAACTCACTTACATGAGACTTGACCAACAAGTGTGGAAGTTTCATGATAATCGAAGTTGGACTCAGCTAAAAGTTATTTCGAAGAGCTATCTGATGGATTAAATTTCGGGACTTAGGGAAGCGCTTGGTAAAAGTGGGAAAATGCATGCTAAATTATGGGAAAATGCCTGTCAAGTCTATAGGAAATACATGCCAAATGGTAAAAATGCATGTCAAAAATGGCAAAATGTTTGCTAAATTTGGGCAAATTTATGGGAAAATGCATGCTAAAAATGGGAATTTTTCTGTTAAAAATGAGAAAAGTTTGTATGCTAAATGTAGGGAAATTGCATGCTAAATTAAGAAAAATGGTTTTCAAAGCTGCAAATAAAAAAATCTTTCGAAAAAACAAAAATATGGACATGACATGCATTTTTACCATTTTGCATGCATTTCCTATGGACTCGACAGGCATTTTCCCATAATTTAGCATGCATTTTCCCATTTCTGTACTGCAAAACCAATTCTCTCTTAAATTTCACGTACACACATTACCGATTTATCGATTTTATTATTATCGATTAGGATTATCAAAGTGCCCCCCTGAATAACAATTTTTAACATGGATTATTTTTTTAGTAGTCTGATATTCCTCACTAGTGATTAATCCAATTTTGGTATATATTTTTTCAAAGTATAAGTGACTTTACAAAATGTGGTCAGGATCGGTCCATTTTTCGACCTAGTCCCCATATAAATATTGTATCCGATATGAACTTTTTCATATCTGCAGCGAAAAAAATTAATAAAAATGCCACTCAAATTTGGTTTATGCTTATTTGCTATATCCAATTAGTAGAGTCGGGCTAGACCGACTTTAATTTGCTTACTTGTTTGTTACCGATGTAAGTTTCACGGTTTTACTCCGATTTTGACAAAA
The DNA here is from genome assembly GCA_963682025.1 of Cordilura impudica. Taxonomy (NCBI): domain Eukaryota; kingdom Metazoa; phylum Arthropoda; class Insecta; order Diptera; family Scathophagidae; genus Cordilura; species Cordilura impudica. The sequence goes on from OY821521.1 coordinate 61,535,594, forward strand.
AAAATTATCATTTGAAAGGCATTTCTTTTCAGCAGATACCCAGATTTACAGATTTTCATCGTCTGGAATATTGTTTTGGAGTTAAGATCGTTTGAAGTTGCTGCTAACACATACATAAAATTATACAATGCTATGTGTGCGTTTATTAAATTTGTTAATATGTTTGTGTTAATGTGTTGAGTTTGTTTTCTTCGTTTAAAATGAATTGAATTGCGAAGCATCCTTTAGGGTCTTTATTTTAATTTTATTTTCACTCGAATTTCGAGTGCTGGAATCTGTAAGTTTCCTCTAAAGGGTATTAAAATGGGACATACGGCGTCCAAGAGTACTCGCTTTGGCACGGGCTAACCTAACCCACCTAAATTAATATATAGAAAAGCTAATATGTTTGAAACCCAATTGCAGATATATGCATTAGGGCGTTTCGCGAAATCCTTTTTATTTTAATATTTATGACCCAAAAGATTTTTTTAATTAAATCCATGAGATACGTTATCATTTCATTAGAAACCGATCGGACTCTTGTCACTTTAGGAGAAACTAGGAATATTGAAAAAACTCACTTACATGAGACTTGACCAACAAGTGTGGAAGTTTCATGATAATCGAAGTTGGACTCAGCTAAAAGTTATTTCGAAGAGCTATCTGATGGATTAAATTTCGGGACTTAGGGAAGCGCTTGGTAAAAGTGGGAAAATGCATGCTAAATTATGGGAAAATGCCTGTCAAGTCTATAGGAAATACATGCCAAATGGTAAAAATGCATGTCAAAAATGGCAAAATGTTTGCTAAATTTGGGCAAATTTATGGGAAAATGCATGCTAAAAATGGGAATTTTTCTGTTAAAAATGAGAAAAGTTTGTATGCTAAATGTAGGGAAATTGCATGCTAAATTAAGAAAAATGGTTTTCAAAGCTGCAAATAAAAAAATCTTTCGAAAAAACAAAAATATGGACATGACATGCATTTTTACCATTTTGCATGCATTTCCTATGGACTCGACAGGCATTTTCCCATAATTTAGCATGCATTTTCCCATTTCTGTACTGCAAAACCAATTCTCTCTTAAATTTCACGTACACACATTACCGATTTATCGATTTTATTATTATCGATTAGGATTATCAAAGTGCCCCCCTGAATAACAATTTTTAACATGGATTATTTTTTTAGTAGTCTGATATTCCTCACTAGTGATTAATCCAATTTTGGTATATATTTTTTCAAAGTATAAGTGACTTTACAAAATGTGGTCAGGATCGGTCCATTTTTCGACCTAGTCCCCATATAAATATTGTATCCGATATGAACTTTTTCATATCTGCAGCGAAAAAAATTAATAAAAATGCCACTCAAATTTGGTTTATGCTTATTTGCTATATCCAATTAGTAGAGTCGGGCTAGACCGACTTTAATTTGCTTACTTGTTTGTTACCGATGTAAGTTTCACGGTTTTACTCCGATTTTGACAAAAAAAATTATCATTTGAAAGGCATTTCTTTTCAGCAGATACCCAGATTTACAGATTTTCATCGTCTGGAATATTGTTTTGGAGTTAAGATCGTTTGAAGTTGCTGCTAACACATACATAAAATTATACAATGCTATGTGTGCGTTTATTAAATTTGTTAATATGTTTGTGTTAATGTGTTGAGTTTGTTTTCTTCGTTTAAAATGAATTGAATTGCGAAGCATCCTTTAGGGTCTTTATTTTAATTTTATTTTCACTCGAATTTCGAGTGCTGGAATCTGTAAGTTTCCTCTAAAGGGTATTAAAATGGGACATACGGCGTCCAAGAGTACTCGCTTTGGCACGGGCTAACCTAACCCACCTAAATTAATATATAGAAAAGCTAATACTTTTTTTAACCATGGGAAACCCAATTGCAGAGATATACATTAGGGCGTTTCACGAAATCCTTTTTATTTTAATATTTATGACCCAAAAGATTTTTTTTATTATATCCATGAGATACGTTATCATTTCATTAGAAACCGATCGGACTCTTGTCACTTTAGGAGAAACTAAGAATATTGAAAAAACTCACTTACATGAGACTTGACCAACAAGTGTGTAAGTTTCATGATAATCGAAGTTGGACTCAGCTAAAAGTTATTTCGAAGAGCTATCTGATGGATTAAATTTCGGGACTAAGGGAAGCGCTTGGTAAAAGTGGTGAAAATGCATGTTAAATTATGGGAAAATGCCTGTTAAGTCTATAGGAAATACATGCCAAATGGTAAAAATGCATGTCAAAAATGGCAAAATGTTTGCTAAATTTGGGCAAATTTATGGGAAAATGCATGCTAAAAATGGGAATTTTTCTGCTAAAAATGTCAAAATTTTGCATTCTAAATGTAGGGAAATTGCATGCTAAATGAAGAAAAATGATTTTCAAAGCTGCAAATAAAAAAATCTTTCGAAAAAACAAAAATATGGACATGACATGCATTTTTACCATTTTGCATGCATTTCCTATGGACTCGACAGGCATTTTCCCATAATTTAGCATGCATTTCCCATTCCTGTACAGCAAAACCAATTCTCTCTTAAATTTCACGTTCATACATTGGCGCTTTATCGAGTTATTTGGGTTTTAACTTGCGAAATGCATGAGTTTGAATTTTAGGATTATCAAAGTGCCCCCCTGAATAACAATTTTAAACATGGATTATTTTTTTAGTAGTCTGATATTCCTCACTAGTGATTAATCCAATTTTGGTAATATAAAGCAATCAAAAATAAGAAATAAGAAATTGCATAACCCCATTTTTGGAATAAAATTAATTTACACGACTCCGTGCTAATCTTCAAATTATATCTGAGAAGATACCCAAAAATTTATTCGCTTTAACTTTAAGACTTGCAACAATGTCTGAAACGTTCTAATGTTAAATATTTCTTATATTGTGAAAAAGAATAAATATTTAAAAAAACATAAATTTTGTTGAACTCTTTGTTGCCAAAATATATTTTAAGCTTTTTGGAAAATTATTGTTTTAGTTTATTTATTTATTTATTTTTTAATTTATTTTTTTTTTTTAAGAAAATATTTCTTCATTTTTTTATCACAAGTTTTTTACCGTCCACACCACTATGCAAAGGGTATAATCAGTTTGTTGTCCTATTTGGAATGCATCGAAAGATCAATTTGTGACCCCATAAAGTACTCGTATATATACCCATAGTTTGTGAACTAATTAAACTTAGAATAATATTATTCTCCCTATTCTAAGCAGGTTGATCTTTTAAGCAGGGTAAATCGGGCGACACATTTCAAAATTAAGGCTTAAAATATGGATACTCCTCTAATAAATGATTTTATTAAATAAATTTAAACTAAACTAAATTTTAACTAAATAATTTTATTTAGTATTAAGTTTATCAAATTGTTTACTATTTAAAATACTTTGTTTCCATTTATTATAAAGAGAGCAAAAAGTTCAGTTATTACTATAAACGTAAAACCCAGGTGGAAGGTATCAAAGATTCGGCATCACAGAATTTAATACCCTTCCTAGCTCTTAATGAGAATGTTTAAAATATTGCCTTTAGTAGTAAAATTCAAATAGATTTATTTTTTTACATTGTTACATAGCAAAAGTTGTTTTTGATATTTCATTCATAGAACTTCACTGTTGTATTTACAAAAAGGGAACCAAAAAAAAAACTCATTAACAAAAAAATTTTTTTTTTCAAAATTAATGTTCCCATTTATAAAATTAATTTGAAATTATTTATATAATTGTTTCGGTGACTCCCAACTGCAATTTTGCAAAGAACTGTTTTTTTTTCTTATCAACACTTAAAAAAATATTGACACTTTTAAACTCAGTTATTGCACCAGAAGAACTTTGCCTATTCCTTGAAAATGTTGTCCCTGCGACTAATTTTTTTAAATTTAATTTTGTTTGCATAAGCAAAATACTGACTGATACAAATTGTTCAGATCTTTAACACATCGATTTCATTCTCTTTCAGTATCCTCCAGGGACAACACATCATCATAGCCGACACTGGCCACTCTCATCGACAACCACTTGCGTAGTTCTGCAGAATTAAACATATATATTCGCCAAGTTGATAAAGATGTGCCATGTAGAATTTCCAAGTCGACTCCATCCAGTTGAATGGAAACCGACCAGGGTAAAACAAACTGCGATCCTGGCGACATAACAACGACGCTTCGGCCATTATGGCAATTGTTATATATTCAGTAAAAAATAACACAGCAATACTGCGTAGGCGGCGTTTTAATTTCACAAAATAATCCAATTCCAAACCATCAATGATACGGTCATCCAATTGTTGGAGTATTAATGCAAATTGTTGAATTAGTGGCATTTTAACGACATAGAATACAAATTTGAAAACACATGCTGCAGAGCCAACAGAGATAGAAAAATTTTTTACATTATCTATCAGAATGTCACTTTGAAAAATATATAGCACCAAATGCAGTGGATAACAAAAGGAGACCAATATATATAAAATGATACTATAGAACATAAAGCGAGTTCTATGGCCAGCATCAATATTTAAAGGTATACCCAATATTTTCCAGAATATCAAGTTGTATTTAAATATCTCATATCTATTGGGTTTTAAATCATCTTCAATGTTGACCTTCGATTTGTCTATAATGTAAAATCAATTCAATGCTGAGTCCTTTGAGAATGTTGCTTATGTTGTTGAATATTTTTAATGTTGTTAGTCATATTGTTGATGTTATTGGTATCCTGCTTCTGAAGGCTCACTTTACAATTTTACAGTTATAGCTGGCTTATGAATGCCTTTTTATAGAAGCAATCAATTGTAAGTTTTCTGGCTAGCTTTCAAAAATTATTTTAAATATTTAACAATTTAATAGCCCTTATAAACAAAGTTGTCGCAGCCATTTGACCTTAATTAATGCCAGCGATGACAACTTGGGGGTTTTCGCGTTAAATTTAGCGCTTTTTTTTATTGAGCGCCTTTAAAATAAGCTCTAAATTGGCGCTTTTTGTTTTTCTTTTTTTTAGTGCTTCAGCGTCTTTTAACAGTTTAACAGTGGACGTTAAACAAAATTGTACATATTTGAATAAATTCACCCCAGATATAAACCTTTTATTCAAGAAGACTTACAATTGGTGCTTTTATTCGTCAGTAAGACAAAAATTATATAATAATGTGTATAAGTTAATTAACAAAGATTTCAATTCGCCATGAAAAAGTTCGAAGTTAGCAACAACCGCTTTCTATAAAGAGAGCAATTGAAACAATTATCGAAAGCTTGAATTGAAAATTAATTTTCAAGAATTTGTACAATAGTTACAAAAAACTATATTTACATACATATTTACATGCTTGGCTTAATTTTTTCAGAAGTACAAAAAAGTAAGCGAGCAGTCGAAGGACAAAATTCAGCCCACACAAGGCTTTTTGAAGACTTATATCGGCTAATAAAAAAAAAAAAAAAAAAACATGTGAGTCCGATCACTGGGGAGATGTGTTACATTCTAGTAATTAATGATTTCCTTATGGCACTTTTTTAAAATCGAACAGAAAGCGTCATCTTTGTATCACTTATAACATAAAAATAGTTATTATTATTTATTATTTCAACTGGTTAATTTTTAATATATAGTTTTTAATTTTTTATTTTTCATTTAAAATTTTTTTTTACATTTTTCTTTTCATTTTTTATTTTTCATTTTCCATTTTTAATTTTTTATTTTTCATTTTTTGTTTTTCATTTGTTTTTATTTTTAATTTTTTTTCATTTTTCTCTTTTATTTTTCATTTTTCATTTTTTATTTTTCATCTTTAATTTTTCATTTTTAGTTTTTATTTTTTAATTTTCATTTTCAATTTTTGTTTTATTTTATATTTTTTATTTTTCATTTCTCATTTTTCATCTTTTATTTTTCATTTTTTATTTTTTATTTTTATTTTTAATTTTTAATTTTTATTTTTTTTTATTTTTATTTTTAATCCATATACCACATGTGGTAACTACCAAAAATATTTGATCTAGATTTTAATTTAGCGATGTCCGTCCGTCCGTCCGTCTGTCTGTGTGTGTTTATTACATCCGTTTATCAGTTGTCCAAAAATAAAACTCATATGGCAATTCTTTGTCATAGGCCCCATATATTGCAAAGATTTTTCTCAAATTTTGTTTGTGTATATTTGTTTTTAAAATATAAGTGACTTTACCAAATATGGTCAAGATCGGTCCCTTTTTCGACCTAGTCTCCATACAAATATAGCATCCGATATGGACTTTTCCATATATGCAGCCAAAAAAAAAATTAATATCAATGCCACTAAAATTTGGTTTATGCTAATTTTCTAAATCCGCTTCGTTGGACCGAACGGATTGGATGTCTAAACCAAGGTATAGGGTATAGTAAAATCGCGCTAGACCAACTAGCTCGAGTTGGTGTTCTATGTGCTCTCATGCGCTCTGTGATCGGATATCGTCAAGAGCTATTCATCCTCTCTTTCGGCATACGAATATGCATTGGGCCCAACTGAAATTCATCATTAGATGTGCGGATAGCTCTGAATGCTGTCATTTTTAAAGATTTCAAACCGGCCGGAACTGTTTTTGGAGAGATTTTCATAACATGTCATTGTAGCTCTCGTTGTTGGTTTCGGTGAAACCACCCACATATCCTTCATTTAAAGGTTGTATTATATAAGTAGTTAGTAGTTTCATATGTAGCTTGCGGATTTGATCTGAAGAACTATTTTGAAGAATTATGCAGCGCAACAGCCATTCTGGAATGAGTAATTTTAAGTCAATGTAGAATGTAATGAGAAAACATCAATGGTTCTTGAGTTATAGCCGAAAAACTAAGCAAACAAACATTAAGATGAGGCACAATATAAAAATGCATAAAAAAGTATGGCCTGAGTGAGCCAGACCCTTTAGACGTTTTTTTTGTACAGGCCCAGTACTTTCACCCTGACTTGAAATTTTTTGACAACTGATAAATAAGTTGTTTTGAAGAAAATATAAAAATTTGTCAAATGTTATTTTCTGTGAACTAAAAAAAAAAAAAATACCAAATAAGAAAACCGCGAAGGCTATTGCAGCACTCTGTACTGTAACATTATTTAGAGTTTGGAATAAGAAAAGGAATCAACTAAGGAAAAGGAAGCAATGGTGGATTAGACCAGGTTTAGGGGATAGAGCCACCAGTGGATTTTGTGCTGAACATTTTCAAACATATACACCAGTGTGCATTCTGCTAACAAACACCAACGAGTGCGCGTGTTTTCTTCCTCCTTATAGCATTGGGAAAAATATTAGGTGCAGTATATAAATGTATTAGGGCAGGTAGATTTGTAGGGAAGCAAAAAAATCGCTCAAGTGACAAGGAAAATCATATTCCAGATTAAAATAAGAAACTTGGCCCAAGTAACCATACCTCTAAAACGAATTCTGATGTCCCGACTTCTGTCTGTCTGTCTGCCATGGGACAACCCCATTCCCCCTCATGCAATTGATCTGAAACTTGGCCCATAGTCTTGTTGTGACTACAGATTAATTTTGGGGTAGTCACGCAGAGTCAGGCATAGTCACGAAGTGATCTAAAAGTTATTTACCCTCATCCGATCGATCTTTTTGAATAACATAACATAGTCAAGGCGTATGATTATTATTTATTAGCAGAGTAGAAGATACGTATACGTATGAGTGTTAATTTTAATATTAAATCAAACATAGTCAGCCCAATTCTAAACAAACAATGGTGATTTTTTGATATGTTTGTATGGAGAACCCCCCAGGGGGTTCCAGGGGGTGTGCCATTGGCATGGGAGGGTCGATCCTCCGAAATTAGTGGGGGTCGATCACACAGTTGGACTCGATTGGGTCACTCTAAATGGATCAAAGTGAGACAGACAGACAGACAGGGCAAAAGCCGGGACATCAGAATTCGTTTTAGAGGTATGGTTCCTCGGTCAAAGTTTCTTGTTTTTATCCCTAGAATGCGATTTTTCTTGTCACTTGAGCAATTTTTAAATCGACCCGCCCTAATATTTATGTATACATATTTTTTTTACATATTTAAATTTTATGTGGTATTTTCGTTTTCCGGAACGATATTTTTAAAAGAGTGTTTTCGTTGTCTTTATTAGGTTGAAAATTACTACAGATAAGTTCGTTTTTGGGCAGATACTACGTTTAGGGGTGGATAGATTTCGGGTTCCAAAAACATCTGATGACACTTCTTAATTTCAAGGTCTATTGTAGATTTTGAGTTGTATATTTCTCTATTTATCATAATTCCATTTGCAATATTGTTTTTTAACGCTACCCAGTAAGTTAATTTGTAATTATAGTGACACGTGTTCAATTCTCAACCGGACAAGTTTTTAATTTTACAAATTATAGGTCTGTGATCAGATGGAATCTGAAATTCGGATACATTTAAGATGATAGTTAGCGAACTATTGTTTACTACCAAATTAACAACTGAGGTATTAGGATTTTGTTGGTATGAATACAAAGCAATACCTCTTTATAGAACAAGTAAGTGTGTTAAATTCGGCTATGCCGAATCTTAGGTAGCCTCCGCATCAGTTTTGCGTTTAAATTAATATCTGGACTTATTACACGATTTATAACAAATGTAAATAAAATATATTGATAAGCATATATTGATAATTAGATAAACTTAGTACTAAATATTACGACAAACGCGGTGAATTTTTAAGACTGGAGGTTTATCTAAACTGGGTCAGTACTTTCACCTTGAGTTGGATTTCTCACTCCCAGACTATGTGCCCGAAAACTGTTCCACGTTAATTATTTATGCTATAAGCATATTATTTAGCCATTGATATTACAACTTGAATTTATTGCATTATAGTTGTGCATTGGTGCAGATCATCCAGCGCTGTTATAAAAATATTGAAGAGTTCAGCTATGTTGAACAAAACATTTCCTCATCTCATACAATTGGCATATGATAATGTTTTATGGTTTCTAATGTTGTCTGAATTTTTTGTGGGGAGATAAATATCGATATATTGATGTTAGTTTTGTTGGTTGCTGTTGCATATATAATAGTTTTTGTTAGTTTCTCAAACCTCCTGGTAGAAGCTATCATATATTCGATCTAGACCGACTATAACTTTTCTACTTGTTCCAAAGTAACTAAATTCCTTTAAGCATTAAACAAAAAAAATTAGTTGGTAACAATTTTAACGAAACTTCCCGAAGAGCACAAACAACTTTAGTTCTAAGACGCTGTTCACGTCTCAGCAATTTACCACATTCGGTTCTCGCCTGTTTGCGCATTTTGTATTGCATTTTTATTCATACGCCAATTACTGAACACTTCTTCTCTGGATCTAACTGCATTTTTGCACGTCTGGTTAAACCAACACTAAAGTTTGGTTGAGTCGGAATTAGTTTTGTAGGAACATATGTTTTCAATCCAAGCAAAACCACATTTTATAACATTTTCTTTTAAGCCTTAAACAAAAACCTTAATTAGTAACACTTTAAACGAAACTCCAAACATGTATTTCAAATGGAATTTAAATTTTATTATTTAAATTTCTCAAATAAATTCAGTTTATTTGTACTATAATGGCAAACAATGAATAAGCTGCCCTGCATGTTGCAAAAAATGTATCCAAGTGAATGGGTATCATACCGCCAGCCAAGGCCACAGTGGACTTCAGGGATCTCTCCGTAAATAGCATCATGTGTTTTTTAAATTTTACACTCTGATTAGTCCAATTACTAGCAAATATTGATCGATTTAGTTGATCGAATTGATATTGAAAGTCACTGCCAAAATAACATGTTGGAAATATCTCCAATGGCATTCCTATGAAAAACACGGAATAATAAAGAATATCCGTTGTGTCCGTAACGTTAAAGAGAATAGCCAACACCACGCACATATTAACGGCCGTAACACAGAATTGTGCGAACATGGATAATGAGATGAAATTTTGTATAATCTTATATAATCTGTAAGCAAAAAGACAAAAAAATAGATAAAAAAAATTTTTAAGCTGAAACATTCTATAACAAGCTATAACAATCTATAATATTAACAGGCTAGGCGATTTTTTGCTACCTATTTATTGTTCTACCGTTTTATCCCGCTTTTGACCAAACGTGTATTATTTGAAAGGTATTTCTTTTTAGCTGTTCCCCAAATTTACAGATTTTTAATATTTTTTCTTTATTTTGAGTAAAGTGCATTTAAATTTGCTACTAACACGTACACATATGGCCACTGAAATAGGTGCTCTGTAGAATTTTTATAAAATACAAATTTTTCGCAAAATTTTTTTTAATTCAATTTTATTTATTTGGCATGGTATCAAATGGCTAAACAAAAATATTAAAATAAACATCACTAAAAACATTGAATTATACTTATATTCAAAGAAGTTCAAAATTCACATGGCCATTGAAACCAGCAAATAAGAATACAAGTTGTGTTTTAAATATTATATAGGACTAATATCCACTATGCCCTCCCCTATTTTGGATTAATTTTTCTATTCTATGGGGTATAATTTGACTAATTTACGACAAGTCTCTATAGGAGTGGTATACCAAACATCTTGTATTTTTTGCCATAATTCAGCCTTATTTCGGCAAGCTTCTTTCCCAATTCCGTTTTTGAGATCTCCCCAAAGGTTTTCTATGGGGTCAAGATCTGGTGATTGGCTTGGCCATTCCAAAACTTTAGCACCTTTTCCTATAAACAAACTTACCAATTTTGATGAGTGCTTAGGATCGTTATCTTGCTGAAAAAGCCACCGAATCGGCATATTTTCTTCAGCAAATGGTAACATGATCTCCTCTAGTATGTCGCTATAGCGCTTTTTTGTCACAGTTTTATTTATAAGATGGATGGGACCTACTCCATCCCAAGAGAAACAACCCCACACCATCACATTTCCGCCGCCATGCTTAATCGTTTTTTTGGTGTAACGTGGGTTAAATTCTTGCCCTTTTGGACGTGTAAAATTTCGTTCTGAGTCATTACCAAACAAGTTGATTTTTGTTTCATTACTCCAAAGTATATTACGCCATTTTTTGTACCATCTGAACCACACCACGTTTTATGTGCAAGTGCAAAATTTTTTCTCTTTTGCAAGTTTGCTTTTCTGAGTAGCGGAACCTTACGCGCTATGCGACCTGGTAATTTCATGTTATATAATCGGCGACGTACAGTTCTAGCTGATATTTCATTGTTTATTTCTGCTGCAATTGCTCTTGATGACATGAAAGGATCTCGTTTGGCCAACGTTGCAATGTAAGCGTCGGTGACACTAGATGTTTTCTTTACACCACCTCGTTTTTCTATTAATTCTCGGGGCTTCAGGGCATTAGCGACAAAAGTTTTCGACCTTCCTAGTGAGTTAGTAATGAAACCGTATGAATGGTTTTGCTTCCGAAGGTTTTGAATAAGTCTACTCTCTTCTGCTGTACAATGCTGTCGGCGGCCCATCTGGCATTAAAATCTTTATTATTTTTTGCCAATATTATATCTACGATACTAAGACATACCTTTTGATTTTTTTTTCAAAAAAATTTAAAAAATATCAAAATTTATCACGAAGTACCTATTTTAGTGACCACTAAAATTTGCCAATAGAATAAAATAACCACGCTGCTTAATTATCAAAACAAACAAAGATAACTGTTCATTTAAATTCCATAAGCAGACAGTATTGCTAGTCGAAAAATATCAAAAGTACGCAGCATTACATTAACATATAAAACGCCAGATGAATCTCAACAAATAAATGCTGCGTCCCTATTTCATTGAATATAAAATTACACATATGCTATGTGTGTATTTATTAAATTTTTAATGTGTTTTTTAATGAGTTTGTCGTTTTCATTCCCAATAATAAAACAAAAAAGTGTTGGTTCGTGAATTGGCTAAGTTGAAAGTTGCCTAGAAATTGCACTCGTATTTTGAGCGCTGGAATCTGCTAGAATATATAATTAGCTGCCTGAAAATAGATCCCAAACTTGGCTTTTGTGAATTTAATCAATAGCGAAATTACGTATTTAAGAGGCACGATTGTTGAAGCGTTGCCATAGGACTGTAAATGTGGATAAAAATGCTGCTGACGAAACCAAATTCTTAGTGTTATCACCTTTGAATGAGTTTCACGATAAACACATGGTTTCATTGTTCCACATATGTAGTTATATAAAATTATTATTCTGCTTTACATACAAAATATCCGATTGCGATTACATATAAGTAACTCAAATAAAATTTTATTTGTTTGATAATATAACTTTTCCAAATTTTCTGCGGAAAGATTTGACTGCAGGTCGCTCAACACCAATTTAAGAGCACATAATTCTCTTTCCGCGCTTAGCTGGCTTGCAGGAATACACTTACAGTTTTGGCTAATTTATATAAATACGGATATTGTATTTTTTTTCCTCCTAGAACTCAAAAATAGGTTTATTTATTAATAAGGGCCTTGGAGAAATTCAGCAATTTAGTAATACAAATCAAACAATATCAAATTAAAAACCCACATATTTTTTTTATTTGGGTGTCAATTTACATTTACAATTTACAGGTTTTAAAGGACTTCTTTTCGCAGGCTTCAATCCCACTTTTAGACTAGCCAGCTGGGAGTCCGGACTTGAACCTAACAGAAAATTTTTGGGGAATATAGTCAAAGATAGTTTATGCTAATAGTAAGTAGTGTAATAGAGCTAAAAATAGCAATTCACTCAGCGTGGTTAGACGTTAAAATGGATACTCTCAGAACCTGGACAGATTCAATGCCTAACAGACTAAAAGAGGAATAACAAAGTATTAATGTTAGAATAAAAGATAAATTAATTTAAAGTTAATAACAATAATTTATAATGAAAACCATTTAAAAAAATTTCGTCTTACTCTTCTTTATTTTTAAATTTTTTTATCAATTACAACTAGATTCAAAAAATTATAAATTAATATAAATGATTTCTAATAAAGTATTAAAATGTAGCAAATAAACTGTGTTAAAATCTTTTATTGCATAAAAAATTACAAAAAAATATATTCGTTTAAGTAAATTTCACTTAATGTACAAACATAAAAAAGTACAAACGTAATTGGAAAACATAAACAAAACACAAACAACAGATATAATGTTAATTAAAAGTTAATGAAAAATAATATTCTTTAGTCAAAAAAACCTTTTTGTAAAAAAAAACCAAAAAAAAAAAAACAAGAGCAGTAATGATAATAATTCTTTTTTTTATTTAACCCAATAAATGGTTAAATTAATATATAAAACCAGTACTTTATAACTCTTATAACCATAAAACGCTGCACATGGGCTAATGAATGCAGTGGACACCATTCCTTCGTCTATAAAAAAGGAAAGTATCATATATTTTTTTTTTACTTTTATTTCCTTTACAAAATCCTTTCTATATTTCTTTTAAAGGGTATTAAAATGAGCCATATGGCGTCCAAGAGCACTCGCATTGAAACGGGCTAACCTAAACCACCTATATAAATATATAGAAGCTAATCTTTTTGTTAACCATGGCAAACCCAATTGCAGAAGTATGCATTAAGGCGTTTCATGAAATCCGTTTTATTTTAATATTTATGATTTAAATTTATAATTTTTTAAATTAAATCCGTTAGATACGTTTTCATTTTATTAGAAACCGATCGGACTCTTGTTACTTTAGGAGAAACTAAAACATTTAAAAAACTCACTTAAGGGAGAATTGACCAGTGCGTGGATTTCATGGTAATCGATGTGGGACTCAGCTAAAAGTTATTTTGAAGACCCATCTGGTGGATAATATTCCGCGTTCATGCAGCGCCGGTTTATCGAGTTATTCGGCTTTTAACTTGAGAGATATATTATTTTTAATTTTTGGGTCATCAAAGTTCCCCTTAAAATAATAATTTCCCCATTGAACAAATGCCCCAAAAAAGAAATTAACTTATTTCCCAAAAATTAGTACGGAATCATGATGAAAAATTCCCCAATTTTGACGTTTTTGGGAGTAAATTAATCTTTTATTTCAATTTGAAATTTTTGGGGAATTTTTTTTTTTAATTTGTTATTTTAGAAGTTTGAGGACATAATTCATTTCTTTAAAAGACGCTACAGCAAAAATGCTTCAAAAATAAGCTGCGAAACAAGTTTATTTTTTTTGTTTTGTAGTTTGTTTATTTTGTAAACATGAGAAATCACGTAATCGTTTGCAAATTAAAGGAATCAGAACTTTTAAAAATTGAATTACTTCCTTCAATAAGTGATCATCATTGATCAGTGACGTCAAATTTATAGAATTTTGAACCTGCTGAACGAAAGTATTTGACGTTTAAAATTGTGCCGCAATGTTGCTTTAAGCAACTGCTTAGAGTATATGTGGCCTAATTGGATCAAGAGGTAATTATTGGACGTAAATTGATAACATTTATCATAAGGTTTTTCGCTTAGCTGTGTTCCGCGAGCGCGTCGCGTCCGTTTCCGCACGTTTGTCAACCATACCCGTGCCGCGCAATTGTCGTAAACTTATTTTAATCGCCAAAATACATTTTTCAGATCATTCCGATGGAAAAGAAAATTCAAATTCTCAGATATATAGATTTTATGTGCGTTTAAGGCAGGACAAATATTGAGAGCAGTGTGCAAATTTTCACTTAAATAAATATTTAGCAAAATTCATCAATAAAATATTGCATTAAATAAAAATATGTAAAAATTTAAGGACGAATTTGGGGAGTAAGTTTGTTTTTTATTTCGTTTTTTGAAAAATTCGGGAATTTGTTCATTTATTTTGGGGACTTTTTCTTAATTGCGGAATTTGTTCATCGTGAACTTACATATTCGCCAATTTTGTTAATATAAGCATCAAAGAAATAAGAAATAAAAAATTTCATAACCTTACTATTTTGAATAAAATTGATTTACGCGACTCCGTACTAATCTTCAAATTATATCTGAGGAAATAATCAAAAATGTTTTTACCTTCCACTGTGCAAAGGGTATATATCAGTTGATTATGCTATTTGGAATACATTGAAAGATGAATTTGCGACCGTCTCTGTCCATCTGTCTTTTAAAATCACATTTATTTATTTCGTTTACTGATTAGCTGTAATCCGATGCACTTCGCTACACCAATCGTAGCGAAGTTAAAAAACGGGAATAAATTTTGGAGAAAACCTTTTTTTACATTTGGCGATTTTTAACTGTCAATTTTTGTTTTAGCGATTTTAGATTTTGGCGATTTTCGACTTTGGCATTTTTGAATTAGGCGATTTTTGTTATTCGTGATTTTCGGTTTTGTCGGTTTTTGATTTTTTGCGTGTTTTCTGCGCTTTTTGTTATTCGCGGTTTCCGGTTTTGGCGATTTTTTCTTTTCGCGATTTTTAATTTGGCGATTTTTGATATTGGATAGTTTTGAATTTGTCGATTTTTGCTTTAGCGATTTTAGATTTAGGCGATTTTCGACTTTGGCGATTATTGCTGTTTGCGTTTTGTGAGTTTGGCATTTTTTGATTTCGGAGATTTTTGTTATTCGCGATTTTCGGTTTTGTCGATTTTCGATTTTTGCGTTTTTTCTGCGATTTTTTGTATTCGCGGTTTTCGGTTTTGGCGATATTTTTTATTCTCGATTTTTAATTTGGCGATTTTTGATTTTGGCGATTTTAATTTTTTTTTGGATTTTTGATTTTGGTTATTTTTATTTTTTAATGATTTTTGTTTTTTGCGATTTTTAACTTTGGCTTTTTGATTTTGGCGATTTTTGCTATTCGCGATTTTGGGTTTGGCCGTTTTTTCATTGTGGCATTTTTTGTTTTTTGCGATTTTTATTATTGTCGATTTTTCGGGTTTGAAGATTTTTATTATTCGCGATTTTCGGTTTTGGCGATTTTTGTTTTTTGCAAATTTTAATTTAGCAAGTTTTGTTAATTGCGATTTTGGTGATTTTTGGCTTTATCGATTTTTGTTTTATTTGCAATTTTTGCGGTTTTTTTTTTTTGTAATTTCTAATTTACGCGATTTTTGATTTTCGCGATTTTTGATTTTAGCGATTTTTGAATTTTGCGATTTTTGTTATTTGCTATTTTTGGTTTTGAAAATTTTTGATTTTGACAATTTTTTTTTGCTTTTCGGTTAAGGCAATTTTTGTATTTGGCTTTTTTACTATTCGCGATTTTTGGTTTTTGGCGATTTTGAATTTTGGCGTTCTTTGTTCTTTTCGACTTTTGATTTTGGTGCTTTTTGATTTTGGTGATTTCTGATTTTGGCGATTTTTGTTTTTTCCGATTTTTAACTTTGGCGTTTATTAATTTTGGCGATTTTTGTTATTCGCGATTTTCGGTTTGCCGTTTTTTGATTGTGGCGTTTTTGGTTTTTTTTGAGATTTTTATTATTCGCGATTTTCGGTTTTGACGATCTTTATTATTATCGATTTTCTGTTTTGACGGTTTTTTTTTTGCGAATTTTAATTTTGTCGATTTTTGTTGATTGTGATTTTTTTATTTTGGCGAGTTCTTATTTTGGCGATTTTTGGCTTCAGCTGTTTTTGTTTTTTTTTTGCAAGTTTTTTCTTTTTTTTTTTAGCAATTTTTGATTCTGGGCGATTTTTAATTTGGCGATTTTTGATTTAGCGATTTTTGATTTTGCTGACTTTTGCTTTTAGCGATTTTTGATTTTGGCTATTTTTGTTATTCGCGATTTGGGGTTTTGGCGATTTTTGATTTTGGCAATTTTGTTATTTTGTGCATTTCGGTACAGGCAATTTTTGTATTTTGCGATTTTTGTATTGTGCGATTTTTGTTATTCGCGATTTTCGGTTTTGGCGATTTTTGATTTTGCCGTTTCCGCCGATATTTTCCACGACTACTAACATTGGTTATTAATGTAGTTGTCAAAAGTTTCAAGACTCTCATTTTCATGGTACTTCATATTTTTGTATCGCACCACGTCCATTTGTCCGATATATTTTTTTTTGTCCGCCTACTGACATTAACAACTTATGAAATCAACCAATGTTACAAGACTTTAGAAACGACAGTATTCCAGATATATGATATTAATTTATTTAATTTGTATCGTGGGTGGCACGCCCATTGTTCCGATCCCAGCCTTTTTGCGCAACTCTTCAAATTAGTTTACTATTGTACATAGTTTCAGAACTCTTGTGTTAAAATTAGATGTTAAAAATTCACTTAAAAAAACCAAAAAAATATTTTCCTATTTTTCCTTCCGGATAGGCAGTTAACTACAGTAAAAATTTCAATACGATTGGTCCAGTGGTGTAGTCTCCTATAAACCACAAACGTACAAACATACAAACTATTTAGATTTATATTTCTGTTTGATGTTTGATAAATCGCTAATGCAATATTACGTAAAATATATAGTTTTAATTTTATACCAGGTTATACTTAGAATAATAATATATGCCCTATTTTGGGCAGGTTCATATTCAAAACAGTGTAAATCGGCCACAGATTTTGCAAAATAAGGTCTAAAATATGGATACTCCTCTAATAAATGTTACAAGTTCATTCGGTTTGCTGTTATAATTTTTTGTAGTATTTTGTTTATTAAATTGTTTACTATTTAAAATATTTTGTTTCCATTTATTATAAATAGAGCAGAAAGTCCAGATATTACTGTAAACGAAAAACCCTGGTGGAGGGTATCAAAGATTCGACATCACAGAATTTTATACTCTTCCTAGCTTTTAATGAAAATGTTTAAAATATTGCCTGTAGTGGTAAAATTTAAATAGATTTAATTATTTATGTTGTTTCGGTGTTTGGCATATAAGACGGAATGATAACCAAATAAAAATTTGTTTTTATTATTTTATTCATCGAACTTCACTGTTGTATTTACAAAACAGGAACAAAAAGAGAAAGCAAACATTATATTTAGCACATGTGAATAGAAGACAGTCAGCAACAATTTCTTTTTTTTTCAAAATTAATGTTGCTATTTATAAAATTAATTTGAAATTATTTATATAATAGACTCGGTGATTCCCAACTGCAATTTTGCAAAGAACTGTTTTTTTTTTTTTGTCAACACTTAAAAAAAAAAAGGAAAAATTGACCCAGTTAATGCGCCAAAAGAGCTTTGCCTACGCCTTGCAAATGTTATAACTGCGAATAATTTTAAGTTTAATTTTGTTTGCATAAGCAAAATACTTACTGATACAAATTGTTCAGATCTATAATACATCGATTTAATTCCTTTTCATTATCCTCCAGGGATAACACATCATCATAGCCGATACGAGCCACTCTCATCGACAACAATTTTATATGGCCCGACAAAATACATAAGGCCATGGGCGGAAAGCAATCACTCGCATAGTTCTGCAGAATTAAACATATATATCCGCCAAGTTGATAAAGATGTGCCACATAGAATTTCCAAGTTGACTCATTCCAGTTGAATGGGAACCGACCGGGGTAAAACAAATTGCGATCCTGGCGACATAAAAATGACACTTCGGCCATTATGACAATTGCTATATATTCAGTAAAAAATATCATAGCAATACTACGTAGACGGCGTTTTAATTTCAAAAAATAATTCAATTCCAAACCATCAATAATACGGTCATCCAATTGTTGGAGTATTAATGCAAATTGTTGAATTAGTGGCATTTTAATGACAAAGAGTACAAATTTGAGAACACATGCTGCAGAGCCCATAGAGAGAAAAAAGTTTTTGATATTATCTACCAGGCTGTCACTTTGAAAAAGATATAGCGCCAAGTGCAGTGGAAAACCAATCGAGAATAATATATTTAAAATGATACTATAGAACTTAAAGAGAGCTCTATGGCCAGCATCAATATTTAAAGGTATACCCAATATTTTCCAGCATATTAAGTTGGGTTTAAATAACTCATAACTATTGGGTTTTAAATCATCTTCAATGTTGAATCTCGATTTGGCCATTGTGCTGCTACTGTTGTTGAATATTTTTAATGTTGTTACTTGTATTGTTGATGATATTGGTATACTGTTTCTTAAGGCTCACTGGACAATTTGACAGCTTATAAGTGGATTATAAGTGCCTTTATATACAAACAATCAAAATTTCTGTTAACACCTTCTCGGTAGGTAAATGCTATGCATTATATACGTCTTCTGGCAATTGTTAAAGAAGTATTTAATAATTTAATGACTCTCAGCTGTTGCTTCAGTTTGTTCTCAATTGTTATATTAAATAATAGTATCCAATTGAATTATCGAAACGTAATTATAACTGTCAGTTAAATCATGGCCACAAACAGGGACGTATGCAGGAATTTGTAGGGGGTGGCTCCACCAATTTTGTTATTTCGTCATACATTAACATTTCAAAAAAAGGATTTGTATATTATTTCATAGCTAAAATATTTAAGAATTTATGGTTGAAATCTTCCTTATGCATAAAACAAAAAAACATACTTCTTACTAGAGATGTCACGAATAATACAGTTTCTCTGAAGATATTTTTTTAAATAACTTTCAACCACCAAAACGGAGCTATTATTTCCAATTCGAATAATTGAAGTAAGATAATAAGCATTATAATTAATTTAATTATTCGACTTCCGGTTTAAGACCAATACCGAATATTCGTTTTTCGGTAGAATGCCGAATACATTGTTCGTGACAGAAGTGAAAAAAATGATTTTGAAATTGATTGCCTAAAGGTTTTAGATATTTATAACAAATATAGGGGAGGTGTGGATCTTCTAGATTCATTGGCCCATATCGAACGGATAAAAGATCGACGAAATGGTGCCAGAAATATGTGTACCTGTACCGCTGTATGGCCAGGGTATAGTGACTTTGTGCTGATGTTTGTAACTTACAAAAATATTTGTTATATCGATTGACTCTGATTCGATTTTGCAATGTCCGTCCGTCCGTCTGTGTGTCCATTAGGGTTGCCCTTCATTATATGGAGAAAAAAAAGGTGTTCAAACTCTCCGTCGCACTACCTAGAAATATGCGAATAGCAAAAAAACAATCCAAAAACATTTAGAGATGGCTCAACGCGATTGAAAATTTCAAGTATGTTTTATGTGGGGAAAATATGACTTTCTATCAGATTTTACGAAAATTTCTTTCTATGGTTTAATTTTTCCAACAAATTTTTTTATTTATTTATTTATTTATTTAATTCAGCTACAATAAAGCAACAGCTGAGCAATATTTACAAAAATATTTTATAAAAATAATACTGACTTTAAATACAGTTATAAACATAATCATTAGAGTTCAAATATGTCGTTAATCTTCTTTTAATAACATCAACATCATCGGATAAATCAATTAAAGCATAGTGTCTGTTCACTTCGGTGCAAATTCTTCGGAATGGATCGAAATTAATGAAATTTGATCTGTGGAAATTCAGGTAAACCGGCTCATACGATCGAAGTTGTCTGTTAGGCACATTTATACAAATTTTTCCGAGAAGGCATTCAGAATCAATTTTACCATGAACCAGGTTGAGGAAGAATGTTATATTAGAAATGATCCTTCTACTTTTCAAAGTTGGAAGCTTTATTAGAGCCAAACGACTGCGATATGGTGGAAGACTCAATTCCGCATTCCACTCAAGATATCGTCGACAAAATAGTAAGAATTGTTTCTGAACTGATTCAAGTTTTTTGATGAAAACATTGTACTGTGGACCCCAGATTACTGATGCGTATTCAAGTATCGGCCTGACCAAAGACGTGAATAGATTTTTTGTTATATAAGGATCATTAAATTCCTTTGCCCAACGCTTTATAAAAGATAAAACACCATTTGCCTTATTAACAGTCATTGTTACGTGAGAATTAAAACTTAGTCTTTTATCAAAATGAACTCCCAAATCTATGAACGATTCAACTGAGTTTAGTTTTGTGTCATGGATGACATAGTGGTTCGAAGATGGCGAATATCTAGAGAAGGTCATAGACTGACATTTTTTTAGATTTAATTCCATTAGGTTGACATTGCACCATTTGTAGAAGCTATTTAAGTCAGACTGGAGACGTATACTGTATTCGTTGTTTATGATGATGGAGTAGATTTTTACACCGTCGGCATACATAAGAATATTGCTATATTGAATAGACTTTGGTAGATCATTAATAAACAGCAAAAATAGGAGAGGTCCAAGGTGACTCCCTTGAGGGACACCGGAAGTAACATCTATATATTTCCATTTAGAGTTATTGAAAATTACACATTGCTTACGATGTTTTAAGTACGACCGAATCCATTTTAAGAAGTTCCCGGAGAATCCAATAGCATCAAGTTTCGCTAGCAGTAGATCATGGCTAACCTTATCAAAAGCTTTGCTAAAGTCCGTGTATATAACATCAGTTTGTTTATTTTTGCAGAATCCAGAGTTTATATAGGAAGTAAATTCCATTAGATTAGTAGTCGTAGATCGTCCTTTGCAAAAGCCATGTTGAGCTGGTGATAGAATTGATGACATTTCGTGTGATAATATATCAGTTATAATTTTCTCAAAAAGTTTAGGTATAGCATTAAGCTTTGCAATTGCTCTATAATTAGTAGCATCACTGCGGCTACCAGATTTGTAGTGCGGAATAATAAATGAATTTTTCCAACACTTTGGAAAGAAGCCGAATTTAAGAGAGTTATTATATATAAGAGTTAACGGGGTAGCCAATATTTCAGCACAATTTCTTAAGATGCAGCTGGGAATACCATCTGGACCTGGATTAAGTGAAATTTTTATACTACTTAGATTCTTCAGAACAGTCAACACGTCTAAGGATGAAATATTAATTGATGTCAGCCCTGGAATGTCATAGGGATATCGTGTGTTGTTTAACGTCATTGTGGCAAATGTGGACGCAAAGAATTCAGCAAAAACATTTGCAATATCAACATCGTTTGAAAGGACAGTACCGTTCATTTTCATAGTGGTTGGGTATGATGAAATTTTACGTTTAGAATTTACAAAGTTGTAAGACATTTTTGGATTTTTTTTTATATTTGAATTCATTTTACTAAGATAACTATCGTAACATTTTTTATTTTCTAGGCTATAATGACTTCCGACTTATGTAATTTGAGATCAGCAGTAAATTGTCTTTCCAAAAAGCTTCAAAAACTTCAAAATCGAATAAAACTCGCCAAGAAATAGCAAATGCCCCAGACCACTTTTGTGCCAAAAAAAAAACTAGGTCATGAAATTTGATGGCATTTTTTTCAGCTTTAAGAAATTAATTAAAGCCAACATTTTGTTTTAGTCTCTATACCTGTAAGTGCGCAGATGTGAAGTATAGTTTCATTACCACCTTGTTAACCTATTAAGCATTGAGACCGGAAATGGAAATTTTTTTTGATAAAATTTTGAAAACTGCTTTTTCAAGTTTTGAAAAATTTTCTTAAACAGAATTTAAAGAAATTGACCTAGCTTTTTAAGGTCTTGTTAAACGGATGTTAGAGATTAACTGTGTGAATTCTTGGGTAAATTTCTATGCCACAATTTTTTTTGGCAGGCATTATATTTTTGCGGATTTCGAGGAAAACGGGATTTTTGTAAAATATTCTGTAAATGTACTCTTTCTAAATTCTTTGTATCAAAAATTCATCAGTTGTCTTGTTTTAAAAGTTATGTTGTATCTTTATAGCCTAGGGTTTCGGAAAAAAATAATATGACCACATTAACCCTTTTGGAATTGGGGTCACATATGAACCCAAGCTAATAAAAGACAAGTTATTCAAAAAATTCAAATATTTTGTAAGTGCTGTTGAATTTTTAGATGCGATATCTAAAATATAATATGAAAATGTGTAGAACTTCCGTTCCGGAAACTTGGGATAAATCCGAGAACGTTAACCCATTATTTGCCAAGGCCAGCATTGGATTTTAAGATATTTTTAAATAAAAATTACGGAAAACGAGTTTTTCTATTAAACTCGATGAAACCACTATTTCGAATTTAAGAAAAATAATTCGGTTATTTTTTATTTATTTAACCCTTCAGTGCTCCTGGTATCAAAATTATATCTTTGGTGCAATTATCTGCTTATTGCTCGCGAATATAAATTAAAACCACTTTTAACCAATTTTGTTATAAAATTATTTTATGTATAAAAACTATATTATTTTAAATAAAATAAGAAGACCACAAATGACCCAAAGCTAATAAAAGACAATTTATTCAAAAGAATATGAAATATAAAATGAATTCTATTTATTTTGGTGTATTTAAGGATGATTAAGTGTGCGATTCAAATTGTTTTCTGTAATCACTTACGACTTGCAATAAATATTGCTTTTCTTTAATTTTATATTATTATATTAATTTTATATTTGATTTTCTTTTGAATAAAGTGGACGGTGTCCATGTAAACCTCGTAATCGAACTACAGGTCGCTAATATGAATATATTTTGAATTGGTGAAAACCGATTAATGTTCTGACCTAATCCCCCCACAAATGACCACTATGAGATCGACATAAATTGCCATAATATCCAAATTATCACATTGATCGCGGACAAATGAAGTTTGGATATGACTATTTTTTTTTTTATATATTTATTTATTAAGTCAATGGTAAAACCTTACAGACTGTTAAATATAATACAGAAAAAAAAAAATATAATATATACAAATCCTTAAATCATAAATTTGAGATTATGTATTTAAAAATAATATAATATTGCGTTTAATAATATCATCATTTAAAGAAAAATCAAATAAATTGTATAGATCATTGAAATCATGGCAAATTCTTCTAAATGGATCAGCATCGGCAAACTTTTGACGACAGATTGGGATAAACAGTAGAGTGTAAAAACGTGTTGACCGTGCCGGAACGTTCATGGAGATGTTGTCCATAAGAAAATTTGAGCATATGTCGCCTCGAATTAAGTTAAATAAAAACATAACATTAAGCATTGTTCTTCGGCTTTTTAAAGACGGCAGTTTAATTTGAGAAAGTCTAATTGTATATGATGGCAGATTGACAAAACTTGGATAAGAACGTCTTAAGCAGAAAAGGAGAAATTGCTTCTGGACCGATTCAATTTTGGCACTGCGAATATTAGATAGTGGATCCCAAATAATAGACCCGAATTCTAAAATTGGTCTTACTAGGGAGATGTATAGTTGTTTGGTAACTGTAGGGTCATTGAATTCCTTTGCCCATCTTTTAATGAAGGCCAGTATACCACGTACTTTAATAATTGTCATCGAAATGTGTTGAACAAACTCTAATTTGGCATCTAAAAGAACACCCAGATCCAGGATTTTATTTACTCGCTCCAACCGGTTATTTCCAAATTTGTAACAACCAAATTCACCTAATTTTCTAGTAAAGTGCATGTGTTTGCATTTTTTTAAATTTAATTCCATTAAATTTATGTGGCACCATCTATAAAAATTATTTAGATCATGTTGTAGGTGAATTTGTTCACAATAATTCTTATAGCTTAAGAAAATCTTGACATCATCAGCATACATAAGAACATTTGAGGCTTTTATTATACTTGGTAGATCATTTATAAAAAGAGTAAATAAAATTGGTCCAAGATGACTTCCTTGAGGCACACCAGATTTAACTATAATATTCTTTGAAGTAGTATTATTAAAATAAACACGTTGATTTCTGTTGATCAAGTAAGATTTTATCCAGCTTATGCTGTTTGCAGTAAAGCCCATCAAATATAATTTTTTGAGTAAAAGATCATGATTTACCTTATCGAAAGCTTTACTGAAGTCAGTATAAATAACGTCGGTATGTAGCCCATTGACGAAACCCCGATTTACCAAAGTTGTAAGTTGTAAAATATTAGTTAAAATAGAGCACCCCTTACAAAAACCATGTTGCGAGTGTGATATTATAGAAGAAACCTGATCACAGAGATTATCCGTTAAACAGTTTTCAAATAGTTTGGGAATAGCACAAAGCTTAGCTATTCCTCTATAGTTAGCTACATTCGATTTGGTTCCAGATTTAAATAAAGGAATAATATATGAATCTTTCCATAATGTAGGAAAATGTCCATGTTTGATGGATGAATTAAATAAAATGCATAATGGAACAGCCAAAGTTTGGGCGCAGTTGATTAAAATGCAGCTAGGAATAACGTCAGGTCCTCCGTTAGTTGAATTCTTGAATGTTTTTAAGTTATTTTTGATATCCGAAGTCTTTATAAAAGGAAATGAAATTGATTGGATGGTGCGTGGTAAAGAAGAAGAAAGCATATATTTCAAAAATTCATAACTGCACTGTATTCTTAATCGGACCGGTTTCTGGCATTTCAGCCTTCATCAGCGATTTATTGAACATTGTGATAATTGTTATGTTTTAATTGAATAGGTTGTTTCTATATGAAAATTTTTTCTACTTAGGGCGGCCGTGAGGTTTTGAACCGTGAACCTTCACATACACTCGTACTTGCACTTTTTGGTCAGCGCTTTAACACACTCACCTAAAGTCAGGCCTACGAGCAGTGTGGTTAGTTTTCAGTTTTCGTACCATACAGCTTTACTTTGTATTAATTTCAGAAGATACAACTCTGTCCAAACAAACAATCGTTACGAAAACTGAAAACTAACCACACTGCTCGTAGGCCTGAATTTAGGTGAGTGTGTTAAAGCGCTGATCAAAAAGTGCAAGTACGAGTGTATGTGAAGATTCACGGTTCAAAACCTCACGGCCGCCCTAAGTAGAAAAAATTTTCATATAGAAACAACATATTCAATTAAAACATAATAACTATATCATCACGGGATTCACGATTAAGATACTTCATTTCAGTTGGATATCCAGTAGATTTCCTTTTAGAGTTTACAAATTTATAAAATGATTTTGGATCTCTCTTCAAATTTATTTTCATAGTTTCCATGTAATTCTTATAAAGTTTTGTATTTAGAATATTATACTCTGCACGTGTAACTGAATATTTCGTATAATCAGATAAAAGACCAGACACTTTATATTTTTTGTGTCGTTTATTTTTCAAGTTTTTAAGACTCGACAATTGTTTTGTGCTCCAAGGAGGGCCAGAGTGTTGAAAACAGTAAACTTCGGGATACATTCATTCATATAAAATAGAACAGTTTCGTAGAATAACTTGATCGTTGTATCGATTGATGTGGGAGAACCAGTTGTAATAGATAATAATTGGAGCCAATCAGTATTACTGAAGTAATAATTTAAATCGTTGTAATTTGCTCTTTTGAAACAAAAAACTTTTAAGTTATTTGATTTACACTTTGAAACAAATGGTAAATTCAAGTTTAATTCAATGGTAGGATGGTAACGATCTTCTGGTAAAGTAACAGGATCTGCGCGAGATAAAGAGTAGTGTATTGAATCATTAACATAAATTAAGTCTAAAATCCTTTCATGATCATTATGAACACCATTAATTTGAAAAAGACACAAGTCCGATAAATTATTTATGAAATTATCGTTATCTTCATTTGACACCGTAGGAGTGTAGTAAAAAGAATCAATTAAAAATGTCCATGATATTAACGGCAGATTAAAGTCTCCAAAAACAAGTATAGAATCTTCAGGGTTAGCTTTTGTTACAACTGATTTTATTGATTCAAAATGTTCATTATAAATCGATTGATCAGAATCAGGAGGTAAGTAGGAGCAAGTAATAAAAACTTTTTTTTTGATTTAATTTTAACATAACACCAATAATTTCAATATTCGGTAAAGAATCAAGACGTATTTCTTCAGATGATAGTTGACAGGAGACAGCAATTAGAACACCACCACCAGTTGTTTCAGTTTTTCTGTCAAGTCTGTAAATATGAAATTTATTACATAATATCTCAGCGTTGAAGACATTTCCTTTTAACCAGGTTTC
This sequence comes from Cordilura impudica, assembly GCA_963682025.1. Taxonomy (NCBI): domain Eukaryota; kingdom Metazoa; phylum Arthropoda; class Insecta; order Diptera; family Scathophagidae; genus Cordilura; species Cordilura impudica. Next base: position 61,562,443 of record OY821521.1, read on the forward strand.
AGTAAGAACAATAACATGATGAGAGAAATCAAAGCTGTGTTTAAACAGAGACGTTATTTTTGTATTAATGCCACGAACATTTTGGTAAATTATAGATATTTGGTTATCATGAAGAGTAGTTAGTTTTTTGGAGCATTTAAATTTCTTAGCGGAAGATGAACAGAATTTCTTGGATTTTCTTTGTATTGATATTCACGGACAAGTGTACTAACGGGCCAAAAACCAGGATTAAGTATAATATCGAAGAGATCAGCTGGGACAATAATTTTAATTGAGGTGATAGTTCTCGGTTGAGAATAATTGAACATATACGTTGAAATCAGTGCATTCGAATCGATTTCAGATTTTATATAGAATTCTAAATCTTCAACTGAAGTTTCTGACGCTAAGCGGGATACAAATATAGTTTTCTTTGGAGGTATAAGTCTCAGCGGGTTATGTATAATTTGATTGTTATTTAAACCAGGAGCAGAAGAATTTAAAACTAGACCATAATTAAGAGGTGTAACATTTTCATGAATTATTGGTACAGTACCAGTAGCTACCTCTGTGTGAGCTGTAAATTTAGAGGACTCAGACGGTAAAGATGATGAATCGTTATCAATTGAGCTGACAGGTGCAGCACTCGAAGAATATGATCTTAGTTGTATATTTGGGGATTTATTAACTGTTTTTTTACGTTTTGGAGATGAAAGAAGTGGTGTATTAACAAATTTATCTAAATTTGGATATTTAGTGAATAATTCACCAAAATTAGAAAGTTTTCTTTGCAGTGATAAAAAGTCCACATTAAGTTGATCAAACTCTGCTTAAGAATTTTTGAAAAAATTGTAGAACTCCACATTAATTTTTCTGCAGCGAGTGCAAGTCCATTGCAGGAATTTTGCAGGATCGGCCAGAGCATCTGCATCGCGTGACTTAAGGCCACTACATTTCAAATGGTAGTTTCCTAAACACAACCAGCAGGATACCTTACGTTCATTTCCGATATTAATACAATTAGTGTTTAAGCAATCCATAATAACGTGAAGATTTGATTATAAACTTTTTATAAATTTATTACTTTTACGAATTTGTTTGTTGAGATGTTATTAAATTTGCAAATAGGCTGCTATGTGATGTTAGTGATAAATGAGTGATGATGTTACAATAGTAGAAAGTATGCACTTGATTGTTCGTTTTTAATTTTTGTTGCTATGTGTTGTTATTGTTAAATGGATGCTGTTGTAAAAAGAGTAGAAAATAAGTTCGTTTTTGATTTTTGTTATCTTATTTAAAATATGTAGTGTTTTTATTGTTGTTCAACTAAGTTTTGTCACTGCTTTAATCTATTGAAACAAGACTGCTATGTGTTGTTATTGTTAAATGGGAATTGTTGTTAAAAGAGTAGAGAGTATGCACTTGATTGTTCGTTTTAAAATATTTGTTTTCTTATTTAAATATGTGGTGTTGTTATTGTTATTTAACTAAGTTTTGTCTATTTCTTTTTATGCTGTATTCTATCGAATTTTGACTATTATGTTTTTAATTTTTATACCCTATACCACTATGTGGTTTGGGTATAATGACTTTGTGCTGCTGCTTGTAACAACCAAAAATATTTGACCTAGACCCATCTTTTATTATACCGATCGAATCAGAATCACTTTTTGAGTTGCTTTAACAATGTCCGTCCGTCCGTCCGTCTGTGTGTCCATGTAAACTTTGTAATCAAACTGCAGGTCGCAAGTATGAATATATTTTGATGAAATTTGGTATATAAGCTTTCATCGGCCATGGGATGAACGCTATTGAAATTGGTGAGAATCGGTCCATGTTCAGACCTAGCCCCCATACAAATTACCCCTATGAAATCGACATAAATTGCCATAAGATCCAAATTGTCTTATAGATCTTACTCAAATTGGGTTTGTATGCGTTCATTACATGCATTAATGAGTAGTCCAAAAATGATCTCTTTGGCCCCATATAGACTGCTTCCCGATCTTCATTTAAATCTATTAAAAACAAAAATATTGCACTGATTCTTCTCAAATTTTGTTTGTATATATTTTTGCAAAATACAAGAGACTTTACCAAACATGATCAGGATTGGTCCATTTTTCGACCTAGTCCCCATATAGATATAGCATCCAATATGAACTTTTTCATATCTGCAGCCAAAAAAATTAATAAAAATCCCACTCAAATTTGGTTTTTGCTTATTTTCTATGTCCAGTTAGTTGGGCCTAAGAGATAGAGTTTCTAAATGCATGGTATAGGGTATCGTATAGTCGGTCTAGACCGACTATAATTTTCTTACTTGTTATATTTATTGATTTTAATTATTTCAAGAAACAGTTTATTAAAAATTTAGTGTTAATAATGTAACTTTTTGAAGAACGAATGATATATTTTTAACGCTGGTAATTTCAGTTTTATTTTAATATACATAAATCACAGATCACAATTTACTTTATGACAAAAAATATTAACAAAAATGTACGGAGCAAAATAACTCACAACTAACTTCGTTGACGACGACTGCATGTGACTATTACATCCATTTATCAGTAATCCAAAAATAAAGCTTATAGGACAATTCTTGGTCATAGCCCCCATGTGAAGCTGATTCCCGATCTTTACTTAAATCAATTATTTTTTTTTTTTTTATAACAAACTTTATTTAAAATCTATCCATTTAAGGATAATAAGCAAATTAGATACATTTAAAGATTTAAATTTGTTGTTGGACTCCATTGAGAACAACAACATATTATCAATAGGGAATTAGAGATATTTGCAAATGTCTAAGATAATTATTTACAAAAATATATTAAAAATGAGTTTTTACAAAATGAAAGAATATTAATAATTTAACAAGAGATTACATTTTGAGAGTATTAAATTTTTCTTTTTATTTATCGGAATGGTAAATCAAGTACATGATGCCGCTTAAGCCTTCTTACTTCTTCAGAGTCATCGAGTAAAGATATAGCCAGTGGGTTGCAGTGATTACTTAATCTTTTTAGATAATTTGAACTAAATCTGTTGATTTCATCTCTCACCTTTGGAATAAATAAACCATTATGTATGGTTTTATTGGATGCAAACCACGGAGCATTGACAATTGACCTTAGAATTTTATTTTGATATCGTTGTAATATCTCAATATTTGAATTGCTGGCTGTTCCTCACAGCTGTATTCCATACGTCCATACGGGCTTAAGGATAGTTTTCTATATCAATCAAAAAACAAAAATATTGGACAGATTGTATATATTTTCTTGCAAAAAATAAGTGACTTTACCAAATATGGTTAGGATCGGTCCATTTTTCGACCAAGGCCCCATATAAATATAGCATTTGAAATTAACTTTTTCATATCCTAAGGCAAAAAATACTTGCCGGTTGGTTTATGTTTATTTTCTATATCTAAATAGTTGGACCAAATAGATTAGGATCTTTAGACGCATGAGATAGGATATCGTATATATGGTTTAGACCTACTATAATTTTCTTACCTATTTTCACTTAAAAGTCTGATACCACTATACAACTACATTTGCTAAGTTTATGTAGTCTATGTTATATCATAACATATCAGTCTCAAGTGAATGTCAGTTTATAAGGAAGAGATAAAAAGAAAAAAAAAAATTTATCGACGAACATGAAAAATAAAGAAAATGGCAAATATCGCAAATCCAAATATCCAATCACAAATAACACTTGAATTAACCATTAACATATTGAAGTTAAGTTTTTCACTTAAAACAATAAATTATTTGTTAGACTTGAAGTCATTTTTCAGACACATTTCAATTAATACTGTAACTAATATGCCAATTTTTTATATCGTTTCAATGGTGCGTGGTGGAGAAGAAGAAAGCATATATTTCTAAAAATTCATAAAAACACTGTATTCTTAACCATAACCATACTAAAACGGGTACCCCGGTACCCGAACGTACTTTGAAGTCAAATTTTTCTTAAACTAAATAAAATACAAATTTGAGGCTCCACAAGTTCCTTCAAATAAACATTTTCTAAAGTTTTTTCCCATCTAAAGCACTCTTGATTCTTTTGGATTGACTCTGGAGCCACCCAAAGTCGAATAGTCCTTTCCCTCCTGATATGGGTACCCGGTTACCCTTATATAACTTTTTACATTTTGTATGAAAAAAGTAAAAATTATAGTATTTTTTAGTTTATTGGTTATTTAATTCAAAAAATATTTTACATCAAACTTTGTACATGTATAAAAAATAAATAAAACTGTTTACTAATATTGTTGCATAAAAAAAAAATAAAAAAAAATTAACATCTAGTGCAGCGTGGAGCAATAGCTTTGCTATGCGTATTGCACATTGGTCGTTTACAGCCATCGCATATTTTGCGTGTTTTTCGATCAGATTTTGGATCAGTAGTCACGCAAAGGTAGCAGCGACCCTTTATTGGCAACCGTCCAGTTTTATCTCGTTGGGTTGTAGCTGATGGGACCGCAGCATCCTGGAAAACTTCTTTAGGGATGGTTTTATTTGTCATAAGCTCTAGAGCTGCCCGGATGTTATTGTGTCGTGTTATATGATTATCATTAGCTCTTTCGTTCATATTTTTAGTTGACAACTCCACGCCAAGTGATGTTAAAAATCCTCGACGAGAGCTTGGTTTTATTTTTGCGCTTGGATCGAGGCTGGAGTATACACAAAATGCACCCAATGCAGCCACGGCAATCATGTTGGAAAACACTGCCAATGGCCATCTATTGGTTTTGCGTTTGGTGGTATATTTAGACACCATCTGGTCCATAACATCTACTCCGCCTTTTGTTTGTCATTAATCTCCTCTTTTCCATTAATAGCTGGCTCCCCTCGAGTATAATGCATTGTTGACAGAGGGAAAACACACTTCTTCTTCTTGGTCACAACAGACAAAAGTGTTCCGTTTTTGTTGAAACCATATCGGGGTGTACGTATATCATCCGTTGGGTTTGGTCGTAGCTCTTTTGCAATATAGGCTTTGTTTTGTAGAAGGGTACCGACGAGCCTTATTCCTCTAACTTGTAGCCGATTGGCCAAAGGAAGTGAAGTGAAAAAATTGTCGGTTGTTACATTTATTCCAGATTGTTTGTAGAAATCCACCAGATCTAGTACGATGTTTTCTCCTACATTTACCTGTCGTTGACCACCAGGTGACTTGCCTGTGTAAATGATTCCATTCAAAGGATAGCTATTGGCTGTGTTACACAACCAAAATATTTTTATTCCGTATCTAGCTGGCTTTGAGGGAATATATTGAGTGAAACTGGTTCTACCTCTAAATGGAAATAACTGTTCGTCTACTGTCACATTTTCATCTGGAAAATAATTTAAACGTAGATTCTGCATCAACATATTCCAGATATCGGAGATAGGAGCAGCTTTGTCTGTTTGGTTGCGTGTCGCTCTTGTGAAAGCATTGTCAAAACGTATTACGCGTAGTATTTGCTCAAATCTTTCGCGACTTAACGATGCTTTGTATAAAGGATGACTGTAATTCCCCCATAGAATTGAAGGAGGATCATCGTTGTCACCATTTACACCCATGACCAGTAAAATTCCAATAAAAGCATCAAGTTCTTCCATTGAAATCAACCGAAACTGGCGAGGTTTCAATTTTAAAACTGCAATATCCGCTGCATTTTTTTGATTGAAATCCAGTGCTATTTCATTGCCTTTTTTGTTGCTGTGTCTCAGGATCTCATTTTTTATATTTTCTGACAAAAATTCATCAAATATTTTTTATGCAGTCATCACTTTATTAAATTTGCGATGTGGTCCACCTATGTACATAAACAATAAAATATATTATAACATATGGTGTTTATAGAATAAAACCAACCTTTTTTGCGCATAACATTTTGGGATGGAGTTTTAGCATTTGGGATCTCTTGGGAATACGATTCAGTCTGAGCACTTGCAGTATGAAGCAGTATCTCAAAACTTCGCCACGCAATTCTAATTCCTCGTTGTCTTCTTCCTCTGGAGTCTCAACCACACCATCCATTTATATATCCGAGGCTTCATCTGCATCAGTATAGTTAGGGTTAATCAGACCGGTTTCTGACAATTCAGCCTTCATCAGCGATTTATTGAGCACTGTTATAATTGTTATGTTATAATTGAAAATACTGTTTCTATATGAACATTTTTTGTACTTAGGGCGGCCGTGAGGTTTGAACCTGAACCTTCACACACACTAGTACTTGCTCTTGTTGGTCAGTGCTTTAACACACTCACCTAAAGTCAGGCCTACGAGCAGTGTGGTTAGAATCAGTTTTCATACCATACAGCTTCTACTTCGTATTAATTTCAGAAGATACAACTCTGTCCAAACAACCTATCATTATTTTTTTAATTTTTGTAATATTTTTGCACTCTAATTTGCACTATTCTCAGTTTCGTAAGAGGTGCCATATGTGATATACAGTTTGTACATACTACATATTGCCCTTTTTACATATATTTGAGCTTCAAAAGCTTTGAATAAATTATTTGTTTTTTTGACTTTTATTTTTCTTTTTCTATTAATTTATTTATTTTTGTTCCGGTTTCTATAAATTTAGTTCTTCTTCTTTACTATTTATACCCTATACCACTATGTGGTTTGGGTATAATGACTTTGTGCTGCTGTTTGCAATAACCAAAAATATTTGACCTACACCCATCTTTAATTATACCGATCGAATCAGAATCACTATTTGATTCGATCTAACGATGTCCGTCCGTCCGTCCGTCCGTCCGTCTGTGTGTCCATAAAGCTTGTAATCAAACTGCAGGTCGCAAATATGAATATATTTTGATGAAATTCGGCATTTGATCTTTTATCGATCATGGGATGAATGCTATTGAAATTAGTGAGAATCGGCCCATGTTCAGACCTAGCCCCCATACAAATTACCCATATGAAATCGACATATATTGCCATAAAATCCAAATTATCATACGAATCTAAGTCAAATTGGGTTTGTCTGTATTTATTACATCCATTAATCAGTAGTCCAAAAATGATCCCTATTGTACAACTCTTAGCCATAGGCCCCATATAGAGCTGTTTCCCGATCTTCACTTAAATCTATCAAAAAACAAAAATATTGCACTGATTCTTCTCAAATTTTGTTTGTATATATTTTTGCAAAATACAAGAGACTTTGTCAACCATGGTCAGGATCGGTCCATTTTTGGGCCTAGTCCCCATATAAATATTTCATCCGATATGAACTTTTTCATATCTGCAGCCGAAAAAAATAATAAAAATCCCACTCACATTTGGTTTTTGCTTATTTTCTATGTCCAGTTAGTTGGGCTAAAGAGATAGGGTTTCTAAACGCATGGTATAGGGTATCGTATAGTCGGTCTAGACCGACTATAATTTTCTTACTTGTTTATGTTTTACAATATGCAAATACAACTGGCTGTTCACAACAAATGATTGTATTGCGTATTTGAATACAACATACAAAATACATTAGAAGTTGTGAATAGCCCTTATAATGTTTTTTGAACACTAAGTATTAAAAATTTCAACAAATTCATACCTGGACAACTCAAATATGGTATACGTTTAGACTCTGTATCCAATTGGTTGGACCTATCCATTTCTTTAAAGTCATGGTTTAGGTTTTGGTTTAGGTTTGATGCAAAACTGAGTTTCATTTCTCACATTAACTGATCCCTGTGTCACTAAACAGTTATAAAAATTCTTCGTAAGACCTATACTTGAATATGGTTCAGTTCCCAGAGATCCTTTATATAATATTCTCATCGATCATATTGAATCCATTCAAAAACAATTTCTTCTGTTCTGTTTTTCTTGGAATCCGGCAACAAATTTGTCATCTTATGCCAGTAGATTAGCGTTAGTTAAATTGCCAATACTCTAAACCCATAGAACTATGCCGAATGTGTCGTTTTTGCTAAATCTGATTAATGACGATATATCCTCAGAATTTTTGTTACACAATATTTCTTTTAAAGTTCCTCAGCGTTACGTTACATGTTACTTTCATCCACTTTAAATTCCAGTTTTCCATACCAACTATGCCTACGCCGATCCGTTAAGAAGATTATCTGCTAACTTTACTGATTTGTATCAATTTGTTGATTATTCTCTATATGTCAATATTGTAAAACGTATTATTATTCTCTACTTAAACCGTTAAATTAACAAATTGATCATTTGATATGGTAAATTTTTTTTATATTATATTATTTTATGATTTTAATGTTTGTAAGGATTTATTTCATAGACTAAAAAAAAAAATAAATAAAAAAATATGTCGCACCTGTACCTCTAAAGTGAGTTAACTTAAAATTTTTAAATTTTCAAAACGGTACACGGTGGTTATATCTATCCACTGTAAAAATCTTACATCGAGTTTTCTAGTCTTTTGCAAAAAAATGCAGTTGTTATCCCTTTTTGTGTTTTTAGAGTAGCTTCTTTCGAATCCACTAAAAAGACATATTTTGAGTTCCACCCAAAAAACTTGTTATTTTTGATGATCACTGAAAAAATCGCAAAAACAACTACTGTGTATACTTATTATTCGCAATTCTTTACAATGAAACAACTGTTTTTAAATTTTATAGTAAATATTAAAAAAAAAAAACGTTTTTTGTCTACTGAAAATTTGTAAATTTTGAGTTGAGTCACTTTAGAGGTACAGGTGTGATATGTTAATTTACTTTTTTAATTTAACAGACCTACTTTTCTTAAAAAAGAGAAAATATTTTTTAGCTGGTTCATAATGCGTGCAGTAGAGGCTTAAGTCCGAAATAAAACTATATTGTATTTAGATCACTAAGTATTCCTAATTTCAACAAATGCATATTAGGTCAAATTAAATTTAGTTTGTGCTTATTTTCGGCATCCAATTGGTCGGACCTAAGACCATTCTTTAAACTCATGGTTAAGATTATCGAAAAGTCGGTCTGGATTGTCATAGTTATTTTGGTGTGTAGGCGTCCTAACAATCTTATTGGTTCGTCGCAATAGGGCGTTTTGAAGATTTTTAACAAAGTATTTAGTATGAAATATTGTGTGTATTGAAATTACGCAGAGCTTATTCTTAATGTTCGTAGTCTTATAGCATTTGAGTAACGAAATGCGTATTTACAGCACTTTTTATATTTCCCATGTTATTCTTACATAATTTATATTGTATAATAATATATTGTAGAATAATATATGTATGCATATAACATATATGTATTTAACATAAATATAATTATATGTATAAAGTGTTAAAGTGTTAATAATATTTATAAAAGTCCTGTACAGTTCTCGTATTATTGTTTAATGCACTGGCACGCATAAATCCAGAAAGAGATGTGGCTGATAGCACAACATATGGCTTATAAATAATAATAGTACTAGTTTTTATAGATAAATGAAAATTTTTCCTTATTTAAATCGAACTCGTTTATCTGCCATATATCCTGCGAATTTAAAAAAGAAGAAAAGTTTCAGTGCAGCGAACATGAAGATCTCCAATATTCTTAATATTGTCAAAACAGTATTCACTTCGTTCAATGCAAGGACTCATTTAACTGACATACAGTTACTCCAAGCTGATCTCAGACACTGTTATAAATGAATTTTGTTGGCAAAAACAGAGTAAATAAGTAAGTTAAAAAAAACTTGTTGTTTGGTTCTTGATAAAATTAAATAAACTTAAAACCGTGAAATAGTAAACAAAAACACCAAACTCGAACGTCTTCAAATATTAAAAATTCTAGTTATTATCTGCAATAAATACAGATTACGTACACAATCCTTTGTACCATTTTAAGCCTATTGGAGTTGGAGTTTTAACCCAGTACCACATAATCCCATAAATTTTCTATAGGATTCACGCCAAGGCTCTAGAATGGTGTATCCATTACATAGGGGCAAGGACCTTGGTCCTGGTACAAATCACGTTAGCATCTTAAATTATCTTTTTGATGGAAAATAAAATTCTAACAGAACAAGAACAAGAAAATATTAAAAACTCTAAATTTTTAACTTTTCAACAATTTTATCAATTGCAATTTATTTGCCAAATTTCCTGCGATGTTCTTTTTTTTCTAGATTAAATTTGTCAAACATGCTTAAATTGCCAAAATTGTATAAAATTGTAATATTTCAGAATTTTTCAATTTATAATTTTTCTTGTTCCTTAAGGAAATTAAAACATCTAAAAAAGTGAGCTGGTATGCTGCTGTGTTTTAAACCACCAACCACAAGCCTTCAAGGCAGGAACCCTAACCACTGGCCTACGACGAGTTATTGAATTGTGTTAACTAGTAATGATTTGGTATAAAAATATATATGTATGTATACGTTCAAAATGCAAACGCTCATAGAAACCTCTTTTGGTTGTGTCTTCGAAATAAATAATGCACATACATCATGAAAATTTGGGAATAAAATTCAATGATCATAAACCTAAACAATCAAAATTTAACAATTTAATCAATTGATAAATAAGGGATTATTTAATTAATTTTTATTATATATATACAATTTTCGAAATAAAATTTTTAAATAATTCTTTCTTTTTCTAGTATTTCATGCAAGTGTTTTTGTTATATTACTTTAGGGCAAACGAAAAATTTATTTCCTATTACTTTATTAATTTTCAAAATTCAAATATAATTTTTTTTTAATATTTCGATTTTTTTCTTTTATTTTTTTCTTTTATAAAATCTCTTCATTTTTTTGCAATGGCTAAATTTTTTACTGGCTTCATTTGTTTTGCTTATTCCTACATTGCTTGGCATGAGTTTTCGTCATATATATTGCAATGTATTAGTATAAACAAGTAAGAGTGTCAAATTCGGCTGGGCCAAATCTTTGATACCCTCCACCTGCATCTTAAACTCAATATTACAACCAATATTGGGTACGGCTACCACTTTAAAACTGAAACCAAATTTAAATTTCGAATACCAATTAAATTTAAAGTTAATTGATTTTTTTGTTGGCCAGTTTCTTTTATAACTCCTTGTTATAAAAAACAAATATCGTGTCTTCTATAGAAAGAATTCGTTACTATTTGAAAAATGGCATTATTTTTCTTTTACTAGAGTAGAAAACCCCTAATGAAATTCATTATATAACGCAGCCAGCGTTATAGCACGCAAAGTTTGATCCATATAAGAAAGTTTTCAGATAATTCATGATAATTCAAAAAAAAAAAAAAAAACGATTCTAGCCTAAAAATTTCCAGATATTAATATTAAAAAAAGCAAATTTTAAAATATTTTTAATATTTAATATTTTTTAATTTCTAATTTTTAATATATAGTTTTTTATTTTAAAATTTTAATTTTAATTTTTATTTTTAATTTTTCTTTTTCCCTTTTTTTATTTTCCTCTTTCCTCTTTCCACTTTCCATTTTTCATTTTTCATATCTCATATTTCATTTTCCATTTTTCATTTTTCGTGCTAATTTTTAATTTCATTTTAATTTTTAATTTTTACGTTTTAATTTTTAAATTGTAATTTTTAATTTTTAACATTTAACTTTTATTTATATTTTTTATTTTTGTTAATACTTAATTTTTAATTTTAAATTTTAACCATAAAAAATATGTGGTAATACTTGCTTAGGCCAGTGTGACACGTACAGTATTAATATACACACAATGACTTAATCTTAAGAACAACAACAAACATACAGAAAAATTTTATTTTTTCAATAGTTTTTTCAAAGTTTCATTCATAACTCGCGACCCCTTTTACTAATTTTGACGATTTTAAACAGAAACTTCTTTGGGATATTAGTAAACGATTTCATAAAAACGAACGGTCTAGCTTTGATTTTGACGGCGTGATCGTGATTTCCACAGACAGACGGACAGACGGTCATCGGTATATCAACTTCCCTTATAATATTGATCAAGAAAATATATGGTTTTGGGGTCTCAGAAAGTTATTTCAATGCATTACAAATGGAATGACAAACCTATGTGTACCCTCTGCCACTGAGGTGTGGGATATAAAAATAACAAATACAAATAATTACTAGCAGGCGGGCCGTCACACATTTTGGTGGTCGAGTGTGTAGAGCGTTGGCGCCGAAACTTTTTTGTCCATGTTCTAATCCTACTCAAGTATCCTGTATTATAAACTTTTCTTTATTTTATCACTTTTATTTGCCTTTTTCATTTTTATTTATTTTTTTTGCGTAACATGTAAGCGTTACGTGTGAGTGTAAGATGTGAGCGTAACATGTGAGTCGTAAGACAAAATGTGTTTGTATTGGTGAAAAAAATATGATATTATGATAACCTGTTTGAAAATTAAAAACGAAAAATAAAAAATTTAAAAAAAAAAGTAAAATAAAATATAAATAATGAAAAATGAAAAATAAAAAATTAAAAAAGAAAAAAAAAAAATGAAAAATGAAAAATGAAAAATAAAAAATGAAAAATAAAAAATGAAAAATGAAAAATGAAAAACGAAAAATAAAAAATTTAAAAAAAAAATGAAAAATAAAATATGAAAAATAAAAAAATTAAAAATAACAAATGAAAAATGAAAAATAAAAAATGAAAAATAAAAAATGAAAAATAAAAAATGAAAAATTAAAAATGAAAAAGAAAAAATGAAAAACGAAAAATAAAAAATGAAAATAAAAAATGAAAAATAAAAAATGAAAAATGAAAAATTAAAAATGAAAAATAACAAATGAAAAATGAAAAATAAAAAATGAAAAATAAAAAATGAAAAATGAAAAACGAAAAATTAAAAATGAATAAAGAAAATTGAAAAATAAAATATGAAAAATAAAAATAACAAATGAAAAATGAAAAATAAAAAATGAAAAATAAAAAATCAAAAAAAAAAAAAAATTAAAAATGTAAAATTAGAAATGAAAAAGAAAAAATGAAAAACGAAAAATAAAAAATGAAAATAAAAAATGAAAAATTAAAAATGAAAAAGAAAAAATGAAAAACGAAAAATGAAAAATAAAAAATGAAAATAAAAAATAAAAAATGAAAAATGAAAATGAAAAAAAAAACATTAAAAATGAAAAATAAAAAATTGAAAATGAAAAATAAAAAATGAAAAATTAAAAATAAAAAATTTAAAAAAAAAAAATAAAAATGAAAAATAAAAAACTAAAACTAAAAAATTTAAAAAAAAATTAATCACGAAAAAATAAGAAATGAAAAATGAAAAACTAAAATTAAAAAAATGAGTAATAAAAAATGAAAAATAAAAAATTGAATATAAAAAATGAAAAATAAAAAATGAAAAATAAAAAATGAAAAATAAAAAATGAAAAATTAAAAAAGAAAAATAAAAATTGGAAAATGAAAAATTAAGAAAAAAATTAAAAATGAAAAATAAAAAAATTAAAAATGAAAAATTAAAATTAAAAAATTAAAAATTTAAAATTAAAAATAAAAAATTAAAAATTAAAAAAAAAAAAAATAAAAATGAAAAACGAAAAACGAAAAATTAAAAATGAACCGGTTAAAATAATAAATATTTTTATATTAACAGAGCCCCTGTAGTTGATTGCTATAAGTGATACGCTTTCTGTTGTGCGTATAAAGTGCTATAAAAAAATCTTTACTTACTAGATGTTTACCCATATCCCCTGCGATCGGACTCACATGATTTTTTTTTTCAATAACATTAACAAAATTCATAATTCTATATATTATTAGAATTCGTTCTATAATCCATGTATAATATGTTCCACATTTTTTTTTTGGCTCAGCAACATTTCTAAATATTGGGCTTCATAAAACTAGGCTTCATACACATCTAGCTGCATGCCTGCAACATGTTCCTCCTACTACAATTTTTGGCTTGAACACAGGCCAACCAGCTTGCACATCCTCTATATTATATGGTCCTTGGTAGAGCGCTGATCGTCCATGTCACATAGACTTTTTTCTTTAAACAATTTGATTTTTTATTTATATCTTTTTTTAGTAACATCAATAATTATAAAAAAAAAATCAATATTCTTAATTATATTTATATTAAAATTTTCTCCATAATGCATATATATTATGTTTAACAATTTTTCCGGCTCAGCAACATTTCTAAATTTTTGGCCTAATTAAAACAGGCTTCGTACACATGTTCTTGGAAGCATGCAACATGCTTCTCCTAATTGAACTTTTAGCGTGAACACAAGCCAAACAGTTTGCACACTCTCTATATTATTTTATATGATCCTTGTATTGTCCTTATAAATTCTAACAATGATATCTGGAAAAATAGGCCAATGATAATTTGAAAAGTAGTCAAATAAATCAAGCCCCGGAAAAATCATTTGATTACTCCGGTGCACATGAATTTGCATAAACACAAGAATGCGATTAATGGAACACATACCAAAAATCAATTCCGATTTGGATAAGAATAAGAAACAACAGCACTAACAAGGAGTTGTGCGTTAAAAAAAAAAATGTTCAAGATGAGTATTTGAAATGTGGGTTGATTACATATCAACCCAAACAAAGATCAGACAATTAGAATGATGAGAATACAGCCAAAGATTTAAGACTTCAGAAATAACGGGTGTTAGTTGCGTACAATCAACACAATCATAGAAGCCTTCATAATGAAGAAGATTGTATCATTGAATGTCATTTAGTACCACCAGAGAAAGCAATAAAAAGTTTTATAAATTCGTTATTCCGTTGGTCTGTAATCAGATTGCAGATGAAACAAAAATCTAATTAAAATTTGATTAAAACAAGCTTTTTTAAAAAATTCATTAGAGGAATTAATTCAATTATCAAAATTTCCAAGTAAATCAATTGACCAATCAATGCTTAAAGTTTTTATAGAAAAAAAGATAAAATTTTTTTTTAATTTTATTTTAAAACACCATAACCTTTTTAGAATAAGTATAATAAAAATGACTTATAAGTTTATATATCATATAAAAACCAGTGACCCTGGCACTGAGCACCAAACACAAGACAATTGTTCATTTTATCTTTATGTTTCACTCAGAAGGATATCAAAGTAGTGTGGGAGTGCTGATTTTGCAATTTCTATAAAAAATTTATATACTCTTCAAGTCATTATTTTAATTTGAACTCAACAAACGAACAATAAAGTAAAGTTCCAAAAGACTTGAGAGTTAAAACAGTTTCTTTTTTTGATTTTTATAAAATTTAAGGTAACAGATTTCATTCATACGTCTTTCAGTTGAATTTCAATTAATACTGAAATATATGGAACAGTTAAATTTTATACAAAGGAAATTTGAAACTCACTGGCAACAATAAATCTAATGATAGATGTTTTGTATCCCTGGTTTACATGGTTTATATGTATGTATTTTCGATTTAATTTCAAATCAATATTTCTTGGAAAACCTTAACGAATGTAGTGTTAAAAGTAAATGGGGTTTTATGTTTGCTGCCATTAGAAGTAAATGTTGTTGAAAGGCACCTTTCCGTAAATGCAAACAAAACATTAAAATTTCTTTAAATGTTATCAACAAAATTTATGTTCTACTACGGGACATATGGCTTTCCACATCAATTCACTTTCTTCTGGCTGCAATAATGATGTAGAAAAGTTAATGTTGCCGAAAATTTTTAATAAACAAATAAAAAAAAAAAAAAAAAAAATGGAGCGTCCAACAAGCTCGTAAAAAAAAATATTATAAAATCTCTTACAAATCTACTTACAAATCTACTTACATAAGGCATGACTTTTTATATGGCGAAGTCCCAACAACATACAGTGGGGTCAATGATCAGTTTTTGAGACAATAAATCACAGGAAACCGTTAGACCATTCAAATTTCATGCAGATGATTATAATGAGTTTTCAAGTATACTGCGGTTGAAGAATTCGAAATTAAAATGAAATGAATCCTCTTTCTCCTATTCAGAATCTGAAATATCTTTATTTATAGCTGCACTTGACGTATTTGGCAGTTGATACTCAGGGAATTTAGGAATCTTTAAACGAGAAATAAATTCTCTGGGAAACTGCAAACTTCACTTTTTTGAAAGACGATTTTTCAGAAGAATCCGAGGACCTGTTAAAACACCCTTTATATTATTATTCCTTGATTCATTTCGTGCATGCTCAATGCAGTCCTTTTTGTGAAATTTATTTCTGGCCTCAGAAACATTATAACCAGCACATCCGAGAGGTACGATTGTCGCTTGTAATATATGAGAAGAATGTGCCAAAATTTAATGCAAGGTCGCTGACATTGGGTACCATTCATATTTTTTAAAATATATAAAGGGTTCGCCAAAAACCTTTTTTTTTTTGAAAATGCTATAAAAAAAAACTACTGAATATTATCTCAAATTTCTTTTTTTATTTGAAAGTACAATCCTTCCGGTTAATAATGGATAATAATTTCATTCAAATGGCTGCCTCGGCTGGCCATGCAGTAGCCTACACGATCGGTCCAATTTTTAATCACATTATCGATTGTGCGCAGCTGTATTTCACCAATGCACATAGGGCCAGATTCAATTTTTTTTTGGCATAAAGTCTAATAATAAAGCTAGAGAGCTGAATTTTGGTGGAATTGATTATATTGGCACTTGCAGTAAGTGAGAACAATTTCAAGTCAATCCGACCATGCCCACCTATACCGCCCATATAAGGACACATTGCAGAGAAGTACATTTTTTTTTATTATTTGATGTTTCGATTTAAACCAACTTAAATACTGATTTCTTAAAGGTATTAAATTAATACTATTAAATTAATCTTCTTTTTCTACTTCCAAATCCAAGCAAAAGTTGTCTTCATGATCCGTATCCGAGTTGCTATCATCGCTGTCTAAAAACTGTTCCTGGTTATTATATTCTACATTTGGTGCTTCTGAAAGTTCAATAACTTCTTTTGGTAACGAGGTTTTTTTATTTTGAGCTAATCTTTTTTTTATATTAAGGCTTGAAAGAAACGGGTCCGATGAATCCATTGATCGGTGGAACACATCCGATAAATTGTTGATACGAGAATTTCGTCTCGCATATGATTGTCTATCGCGCTTATAAAGTTTATTTCGCGCTTCAGATGCGTTTTCTCCAAAGCAACCGATAGGTAATACCGATGATGCTATTATCTGTGAACCGTGAACTAAAACTTTGTGGACAGTTGCTGACATTGGGTACCATGAATACTTTTCCATATAATTCGACGCAGTTTCTTGGCATAATTGGCTGAATTTAGTAGTATTTACTGGGAATTCACAGGATATAGTTATTAAAATAATATAAAACCGTTATAAAATATCATAATCTAGTTCTAATATTACTGAAAGTTGCCTTGTGTTTTTAAATGCCCTTCTTGCGGTATTTCCGCTATTTGTATTTCCACTTCCGTTTTGTTTTGGCATATCTACATGTAATCCCATTTCACTCCAAAATAATTTTTGTATTTCTTGTTTACGGGATGTTATCATGTCTTTTTCTTCTTTATCCCTTACTTGCCACTTTTTTAAGTGTAGTTTATACGAGATTTTAAGTACGAACTCAAAAAATCTTATCCATGCATGTAGGGGACTGATGCCATGTTGAAGATTTCCAGACTTAGCTTTAAAGTTTGATATGTCTGTAGTTTTCATAAAATCCTTTGGGCTGGCTCCACAGATAGGACATACTTGACAAGATTTGGTTCCCGTTAATATATTTAACACCTTGCCGTCAATCAATGTCAAATGGACATCAAAAGTGACAGTGATTTTTCTGTCAATTGAGAAATTGTAATTAAAAGCTGTTAAGTTTTGAATTTGTGAGTCTAAATCCGCCTTTTCTGCCAGAATAAGATCTTTGGTTTCTTTAGCGAATTCAAGCTTTAGGGGTCTGCAAAATCTTACTGATTGGGGGGATTGATTTATCCACAAAGGCGTTCCAAAATCATCCGTTAGTTTCAGTGGAATGACGCTCGTAACAAATAATGAGTTGTCATTTATATCAGACCTTTCTCCTAGGAATCTCTGCTTGTACATACTCTGCCCCGTAGAGCCGTCAAATCCATAGCTCGCTATTAGTTTGACATCTGCTATGTTTTGATGTTTCTTGAATACATCATCCTGCAGAAGGAAAATTCTACTGGCCGTATGATTAAGCAAATTTTGGAGAGATACTTCGGCTATTGTTTCCGTCATGTTGACTCCCGTAGGCCTGCATTCCAATTTGGCTTCTCTTACTTTATAATAGCATGGATAAATGTTGGAAAATTGTGATTTATTTAAAGCTCTCATTATGTTGTATTGGGCTTTAGTGACGGAGTTGTCGATCAAAAATGCCAGAGCTTGACTTGGTGTGAGTGGTACCGGCTCCGAGAATGACAGTTTCTTTTTAATCTCACTTGATGAACTAGAAGTAGAAAGAGTATTCTTTAATACAAACGCAGTATCGCTCATTTTGGCCTTTTTCGCTGAAACTGATGCTGCATGAACAAGGAGACTTGTATTATTTTCTTCATTATCTGCCAGTTCCTTTGCCATTTTTCTTTTTAGCGGTGATCCTGCATCACTGTAAGACAGTCGTGGTCGTCCCATTTGATTTTCTGAAGCAACTCGGTCGTTGATTTTCTCCACGACAACAGTCATGCTTGACAAAAGCCAACTGGAATGTTTCCTTTTAAATGTCGTAATTGTACGATTACATTTAAGTAGATTTTTCAGAATATAAAGGTGAAAACTCCTTATTTTCTTAGTGATTTCGCCTTTAAGTCAACTGGTATATCATTTAAATGAAATTTATCAACAATCCAGTCAAATAACGCTTTTTCATTTCGGTTTTCGTTGATCTACACATCCAGTAAAGCAGAATGGCTTACCTCAAACTTGGCTAAAAATGCAAAATATGCGCGAATGGGCAAAAATGGGCAAAAAATGTTAGCAACAAGTTTAAAAACACAGTTTAGAGTAAACATTTGCATAATTACTTTTTGGCACAAATTGGCAGAAATTAGTTTTTTACTCCACGATACACGAATACTTCGGTTAGATTTTTTCTAAAATAAGACATATCAAAGACAATCCACAACTAAAAAATGTAACTCATAATTCGAAAACATTTAATAAAATTATATTTGGCATAACTTGACCTTTATTTTCCATTTTGCCAAAAAAGATTTGGATACCTGGTGTTGCTACAGCAAAAGCGCAAAGTTGAGTAAAAGACTCCCACCAATTTTGACAAAACAAACAGCTAACCAGACAGCTGACTTTGTTAGCGCTGCAAAAATGCAGCGTTGCCACTGAAATGTTTTTATTTGCGAATTCGATGTACCCAATGTATGCCCTTTCAAAATATTCAGTTAAATTCAAATTATATTTTACAAAAATTTACGACTTTATGCCAAAAAAAATTGAATCTGGCCCTCTGTGCAATGGCTTCACGAATATTGTCCTTTAAAGCGTCAATTGTCTCTCGCTTGTTGGCGTAACACTTATCTTTGAGGGCACCCCACAAATAATATTCCAACGGTGTCAAATCGCAGCTCCGAGGTGGCCAAATGACATCAGCTCTGCGGCTGATAATGCGATCTTCAAAAAAGGGCGCAAAACATCGAGTGTAGCTTCGGCTGTGTGGCACGTAGCGTCGTTCTGATGAAACCAAATGTTGCCAATATCATCCTCTTCGATTTTTGTGAAGAAAAATTCGTTCAACATGGCCCGATAACGATCGCCATTGACTGTAACGGCCACTCCTTGCTCATTTTCGAAGAAAAATGGCTCAATTATGCTTCCGGACCAAACAGTGACTCGTTTTGGGTGTATCGGCTTTTCAATGTATGCGTGCGGGTTTTCTGTGCCCCAAATGCGACAATTTTGCTTGTTTACATACCCGCCAAGATCAAAATGAGCTTCGTCTGAAAAGATGATTTTTTTGGCAAAATCGGCATCTTCTGTAAGTCGATCGCAGGCCCACTTAGCGAAGCGAAAACGCATTGGATGGTCAGTTGGCTTCAACCCCTGAACCAATTGGACTTTGTATGGCGTCATACCGAAGTCTTTATGCAAAATTCGTCTCAATGATGCCTCCGAAATGTTCAATTCTTGAGAACGACGGTGAATTGATGTTGATGGCGCTTCACGCACACTTTCTGCCACAGCAGCAATATTCTCGGGTTTTTGGCTTTTCACGCTTTGGCTTATCGATGAGGATGCCAGTTTCTTTCACTTTTTTCACAAGATAACGAACATACGGAGCTGACGGGCTTCTCTTCTTCCAAAATCCGTACGCAATTTTCGCACACATTCTGCAAAATTACCATGATTTTCAAAGTAATGTCGCAATATTTCCCAGCGTTGTTCAAGCGTGTACGCAAACATATTTCGTTCAGCGGAAGGATAAAACTAATTATCTGTCAAATCAGACATGAGCTAAGTGTTACCATTCACGAAATAAGCACTAGTTGAAAAAAAAAAACGTTAGATGGCGGACCCTTTATATATCAAATTCATAGGTAATTGTGTAAGAATTATATGTAAATGTTTTAGAAGTTCGATATTAATGTTGGTTATAGAAGAAAATAATTTTCGATTAGAAAATGCTTTTCAGGCCGTATTGCCGTCATTCGTGGAGCCAATTTTTGCCAAAATTGTTCTTGAGTTACACCTTTTCTCTTTACCATCAGAAGTTTGTCTTTAGCGCTCCGAATTTGTCATTTTTTAATATTATGAAATATTAAGGACAAATTCAAAACACCGAATCCAGGCGTGTAATGGGCTTATACCATATTTGAATGCATGCGATTTTGGCTGAAACACCGATGAGCTTAAATCTTTTACAGACGGTTTCGGATTTCCACCACATGTTGGGCACGACTGAGTACTCTTTGTTTCCGTAAGTACTATCATCACTTTTTCATCAAGTGAACGTATAATGAGCTCGTAGTTTACAGTAATCTTTCTGCCGTTTTCCATATAATATTCCAAAGGCTTAAGATATGATATTTCTCCAGATTTGTTTTTTCTTTCAATATATGCACTTTGGTTTCCTTTATAAATTCAATTTGAAGTGTTCGGCAAAAACGGACGGATTGAGGAGTACGGTTAATCCAAACGATTGCATTACTTGATCTGACTACTTCTTATGGTATAAAAAGTGAGTTATCTAAACTTTCTGGGACATTATGGTTAAATACATATATGTTTAAATGCACTTTGTCCTGTGCAACCGTCGATACCGTAACTTAGAACCAAATTGACTTCATTGACTTCATCCATTCGCATCAGAACTGCTTCCTTGTATGACAAAATTCTTTTTGCTATATGATTAACCCAACTTTGGAGAGGAACTAGGGATAATAACACAGTTTCTTGACCTATTCTTCTCTCTTGTGTTAGTATACTGTTGTCTTGTTAAACTATTCTCGTGCAAAAAACTTAAGGCTCCTTCAGGGGAGAGTGGTAATGGCATTTTCTCGTTAGAAGTTTTTTATACCCTACACCACGATGTGGTTTGTGTGTAATAACTTTCTGCTGCTGTTTGTAACTACCAAATATATTTGATCTAGATCCATCTTTTATTATACCGATCGACTCAGAATCACTTCCTGAGTCGATTTAGCGATGTTCGTTCGTCCGTCTGTGTGTTCATGTAAACCTTTTAATCAAACTACAGGTCGCAAATATTAATATATATTGATGAAATTTTGCATATGAGCTTTCATCGGCCATAGGATAAATGCTGTTGAAATTGGTGGGATTCGGTCCACGTTCAGATGCGGCCCCATACAAATGACCCCTTTGAAATCGCCGTAAGTTGCGATAAGATCCAAATTATAATATAGATCTTAGTCAGTAGTCCAAATATAATCCCTATAGGACAATTCTTAGCCATGGGCCTCATATAGAGCTGCTTCCCGATCTTCACTTAAATCTATCAAAAACAAAATTATTGCACAGATTTTTCTCAAATTTAGTTTATATATATTTCTTTCAAAATATAAGTGACTTTACCAAATATGGTCTGGATGGGTCCATTTTTCGACCTAGTCCCCATATAAATAGAGCACCCGATATGAACTTTTTCATATATGCAGCCAAACATATTAGTAACAATGCCAGTCAAATTTGGTTTATGCTTATTTTCTATATCCAATTAGTTGCACCGAAGAGATATCGTCTTTAAACCATGGTATAGGGTATCGTATAGCCGGTCTAGACCCACTATAATTTTCTTACTTGTTTTATTTAAATTTAGCTGGTTGAATTGGAGACGAAGCAGCTTTCTTTAAAATAAAATTCAAATAATTTTCTTTTGATAAATTGGCTGAAATAGAAGCACCATGAATCAATAGCTCGGTATCATTTCCTTGTTCGAATGACACTTGAAAAGAATTTTTTTTTCTCAATCACTTCTCTTGCTATAACCCACATAAAGATGTAATTTTTTCTCTGTATCAGCACATTCTAATAATTTTAATACAGTCCCATGAGATAACCACACTCTTTAGTTTTCTAGAAAACGCTTCGTGCTCCTCCGATTTTTTAACTACTTTTGTTTGGCATGTGCACAGAAGTTTTTAATTAGTTTTTTCGTCGTCATCGTACAGCTTGCATTGACACTTATGTCAAATTTCGCGGAAATCCAGTTGACTAATTGTTTTTCTATCATCAACCAAAAGTAAAAAAATATCCTAATTTTTAAGTTTTACGCTATCTGGAAATACATTTTTATAAAATGCGGCAGATTGAAGCAGATCGTTTTCCCAAAAAATTATAGTACACAATATTGTCTTTCCCCACACATACATTTTTTCATGGATACGCTCGGATAAATAAAGTTCTACTCCAAGGAGTATATCGCACCTTAAATACAAAAGTGACACAACTCAAAATTTTCCAAAATTGACTTTTTTCCATAAACTAATTCACAGTACACATTTCTAACTACTGAAAATATTTATTTCTCATAACTATCTTCTTTAATAGAAAAATGCCATTATATCCGGGGCACAACCTGAGATAATATCACTAGTCAAATGAAAAAATTTCAGTCAGAGAATCGTAACTTAAAAATTATATTTAATTTCCACAAACCCAATATATATTAAAAAAAAGTATAGCAAATGTTTCATCAAAATGGACATTTTTCATAATAAAACTACATTTTTTAAATAATACAATAATTTTTGCATATACAGTTTTTACCTCTCCTGAATATTTGAAAATTTTGAGTTGTGTCATTTATGTATTTTAGGTGCAATATGGACGACAACAAAAACTACACAAAAGAGACAACATATCGCACTCGTTCAACAATACTGTATTAACTCAAAAAATTCAAAGTTTTCAGGAGAGACAAAAAACTGTTTTCTTAATGCTTAAGGAAGTTTTCATTAACAAAAGTTATGCAATATTTAGAAAACCCATCAATTATTGTATTGCACCACATAACCTTTTTATTGGTTTATTGTCTGCAGATAGAAAAGCGATTTTTTTAGTTACTATTATTTTCTTGAATTATTTTTGTTTATAAGAAGTAAATATTTTGAGTTGTGTTTTTTTACATGAAATTTATTGCTGTATTTAATACATTTTTTAATAAAAGTGATAAACATAAAATGAAAAAAGACTAAAGTAAACAAAGTTTTTTAAAGCTAAATAAATGCTAACAACTGCTAAAAAGTTTAAAATATATATTTTATTAAATTAATTCCCTATTAAATTTTTGTAGTATGATTCTTAATACTTTTTAGGGATCATGTTTTTCTTGACTAGGTCCATAATATCCTTTCTTTTATTTTCAGACAGTGGCAGCTTTCCCAAATAAATACAAGATAACCTGAAATAATTACAAACAACTAAGTTTGGTATTAGAATTGGAAAATGGGTTTAGAACTTACTCCGGGTTTTTCCAATAATCTGTAGACTTCAAATTATCTTTATGTACAAAAACTCTTAAATAGTCTTTGTCCTTGTATGAATTTTATAAAAATATGAATCGAAGTTGTCCTTTTCTACACGGAGAGTTTTAATACCATGCCAATTTATTTTTTGGCGCTCCTCATTTACAAAAAAAATTTTCCCCCACAGTTCCTGTAAGGCCTTTAGATCATAAAAATCTTCATGAGACATTTCGTGAACTTTATATGGCATTCCAGTCTTTTTAGCTGTTGCTATTAGAACCGTATATTCACCTGGTGTTTATATTGGTCTGCTGACTAGATGCCTTTTTACCTGTTTCTCTATTACGCTGTGCACATTATGACCTTCGTTTTGAGTATGGCCTTGGATTAGATATTTATGTGTTATACTTCTTAAGTTATACTTTTGTAGTGCATAAAAATACATGGAGAGTAAGTACTTGTTTTTCTAGCTGATTAAAACTGCAATGCTATATTGCTCAAATGAAAATTAATAAAGCGACATTATTACAAAGTTTCATTAAAATTATTTCATCAAAGCAGTAATAACTCAACAAAAAACAGAATTATTTCACGAAAACAGTAACAATCATATTTCGAATCAATTAAACAGTTGCAACTCAAACTACTACCTGACTAAAATAAAATTTTATTATTAGAATAACAACTTAACTCAAAATACTACTCTTTATACGAAAAAACCATTATTTGTTAAGGCCAATGACTTCAAATAACTCAAAATAATTTTGTTTTCTTGATTCACAGAAATAACCCATTGCAGCAGGAAAAAGGTCACAACATGTAATTTTATTAAGAAAGAGTATTCAGAATTATGTGAATTTTTATTCATAGGTGGACATAAGTGTTATGTATTGTTTTTTGCCAAAAACATAAAATAAAAAAATTTTGTGTTAATACAGTATTGTTGAACGAGTGCGATATGTTGACACAAAAAGCTATTTACCACATCTAACTTTTTTTATTTTTAGTAACATTTTAATTTACATACTTTTACAAGTGTTTTTCATTTTACAAAAAAATTATAATCTTAAAAGTTTTTGTTTAACGACCAAATTCCTTTGTTGTTTGTTTATGATTGAATGTCATATAGCGTAGGTGGGACGCCAGCTAGGATCACCAAATATCATAAAAATCGCTGGGCCGTTATATAATGGCAGGATCGCCATATAGCATAGGTGGGACGCCAGCTAGGATCACCAAATATTATAAAAATCGCTGGACCGTTATATAATGTATGCCTTGTAGCAATCCACGTACACAGTGGCATTTAAATTTAATATAGTGTATGTATGGGGGCAGGATCGCCATATAGTGTAAGAGGGGGCAGGATCGCCATATAGTGTTAGCTTGGCAGGATCGCCATATAGTGTAAGAAGGTGTACAGAAGGACACTAAGATTGGGTGAGAACCGGACCAATCTCAGGAGGAATTTTGTCAAGTGCTTTCCTCAAAGCAGTTCCCGCGTGCACGCTAGATGCACTTTTTTTATGTTTTACAGAGATAGCACGTAGGCAGATTATGCCAATGTTTGAACCCTTTGGCAGAATATGCCAGTAAAAAAAAAAAAAAGAAAATCTCTGTTTGGTTTTTATTATAACCCTTTCAAATCAGAATTATAATTGATTATTTATTTGAAAATGCTGGTCTTTTATATCATTATAATTTAATATTTTTACTTAATTTAAATAATAGTCTTCTCTTTTCTTTACATTCGCATGTTACAAATTCATTGATTTTTGAACGTTGGGCTCAATAGCCAATCAGAAAACGTTCAATAATCAATTTAAATTTTTCCCCTCAAAATTTGAGTGACATTCCTATTTGTCATGGGTAATTAACACAATTTAGCTTTTCACAAATTTGTCATTTTACATTCCAATGATATTTAATTACACAATAATTTATTGTTTTGTAATTCAACTCTTTACCCAACGTTGGTGTACTTTGTGGTATGTGTTGAATGAAAAGAAAAGATATGCAAAAAAATAAATAAATGTAAACAAATAAATACAAATAAATATGTGCATGTGCATATAGTAAACAAAAATAAGCAAAAAAATATAAACAAATAAAGATGAATAAATGAAATAAATAAAGATGTGTGTAACATCATCACAGTCAGAAAATGTTGCAAAGCAAAAC
Source organism: Cordilura impudica (assembly GCA_963682025.1). NCBI lineage: Eukaryota > Metazoa > Arthropoda > Insecta > Diptera > Scathophagidae > Cordilura > Cordilura impudica. The sequence goes on from OY821521.1 coordinate 61,588,451, forward strand.
ATAACAATTTTGACAGCTCTGCATTTCGTCCTGAGTTCCCACCTGACTTTAATTTTTAATATTTGAGTTTGTTAAATATAAAATTCCGTTATTATTTTTTTAATGTTTAACTTGAAAAATTCTCTTTTTTCTTCAAAAACATGTAATTCGCCCCATAGTGCAACAGTGTAAGCTATAGTAATTGCAAGCGCTTAAATATGCATATTTCTTTTGTTCTGTATCTATAAGTGTTAGCAGAGATAAATACTTTTTTTTCTATAATATAGATAATTGTGGATGACAAATTTACAAAACAGAAACATAAGAAGTATTTAATTACAAAGTATGAACGAACAAATATATAAACTAATTAGTTCTCAACACTTTCACTTTTGTTTAAATAAGTATTCAACAATTTAAATTAATTAAAATTTTGTTCTATCTTTACGTTAATAATATTTTGCTTTACGAGCGGTTTTGTAAAAATATCAGTCAATTGTTCATGCTGGCATATACGAAGGCAGTATTAAATTTCTTCGATACCTTGTTTATAGTCAGAACTTCTAGCTCTTTAAAGTAGCCATCAACTGCAGACTCCACCGAGCCAGTTTTTAAAGTTTGGAAATACTGTTTGTTTTGACGCTGGTAGCACCATGTCTCATCCACAGATACTGATGGATGTTTTTTTGTCATATTGTGAGCAAAAGTGGCACTCATCTTGTGCATAGCTTTCTTATATCCAAGGATGCAACGCACTGTGGCTAAAATTTTGATTTCATTGGCCAAAAGTCCAATTTTTTTTGTCATCGATGTTTAAAATTTTAACGCCATTTCGCTGCTACTAACGGGTGATTTTTTTGAGGTTAGGATTTTCATGCATTAGTATTTGACAGATCACGTGGGATTTCAGACATGGTGTCAAAGAGAAAGATGCTCAGTATGCTTTGACATTTCATCATGAATAGACTTACTAACGAGCAACGCTTGCAAATCATTGAATTTTATTACCAAAATCAGTGTTCGGTTCGAAATGTGTTTCGCGCTTTACGTCCGATTTATGGTCTACATAATCGACCAAGTGAGCAAACAATTAATGCAATTGTGACCAAGTTTCGCACTCAGTTTACTTTATTGGACATTAAACCAACCACACGAATGCGTACAGTGCGTACAGAAGAGAATATTGCGTCTGTTTCTGAGAGTGTTACTGAAGACCGTGAAATGTCGATTCGTCGCCGTTCGCAGCAATTGGGTTTGTGTTATTCGACCACATGGAAGATTTTACGCAAAGATCTTGGTGTAAAACCGTATAAAATACAGCTCGTGCAAGAACTGAAGCCGAACGATCTGCCACAACGTCTAATTTTCAGTGAATGGGCCCTAGAAAAGTTGGCAGAAAATCCGCTTTTTTATCGACAAATTTTGTTCAGCGATGAGGCTCATTTCTGGTTGAATGGCTTCGTAAATAAGCAAAATTGCCGTATTTGGAGTGAAGAGCAACCAGAAGCCGTTCAAGAACTGCCCATGCATCCCGAAAAATGCACTGTTTGGTGTGGTTTGTACGCTGGTGGAATCATTGGACCGTATTTTTTCAAAGATGCTGTTGGACGCAACGTTACGGTGAATGGCGATCGCTATCGTTCGATGCTAACAAACTTTTTGTTGCCAAAAATGGAAGAACTGAACTTGGTTGACATGTGGTTTCAACAAGATGGCGCTACATTCCACACAGCTCGCGATTCTATGGCCATTTTGAGGGAAAACTTCGGAGAACAATTCATCTCAAGAAATGGACCGGTAAGTTGGCCACCAAGATCATGCGATTTGACGCCTTTAGACTATTTTTTGTGGGGCTACGTCAAGTCTAAAGTCTACAGAAATAAGCCAGCAACTATTCCAGCTTTGGAAGACAACATTTCCGAAGAAATTCGGGCTATTCCGGCCGAAATGCTCGAAAAAGTTGCCCAAAATTGGACTTTCCGAATGGACCACCTAAGACGCAGCCGCGGTCAACATTTAAATGAAATTATCTTCAAAAAGTAAATGTCATGGACCAATCTAACGTTTCAAATAAAGAACCGATGAGATTTTGCAAATTTTATGCGTTTTTTTTTAAAAAAAAGTTATCAAGCTCTTAAAAAATCACCCGTTATATCTAATGTAGCCAAAAAATTTAATTTCAGAAAAATGTGATTTTTGTTTGTTTTTTTTTTTTTTTTGTCAAAAATAAATGGATACTATTCGCAAGTTATCGTTGATAATGGCCTGCGGAACAAAAGGGAACAAGAAATATATACCACCCAGAGAAAAATGTATACTTTTGCACCAGTGACAATACGCCGGTAGAACACTTTTTTCATTTAAGTGAAATCAATCAAAAAAATTTTAAATTACGGTAATTTAAACAGTCCTATAAGTATACAATGGTGTGTACAATTTGTACTTTAGGTATTTTATAGCTTATTATTATTATTGTTTTTTTCCTTTTACCAGTAATGATATCTGCTTAAAAAATACACCCCCCCCCCTTTGATATATTTGTAAGTAAGAATGTCAATACACAGAGGCTGTAATTCATTTATAACCTAGGTTTTTAATTATCATACCTTTTTATACCTTTTTATCTTACCTAACGATGCACTAATGCAAGTAGTAAAGAAAACACATACAGGTAATTCATTTGGGTAGTGCCATTTTCTTACCATTTTATTTTACCTAGAAACATAGTATGGTGGCTTATGATATTTGAATACGAACTCAATTGCTATAATATATTTCAGCAATAACAATCGCAAATAAAAATTTTCAGAAAAATGTGGAGAGCTTCAGTTATAAAGAACTGGCCGAAGAGTATTTTAGGAACAAAAACCAGGAAGATTTTCTCAGTTACGTTAAACTAAAACTAAACATAAATTGGTGTAGCATCGAAATACACGAGAAATTATCTAATTTCGTCAAAGCAGTAAAAAAACGCTACAAAGAAGTTAGCTACAATAACAAAACTTTTATATAACGAGCGCAAACTGGTTAGAAGGACAACTTACTATCGTTTCAGAAACACCGAAACAAGATAAGGCTGGAAAACCACGCAAAATGGACTGTTTGCCATCAAAGGAGACTATCACAATCACATCAATTTCGGCAAAGGTACAACTTGATCACACAGCCGAACGCTTGATACAATCAATAAAAGGAAATAAGTTACACAAAGAAATATGGAAACACAAAGTTAATTCTCTTTTGTAAATGGGGATATGATGGGTCTTCCGAACAAAAACAACACAAACAAGAAAAATGTGAATATATTTCGGACTCTGATATGTTCATAGTATCATTTGTAGCATTGCGTTTGAAAAAGATTTTTGAAGATTCAGAGCCTTCGACTAGTACAAAGCAAACAAAAGATATTTGGAAAAATGAGACATTATCTTCTACGAAAAACTGCAGGTCAATTAAATTTGAATTAAAAAAAGAAACTCATGATGCCCTTTACAACGAAGTTACTGATATCAAGGCCCAAATTCCAACACTGTAGCCAAAACTACAGTTCGATGGGAAGGAAATTGAAGTAAGCTACCAATTAATGCTGACAATTATAGATGGAAAAATAGGCCAGGCTTTGACTAACACGAAGGCTGCATTCAGCTGCATCATATGCCAAGCAACATCACGCCAATTAAATCAAGTCCCGATAATGTCACTAGATAATTCTGATGCATTTGAGTTTGGATTATCACCACTAAATGCAGGAATACGATTTATGGAACACATACAGAAAATAAGTTACGATTTGCATTTCGGTTCTTCAGGATCAATAAGAAGCAACAAAACCGACAAGGAGTTAAGAAGTTCAAACAAGTAAGAAAATTATAGTCGGTCTAGACTGACCATATGATACCCTATACCATGGTTTCGATATAGAAAATAAGCATAAACCAAATTTGAGTGGCATTGTCATTAATTTTTTTGCTGCAAATATGAAAAAGTTCATATCGGGGGCTATATTTATATGGGGACTAGCTCGAAAAATGGACCGATCTTGACCAGATTTGGTAAAGTCACTTATATTTTGAAAAAATATACACAAACCAAATTTGAGAAAAATCTGTGCATTATTTTTGTTTTTTGATAGAATTAAGTGAAGATCGGGAAGCAGCTTATATGGGACCTATGACTAAGAATTGTCATATAGGTATTATTTTTGGACTACTGATTAATGGATATAATAAACACATACAAACCCAATTTGACTGAGATCTATATTATAATTTGGACCTTATGGCACTACATGTCGGTTTAATAGGGGTCATTTGTATGGGGGCTAGGTCTGAACATGGACCGAATTTCACCAATTTCAATAGCGTTCATCCCATGGCTGATAAAAGCTTATATACCAAATTTCATTAATTTCATATTCATATTTGCGACTTGTCGTTTGATTACAAGGTTTACATGGACACACAGACGGACGGACGGACGGACATTGCTAAATCGACCCAAAATATGGGCAATTCAAATTATGGCAACGCTGCAAGAAGATTCTTTTTAAATCCAGAAATAGCATCTGAAATAACAGGAGTGGTTTTAAACTTTATTTTCCGATTTAAAATAATCCTAGAATTACTTGCGTGCAGTGAAGAAATTGACTCCAAAAAATTTGGAGATTATACTAAGGCTACTGCAAAAATATATACAACCAAGTACCCATGGAGAAATATGTCTGCAACAGTTGACAAAATTCTTTATCATGCAGAGGAATATCATTCAGAGCCACTTGGATATCTATCAGAGGAGGCTCAGGAAAAAATGAATAAGGATTACAGAGTTTATAGAGAGCACAATACTAGAAAAATTTCACGAAATTCGACAAATGAAGATTTATTTAATATATTTTTGGCAGCATCAGATCCGTTCATCTGCAGTATTCGAAATCAATGGAAGGTGGATCATCGGAATTTAGATGAAGAGCGCAAAAACTACTAAAGAACAGAAATAACACAGAACAAAATATGGAATATTTGCAATCAATATTTGAATCAAATGAATAATAATTATAATAATAATTAATAATGAATAATAATAATTATAACCTCCCATTATTACAAATGCTATTAATATCTATTGCAGTTTTTATTTTTAAAAGTTTTTTTTACCCACAAATGTATGAAATGTTTTAATAAATAAGAAAGATTCAAAAAATAAAAACAATTATTTTCATATCAAAATCAGAATCATTGCGCTAATGTTTAGCAGATTTATTTTGCAAAAATTTACAAATTTTGGTAACAAAAAATGATAAATTTTTCTAACGTTTTTTTAAGTGTAAATATTCTTTGAGTGTAAACATATTTGCAAATTTGACATCAAACAATTTTTCATTTTTCAGTAGTAACAGCAAAATTTCCAATTGATTTTACTTTTGTTTTTGAGTGTGAAAATTTTTTTGAGTGTAAAAATTAAAAAATCCTATTATTACAAAATATGCTTGTAATTATTATTAAAATCCAAATAAATAAAAAATAAATAAAAATCCATATTTCACACTAACATAAAAAAAAAAAAAAAAATTAAAAGTTAAACTTTAACCTAGAATTTCTTAAAAAGTACTCAATCAATTTTAATGAAATTAAAACAGACTCAAGCTAAGCTAAATATCTACCCAATAGAAAAAGAACTATTTTGATCGGTTCAAAATTTACAGAATTTTGGCCAATGAAAAACAATTTTCAGCCACTGTGCGACGCACAGTGGGGTGAACGGGGTGTAAAGTAGCGATTAATTCAGGGAAGTCGTAATTTTTAAATATTGTTATTTTTTTGTTAATGGATGTTCGTAAATTCATATAAAACCAGCATTTAAAAAAAGAATAAAGTGTAAAAAAATTTTTTTTAACCTTTTATGAGCTTTTGGGTATTTTGGAGAAAATTGTCAGTTTTCATAATTTTCGCTGTAACTTTTGAACGAAGAACAATAAATTAGTAAATTTAATTGCAGATTAGAGCATGCTTAATGTGCTTTTAGAAAAAATATACTTTTTTTATTTAATATGTATTTATTTTAGTAAAATTTTTAATTAAAATCAGTTTTTTTTCAAATTCAATAATTCCATATAAAAAAAAAAATATATAACTGTTACTTCATTTCAATAACTTCATAATCATCATTAAAATAATCTTCAAGATCATCGTCATCATAACCATCATCGTCACCAATGCAGATTGTGGTATTTGCTCCATTTTCCTTATACAACTATTCCTCATGCTTGAAATGAATGGATCTGAACTAAATAGAAATCTATTAAACACGTCTTCTATTGTGTTTTCCCGACTGCATTTACGCGAAAAATACTCCCTATAACTTTTGAAGTCCTTATTTCTAGCTTTCTGTGATTCTTCAGTAAGTTGACCAATAGGCAATGGTGATAGCGATATAATTTCTGGCCCGTGAATGAAGTATTTATGTAGAGTAATACCATGGATAATTTTTAACAAATAGCCTAGCAGTGTCATTTGAAAATCTTTCAATATTGACTTTAATACCACTAGAAACAACTACTTACATTGTGTGCATATGTTTTATCAACTGTAAATCAATTTTTGTAATTTCTGCAGATACTTCAGCATTCTTAAAAAAACACCTAGCAGTATCGTTTGAGTTTTCAAAGCCTGGTTTTGGTTGGTCAACAATCAATCCAAGTTTCTCTCTAAATTCCCTTCGAATGCGATTTTTTGCATCAGCAATAATTTTTTTATCATCATCACATCTAGTCTGCCATTTTTAGTCGGAAGTTTATATGACAAATGAATAAGACACACAAAAAATCTTATCCAGTCATGCAGGACAGATAAACCAAACTCCATGGCATCTACATTTACATCTTTTGTAATCATTTCATCAATATTGTTCAACTCTTTGCTTGTGGCGCCACATATATAACACTTTTGTGTGGACTTTGTGTCTGTAATTGTGTTACAGACTTTACCGTCAATCGTCACTAGAATTAGTTCGGGATTTACTTTCACTAATTTCTCCCCAACTAATACTACGGAATCGACAAGAGCCTTTTTTTCAGTTTCAACCCTTTCTTTTTCAAGTTTAATATTGTTAATCGTTGCTTTCATAAATTCAATTTTTAAGGGCCCGCAAAACCTAGTGGAAGACGGTCGAGGATTTTGCAAATTGTTTTCTGTTCAAAAACTAATTTTAATGGTACAATCGATGTTATAAATACCCACTTAGTGTATAAAGTCATTTTAGGCAGTTCTTCATTGTCTAACGAATTAAAATCAGAATTTTTTATCGAAAAAAGACACTCAGTGGTATGGTCTAATAGCGCTTGTAGATGGACTTGTGCTGAAGTTTCAGTAATTATACCCTATACCACTATGTGGTTTGGGTATAATGACTTTGTGCTGCTGTTTGTAACAACCAAAAATATTTGACATAGACCCATCTTTAATTATACCGATCGAATCAGAATCACTTTCTGAGTTGATTTAACAATGTCCGTCCGTCCGTCTGTGTGTCCATGTAAACCTTGTAATCAAACTGCAGGTCGCAAATATGAATATATTTTGATGAAATTTGGCATATAAGCTTCCATTGGCTGTGGGATAAACGCTGTTGAAATTGGTGAGAATCGGTCCATGTTCAGACCTAGCCCCCATACAAATTACCCATATGAAATCGACATAAATTGCCATAAGATCCAAATTGTCATATAGATCTTACTCGAATTGGGTTTGTATGCGTTCATTACATCCATTAATGAGTAGTCCAAAAATGATCCCTTTGACCCCACATAGAGCTGCTTCCCGATCTTCACTTAAATCTATTAAAAAACAAAAATATTGCACTGATTCTTCTCAAATTTTGTTTGTATATATTTTTGCAAAATACAAGAGACTTTACCAAACATGATCAGTATCGGTCCATTTTTGGACCAAGGTCCTATATAGATAGCGCATCCGGTATGAACTTTTTCATATCTGCAGCCGAAAAATTAATAAAAATCACACTCAAATTTGGTTTATGCTTATTTTCTATGTCCAGTTAGTTGGGCCTAAGAGATAGGGTCTCTAAACGCATGGTATAGGGTATCGTATAGTTGGTCTAGACCGACTACAATTTTCTTACTTGTTTTTATTTCGTTTCGTTGTGTGTAACATAGAATTTTCTCATATTTTTAAACGAAGTAACTTGTGCGTTAGTCTAGATTTAAAAGTTAAAGTGTATAAAATATATAAAGACTAAGCCTTAATTATTTATGCATTAAGCTTTAATTAAATAAATATTAACTATTTACGAAATAATTTTTCGTTCGTGAGTGAAAATCAAACTTGTGATGCCATTATAGCATGAACATAAGTAAAAAATTCTATTCGTTGTGAATAAATCAGAATTTTTTTTTTTCGTGAGGGTGCGTGATTTAAAATTACTCGCGCACCCGTCTCTAATAAATTCCACACTAATTAGCTACAATAACAACTACAATACGGAATATAAAGACAAAAGACAATAAAAACAACTTGATTTTTTTTTTGATTTTTTCACATAGATTTTTAGCAACTTTCACAAACACTTTAATAAGTCAAAAACCGCAAAAAACCGCAAAAACATATTCTGGGATATAATAGCTGAAATCTCATATTTTAAGAACATATAAGCGGATTTCCCCGGTGATACCCAGAAAGTTGTTGAAACTCAATGCATATGTCAAAAATATCCCATTTTTAGAGCATTTTTATTTTTAATATTTCCAAAACAATTATCTGAACAATATGTATTTAATTCTATTCCCAAATACCTGAAGAAGACGGTTCCATTATTAAAGTTTTACTTTTAGAAGCCTTAATAAAAAAAAAATAATCACTTGAAATATCAAAAAATTCACTTTTTACCAATGCGCGCAAAAATAAGTGAACACACTGCAAATAAAGTAAACAACTTAGAACTTTTATTTTTGCAATTAGTGATGTGGAATTTTATCTTTTTTTACCCGGTACCAAATACGGTTGTGAAAGTTAAAGTTCGTCTTTTGAATTAATCGCCACTTTTGATAGAGTTTGCCCCTCTGTGCGACGGTGCAGATGTGACATGGACTTCGTCTTGCTCATCTTTGACTTCTTTGACTTTCAAGAAGAAGTGTTTAATGATGACAGAAATTAATTTTTTTTTTTTTCTGGTTTTTCAAAAATAGAGAAAACTGTCTTATTTTGCTTTGTTTAAGTGAACTGCAATGTCTATCTAACTCAATGCCCTTAGTTAAAATTAGAAAACGTACGTAAATAAAAAAAAATAATTAACATTTTTTTAGGTTCTTGTTATATAAAACAGTCAATATCAATATCATATGGTCAACATTTTATGCAAACACGATCTTCAACATGGGCATCGGTTGGACGATTTCTATTTTTATTTTTAATCAATATGAGAAAATGAGTCATAGTTTGACCGTGAGTTTAAACAGACGTGTGTGCAAAACGTGTGTAACAAAATAACAATAAAAAAAAAAATATTCTGTTTTGTTCAAAACAAACAGATTAGTGAAAAAAAAAACAACGAAGTGGATAAGTTAATCTCTTTTCTTTACTTTTCATAAACAACATTAAACGCTACCGCGATGTCGATATTAATGCTTCAAGTAGGCATAACATAATGAATAAAAAATATAAACAACAAAATAATGCTGCTTCTAGCAACAACTATTATCAACCACTGCAAACGATTGACGATGATGACGATGAGTCTGAAATAATTGTGGCTAAACCCAGCAAAGTGCAAGTCCCACCAATAACAATATTAAAATGTAAAACAATACAATTACATGAAATTTGTAAAAACTTAAAAATATGTAAATATGCAATTAGAAAATTTCAATTGGTCTTAAAATATTTTGTGATTCCATTGAAGATTTTAATTTATTGTGTGAACATTTAAAATCTAAATATGAGTTTTTCACTTACGGTTCAAAAAATGAAAAGCCATATAAAGCAGTTCTACTCGGACTTGATAAATTTAATCCGTAAATAATTAAAAAAAAAATTAATTGATTTAAAACTACCATGTATTGATGTAAAACTAGTTACAAAATCAAATGGACCATACAATGAACAGGCCATATATATTATTTACTTTCAAAGAAAGTCTATTACAATGAAAGAACTTAGACAAAATTACTCGATAATCGATCATATCAAAGTAAAATGGGACTACCAAAGGAAAAGGTCTACCAGAATTACGCAGTGCTACAACTGCCAAATGCTAGGTCATGGTTCTAGCCGATGCAATGTCAAAACATTTTGTGCAAATTGTGCAGGTAATCATAAAACTACGGAAGGCACATCTGAAACTATTAAGTGTGCAAACTGTAATAAAGCACATAAATCGTTTTCTTCCGACTGTGAAAGCAGATTAAAATATGTACAAATGAGAGAACGTTCTCAACCAAGAGCGTACAAGCCTAAACAGCAACCATTATTCAAAAATGACCGTTTTAACAACAAAAAAAGTTATAATTCAGATTTTCCGAATAATCTTAATCAGGGACTCATTACCCCTAACTACGAATGGAGACAAGAGCAAAACAAAAACACAAATAGTTCCAACAATCTGTTTTCTCTTGAAGAAATCAAAAACTTAACTCTAGAGTTAATAACTAAGTTGCAGGGATGCCAATCTAAAGCAGACCAATTTGAGGTCATAACCTCACTTGCATGTAAATTTTTATATGAATTATAACGATTTAAATATAATATCATGGAATGCCAGAGGTGTCTGAAATAAAAAAGACGAACTTTTCAGTTTTCTATTAAACAATAATATCCATATTTGTCTTATATTGGAGACATTACTGAATAACTCAATATCAATAAAGCACCCAAGTTTTTATATATACAGAAGTGATCGAGAACACAACAGAGGAGGAGGCGTGGCGATCTTAATTAAAAAAAATATTGAACACATCTTGATACCTCCTTTTAATACATTCCAAATTGAAAATATAGGTATTAAAATAAAAACTTCAAATGGAAACTATATAAACATTTACTCTTGCTATTTTCCGGGCGGTAGCGATAATACCAAAAAATTACAATTTAAAACTGATTTGCGCAAATTTTATCAAAATAACGAAGCATTTATCATGGGCGGCGACTTTAACAGCCGTCATAGACATTGGGGTTGTATTCGGTCAAACTGTTGGGGAAACCTTTTATACGAATGTTTAGATTCTGACATTTTTCGTATAATATATCCCATTAACCATACGTATATACCTTCAGATCCGAGAAGACAAGCATCAACTTTAGATTTCTTTCTAACAAATGTCTTAAACGGTATTTCATCAGCACGTGTTATAAACAATCTTGGATCAGATCACCTTCCTGTAAAAATAACTATGGCTTACGGATTAAAGACTACGGAAAAAAAATATTACAATTTCAAGCAGGCAAACTGGCCCCGATTCGCTTCTTTCATTAAAAGAAACCTGAGAGTTCCTGATGAAAACTCCATAAACAACTTTGAAGAAATCGACTCCATGATCTTAACATTTAATGACACCATATCTAATGCAATAAATCATAGTGTCCCTAGTAAAACTTACCAAGTGAAAACCCCAACCCTACCACAACATATAACACATATGATTCAAATAAGAAACATTTATAGAAGGAACTGGAAACGATTTCGTGATATTTCGGATCATTATTTAACAAAGCAATATAATTATCGCATTTTAGAAGAGATCAAGAAATTTAAAAATAATTTTTGGAACAATAAGCTGTCAACTTTGGAAAAAGGTTCTTCTCCTTTTTGGAATCTTTCAAAAATTTTAAAGAAGAAGCCTACAAATATCCCAATACTAAAATTCAATAATACAAATTACTACACGCAAGAAGAAAAATGTGAAATTTTAGCACACGTGTTCAAATCAAATCACTTACTTTCAGAAAATCTTAGTGATCCATTCACCACTAACCTTGTAAATAATTCTATAAGCAATCTTTGCATCATAGTACCTACTTCTCATAATGTTATACCAGTTTCAACTGATAAAGTTTCTGCTATTATCCAAAAACTAAAGCCAAAAAAGTCTCCTGGTACTGATGGAATTAATAACAGATGTTTAAAAGCTCTACCACCGAAAGGGGTTAAGTATATTTCTACAATAATAAACTGCTGCTTGCGTCTGCATTATTTCCCAAAAATATAGAAAAACTCAAAAATTATACCAATAAAAAAAACAAACAAACCTGATTGCTGCCCTCTTTCTTATCGGCCAATAAGTCTATTATCATCTTTAAGCAAGGTACTTGAAAAAGTGATTAAAGAAAAGCTTACAGATTTTATTGATTCAGAAAATATTCTACCTACACAACAATTTGGGTTCCGTAAGGATCATAATACTACCCAGCCGCTTGTTAGAATTCGTAAACTAGTAAATTCAAATTTTAATACTGGGACATCTACTGGTATGGTATTACTAGATATAAAATCAGCATTTGATTCGGTTTGGCACGATGGACTTATTTATAAAATGATAAGACTTAACTTTCCATTGGAATTAATTAAAATAATCCAAAGTTTTCTTTCAGAACGTTCTTTTAAGGTCTATATTGGCTCTAATCACTCAACACAGACTGAAGTTCCCGCTGGATGTCCACAAGGTTCTTGTCTTTCTCCAATTTTGTATAATATATTCACTGCAGATTTCCCAATTCTCGATGATTGTGTGACTTCCATTTTTGCTGATGACACCGCTATACTTAGCTCACAAATACACGCGATCGATGTTATATCTAGTTTACAAACAGCACTTGTCAATGTCCATAATTATTTTAAGAAATGGAAAATTCAAATCAATACCATAAAACCCCAAGCCATTTATTTCTCAAGAAGAAGAAAAAATTGCTTTCTACCTCAATAGCCAATTATTTTCAATAATAACGAAATTCCTTGGTCCAATAGAGTAAAATATCTGGGAGCAATGTTAGACCCAAAGCTTAAATTTAAAGATCATATACCATATATTATAAATAAAATAAATAATGTAAAAAGATTATTGTATCCCCTCAAAAATAGAAACTCCAAACTTAATATCGAAAACAAAAGATTATTATTTAAATCAGTTTTTCACGCTATAATGTTCTATGCAGTACCACTATGGTCTACGGCTGCGCAGTGTCACATCAACAAACTACAAGTCGCTCAAAATAAACCTCTTAAACTATTATACAATTTACCTTGGCACTATCCAACCCAAAGATTGCATACTCTTGCCAATGTTGAGCTCGTAAATATTAAAATCAACAGGCTCACCACAAACTTTAACTCTCGATGTATTGACTCGGAATTTGCGTACATCAATGAGATAATCTCATCATAATTTTACCTACTTATAAGTTGTAAATCCATTTTATTAAAAATCTAAAATCAAAAAAAAAAAAAGAAAAAAATGGTTTTTTGAAAATTTTCTCCCTACATAAAAATATTAAAAAAAAAAACTTTATGTTAAAGAAATTGTTATTTTATTTTTAAGTAGAAAAGGAACGAGTTGTCCTAACCTCTTTATAAATACTGTTATATCTTTATAATTGAAAATATTATGTAAATAAATTGAAATTGAATTGAATAATGAGAAAAATGAAGACTCACAAATATATGTTGACCCAAACATTGAACATAGTTTAAGTATTTCATTGTTTCATTTCGGATATGAAGTCATTTCTCATTTTTAAAAGTTCTTCCTTTATATCAAATTGCTTTGCGTTTCAATATTACATATCAAAGGATTATTATGATATTCAATTATATTTTATATTCTATCAAAATCTTTAAAACGCATATTGTACAACGGTAATAAAGTTGACAATATACTAACATATTCATTTAATTTTAAGATAAGATATATGGAAATACATTGAAACTTCTGAAGATCTTGTTAAATTAATACACCTATCCCCCATTTTACACGGTAGGTACGTTCCTGAAAAATCCGTGCAAAGCGAAAATGAAAATTTTGCATGAAAAACTGTGTGAAATGAAAAAAAGCCATAATATTGCTCTTTTACATATGTATTACCGATTTCTTTTATTACTTTTTCAACGTAAAATTAGAGAAAAATTTATATGTATTATGTATATATTATATATATTATAAACATAGCAGTTTAGTAATAAGAAACATAAAAATCAATTCATTTATGTACTAAAGCCATATATATTTGCGCCTTAAATAAAATATTTCATAGAAATTAAAAATGTAAAAAATGTCGTTACGAACAGGAAAAAATAGAGAAAAATGATTAGTGATACTCATATATTCAGGTTCCTTCACTGCTGTTACTATCACTACCACTGTCATCTGTAACCATTAGCCTTATTTTACTGAATGGTAAAAAGTCACTATCATCACTGGATAATATTATTTCATTACATTTTGTATCTTTACTTAATGAATTTGGATTGATATGATGAGTTTTTGCAGTAAAATCTGTTATAAGCAACTGTGATTTGTTTTTATTAAGATCCTTGTAAGCCTCCTCATATTGACTTAAACAATTGTTAATATTTCGTTGATATTTCGAGAGATTGTTCAACATTTGGATCATTTTGTAGAAACTAGTTACCTAATTTTCTTCCTAGCTTTAATTCTTCTCGAATAACTTTCGATGTGAATGAATTTGGTTCCTGCTCATCAAGATTACTTTCATAGTCATTTAATGTGTGGACCATTTCAATTAACTCATCTTCATTTAATTCGCTGTCCACCATTAATTCAAGAATATCTGCATCAGCCATGTCTTCGAAACCTTCTCCTTCTCCTAATGTATGAGCCAACTCAATTATCTGAGAATACTCATTTTCCAAAACTACTCTAGAGTTTTCCGCATCAACTACATCAGGCCATTCTGCTTTCCAATACCCGCGGAGTGTTGCTTTCTTTATTTCAGAATATGACACTCCTACAAACTTAACACAGTCTAAAATTGTAAATCTTTTCCAGGCTTCAATAATTGAAAGAGATGTATCATTATCTAATTGATCTAGGATATACCTAAATGTACGCTTAATATAGAGTGCCTTGAAGGTTGAAATTATCCCTTGGTCTTGTGGTTGCAATAAAGATGTTAAATTTTTTGGTAGAAATACAATCTCAACATGTTCATGATACAAGTCCTGAGGGTGGTCTGGAGCATTATCCAACAAAAGCATGACCTTAAAAGACTGCCCTTTTTGTTCTAAATACTTTTTTGCATCTAGTACAAAATTATTATAGAACCAATCATTAAATAATGTTGCGGTAACCCAAGCCTTTTTATTGGCATTCCAATAAATGGGCATGGTTTCTTAGCTTTATTAATAACCAATGGCTTTATTATGTACATACGTATAATCGCCTGACGTGTTGCTGCAAAACATAATGGTTATCCCATCTTTTGCTGCTTTATGACCACCAGCTGATTTATTGTGCTTTTCTAAAAAGGTCCTTCCGGGCATTTTCTTCCAAAATAGAGCAGCATTGAAAACTTGGTCTACAGTAAACGATTTTTCAGCAATAATTTGTGCAAATTTTTGGGGATATTGCTTTGTTGCATTGGAATCACCAGAAGCTTGTTCACCTTTTAATTTTAAGTTATGCAAAGCATGCCTCTGCTTAAATCTTTCGAACCAACCATGACTTGCGGTAAAAGTTACCTTATTCACAGATTTAGAAGGTAACTCATTAGTAATAGTTTCAAAAATTTTTAATGATTTCATTATTATGGTATTTCAATCAATTGGAATTCGTTTTTGGTTAAGGTCTTCTAGTCATATTATTGAAGCTTTTTCCATAATTTCCATTGAAGCATTTCTTACATGTGACATTGTACTCATACTCGTACATATTCCAGTTGCTACACTTCTTCTAATGGAGTCTTAATTTTTTCTTATTGTTCTTATTGTAGCTTCATTCAGAGCTTATTGTAGCTTCTTTCATTTTGATGTAGACGATCCAAAATAGAAATTTTAGTTTATGAAGAAATAACTTTTCTCTTCATATCCCTTTTTTTATTTTATTTTTTTATTTTTCCATCGTAATACTGAAATTTTTTAAATTTTGTTTGTACAGAACATAATTTTTTTTACTTACAGGTTGTTGTGATTAATTATGAAATATATAAAAAAAAATTTACGCCCTGCTTTGTTTATTGCTTGAAATCAACTAATGGATAAAGATCTTGCAATAATATTTTGCTTACTTTAAAGGGACTTTTCCTTTTTTAGGAGTTGATACAGGTGGTGGTTGTACACATACTTATGTAATGTTGACATGCATGCACATATTCATACATACATACCTACTACACAAGTGTTACCAAATGAATAAAATAAATCAAGTAGACATAATTAAGTGCGTGTAAGTTTAAAAAGTGCTTTTATGTACATATTTCGTTTATCTTTATTATTATTTCTTTAACTTCAAACAAAATCCGTGAGAGATCGAAAACATGTAAAACGAGTACAGTGTAAAACGGGGGATAGATGTAGTTCAATTTTTCGTATAAATAAGTGGTCGGAAAACACATAATATCCATACCCTGCCATGTCGTATGTGGCGCAGCTTGGCAACGTACATTGACATACTAGATATTCTGGTTTACGGAAAGAATTCTCGCTAAATAAGAATTCACATTCGAAATTTTCATTCATTCTCTCAGTGCATCTCGTTCGAATGCTCATGCGAGACTGATTCATTCATTTCATTGACTTCTTTCAAAAACGAACTTTGCTTTAAATTCTTGATGCTACACACAGAAAACAGATTCATTTTGGCCAACGAATTTATTGCCAATCGAATTGCGATAATGCTAGCAACCGATTTTCGGGTTCACTATGACTACAATTCTATTGACTTAATAGCATAATATTTTATCATAATAGATAATTTGCAGATGCTATCAAATTTCTCTTGATACAACCGAAAATACAGTTGTTACACTTTAGAACAATTCGGTTGGCGAATATTTTTTCTGTGTGTACTTATATGATGTGGTAAAGACTTAGTAACTCACCCTCGTAGGTACTTCTATCCAACCACTTCCTCATAAAATAATAACCACACACTCATATTGTTACTTATAATACCACATTACACAACCCTTTTGATTTGTCACACTCAACCCCCCCCAATTTGATGTTGAATACATGTGTAAACACCAAAATCTTATACAATGCTACTTCATAAATATTATATATGAATTATGTCACATTCCATGGAAACCATTAAGAAAAGGGCATGTTTTGTTTGGCAACAAAATTGTTTGATCTTTATAAAAATACAAATGAATATTTCATATGGTTCAAGAGAAAAAAAAAACAAATATTTCCCCACAAATCTAACAATTATCAGATTCTTATAAAAATACAAATGAATATTTCATTTGGTTCCAGATAAAAAAACAAACATTTTTCCCAGAAATCTTACAAGAATGCAAATGAATATTTCATTTGGTTCCATTTAAAAAAATTTATTGTTTCAAGAAATTTATGGTTCCAAATTTCAATAAATAAAAAATTCAAGTTATAAATTATTCCGGCTATAAAGTTTAGAGTTTTTAGACATTACCATACACTGATGATTGTTACGCTCTTTGCGATAAATATATTGACAAGGTGTAGGGTATCCATATCGTGTATTTCAATTCGATCAATGTAATATTCAGACGAAAGATACTTTTAGTTAAGGCGATAAAATTTGACAATAAAAAAAAAAAAAAACTTGTTCTTTCGAAGGTTACAATGATATGTTGTGATTCTTTTCTATATAAGTCGATGATGTTGTTGACGTATTCCAACGAAGATGACGTAGGAATTTATTCATCACTATTTAATTTGCTATACTTAGAAATACACTTCATACACTATGCGTTCTTGGAAGAAGGGAACATTTAAACGAAGATTAGTTCAATAACATTTTTAGAAAGACCGAGTTTCGATAAATGGTTGAAATGAATATTTAAAGTAGTTAGTCAAATCTATCCACCACAGAAGAGAATTCCAAAAAGTATTATTAGGATCCGAATGTAGTGCAGAAATGGATCAGCATTAGTGAAGTTGTCAAGGACTTGTCCTTGGGGGGAAGTTGTCTTTTATGAATCTTTTGTAATTGGCATGGAGAAATTACAATTTTTTTTTATCAGAAATATAGATATTGGTATCGAGAAATCTCAATTAATAGTTCGGAAATCTCAATTAAGTAATAAAAATTTGTAATCAGAAAACATTTGTTGATATTGAGAAAGAGTTGATATGGAATAAAAAAAAAATTGAAACTGAGACCAGAAATCAATAAAATCTTTGCAAATGGAAGAAAAATAAAAAAGAAACTTCAAAAGAAACATTGCTTTCTAACCCTATTTTTTAATATTTTTTTTTTTATTTTAGCTTTTATACACACAGAAAAAGATGGGTTGGAATTCGGTTACCAACAGCAAAATTTGTTAAGGTAATAATAATTTCTATTGTGATTCTTTAGTGTATCAAAATATAGTAGATATTCTTCTATAACTATCATATAAATACAATTCATTAAGAATGAAGGTATCTATAACAACAGAATTAGTTCTGTTTACCAACGAAAGTCTTTTTACAAATTACCAAACAAATTTAGTTGAGGCAAATTAATTGAAACAAAAATAGCATGTTCCAATTCTAAATATTGGCAACTGTAACTACCAATTCTATTGTGACAACATATTTCAAACCGAAAATTGTTAAACGGATATTGTAACAAATAATTTGTTTGAGTCCTACACATGAAATTTTTATTTATAATTATTTTTCGGTTATAGATTTAAGTTAATTCGGGAAGCAGCTTTATACGGGGCCTATGACTAAGAATTGTTATATTGGGATTATTTTTGTACTACTGATTAATGGATATAATAAACACACACAAATCCAATTTGACTAAGATTTATATAATAATTTGTATCTTATGGCAATTTATGTCAATTTCATATGTGTCATTTGTATGGGAACTAGGTCTGAACATGGACCGACCGACGTGGCTGATAAAAGCTTATATACCAAATTTCATCAAAATATATTCATATTTTGGACACACAGAAGGACAGACGGACGGACGAATGGACGAACGGACATCGATAAATCTACTCAGAAAGTGATTCTGAGTCGAAAGTGGTTCTGAGTCGATTTGTATAATAAAATATGGCTCAAGGTCAAATATTTTTAGTAGTTACAAACAGCAGCACAAAGTCGTTATACCCAAACCACATTTTGGTATTGCTCCCATATAGACTTGCTTCTCGATCTTCATTACATCTATCAAAAAACAGAAATATTGCACAGATTTTTAAAATTTGGTTCGTATATATTTTTTCTAAATATAAGTGACTTTACCAAACATGGTCAGGATCGGTCCATTTTTCGACATAATCCCAGTATAGATATAGCATTAAATATGAACTTTTTCATATTCGAAAGCAACAAAATTAGTAACAATGCCACTCAAATTTGGTTTATTCTTATTTTCTTTATCAAAATAGTTGGACCGAAAGATAGGGTCTCTAAACCATGGTATAAGGCATCGTATAGTCGGTCTAGATTAACTATAATTTTCTTACTTGTTTTTTTTTTTTTCAATTACTATAAGAAAAACTATTGAGATCCCGTCATAAGAGCCAAAATAGAACTACCTTTTTTACAAAATTAATGGGTCATAGGTTAAATTCGGTTAGATGGGCTGCAAGCCTTAAAGCGAGTACACTCCGAGGCCATATGGCCCATTGTGATACTCCTTAAATAGTGTCGGAGGGTAGAGATAGGTATATAGATTATAGAAGTATAGGTAGAATATGTAAAATGTATGGAATGAAATGAAAATTGTACTCTTACGTCCGTTATGCGTATCTACTAAACCGTCGAGATAACCTCAAGAAGTTCGCATGGTCGCCGAGTAGAACATCTACTAAATATCTAGTTCATCAGTCCTGGAAATTCATATAGCAATAGTTGCGCTGAATTCTCCTCGCCAAATCTCTACAGAAGTCAGATTTCGGCACACCAATGCGTTCGGCTATCCGCCGTATTACACAGTATCCAGTGATTACTCGTACGAGTATGCTGATTCCTCCATTGCCGAAACCCAGCAGGGGTGCATTTATTCTCCTTGAATGGACAACGACCATAGGATCCTAGATATTCTGCGATAGGTCAGTTGTGTCCACCTTCTCCTTAATTCAAGATCAGCTGCCTCTGCAATAGGTTTCGATAGGTCGGATAGAGATATTTTAATATCAGTGTACGTCGCACAGTACGTTGATCAGTTTGGTTGCAAAAGCTAGTAAATGATAGGAAATACTTTAATTAAGAAGAATCCAAATTTTCATTGTAATATAAGAAGTTTTGAATAAGCTACAGCCTTTTAAAATTAAAGCCTTTTAAGCGTTTTTATTTTTGTGGACTTTTCGATTTTGCGCATTAACCCAAAAATTAATGCTGTTAGCACATTTTTTACACTATTCAAGTGATTATTTTTTTAAATGTTTAAAAACATAATGAAGAAAAATAGGTTATTTCAATGTATGGAAAAAAATGGAAATTATATATAAAAAAATATGTTACAATTATCAAAAAATAAAAATTATGAAAACTGTTTTGTTTTTGCCAGTCAAGAAAAAAAAATGTTCAAATATGTTTAGTTTAATTTTAACTCTTTATTTTTGTATGATTTGTTATCTTTCAGAACATTATTTGACCTCATCTGACTTTTTCCGATTCTTCGAGATATCGCGTTTTGAAATATGGTCTAAACTTGATATTTTCCAAGTTATTTTTCTTATCTAAATTATTTAACAACTTTTATTTTATGTTATATAGTACTTGCTAATTATACCCTATACCACTATGTGGTTTGGGTATAATGACTGTGTGCTGCTGTTTGTAACAACCAAAAATATTTGACCTACACCCATCTTTAATTATACCGATCGAATCAGAATCACTATCTGATTCGATTTAACGATGTCCGTCCGTCCGTCTGTGTGTCCATGTAAAGTTTGTAATCAAACTGCAGGTCGTAAATATGAATATATTTTGATGAAATTTGGTATTTGATCTTTTATCCGCTATGGGATGAACGCTATTGAAATTGGTGAGAATCGGTCCATCTTCAGACCTAGTCCCCATACAAATGACCCCTATGAAATCGACATAAATTGCCTTAAGTTCCAAATTATCATATAGATCTCATTCAAATTGGGTTTGTATGTGTTTATTACATCCACTAATGAGTAGTCCAAAAATTATGCCTATAGGAAATTCTTAGTCATAGGCCCCATATAGAGCTGCTTCCCGATCTTCACTTAAATCTATCAAAAAACAAAAATATTGCACAGATTTTTCTCAAATTTGGTTTGTATATATTTTTTCAAAGTGTAAGTGACTTTACCATATATGGTCAGGATCGGTCCTTTTTTGGACCTAGTCCCCATATTGACATATCATCCGATATGAACTTTTTCATATCTGCAGCCAAAAAAATTAATAAAAATGCCACTCAAATTTGGTTCATACTTATTTGCTATATCCAATTAGTTGGACCGAGGAGATAGGGTCTCTAAACCATGGTATAGGGTATCGTATAGTCGGGCTAGACCGACTATAATTTTCGTACTTGTTTTAATTATAAGCGTTTATTGCCTTTATTGCTCTTTAAATATATTAATTTTTATGTAACTGACGACATGTCCGTACTTGTAATGATGTTTGTTTTGTCTTTGTTCATTGCTGTTGTCAAGCTTTGTTGTATGTTAAAGCTTTCCAGAGTAAAGCGTCGGTTTGTGTTGTTTTCTCTGTCCATTACCCTGATATGGTTTAAGTCAGCTGAGTGATAATTCTTTAGTATATGCTGTGATAATGCCGTACTCAGTGTTTTGTTTTTTATGTCTGCTTTGTGCTCTCTCATTCTTTTTTCCAGTGATCTTTTCTTTTCTTGTGGCAGAAAAATTAAGACCGAGGAATTTGCTAAGCTGCTAATGGAAACCAGGAATTTGTATTTAGAAAACTACAGTTGGTATTATATGCCCAGTTCTGTCCACAAAGTTTTAATGCATGGATATGAAGTCACAAAATGTTTTTTGATTTACCCATAGGTGATTAATTTTTACACTTTATGAAAAAATTAAAATAATAAATTGAAAACTTTTTTTTGCAGGGAATTTATCAGAAGAAGCGTTAGAGGCCACTCACAAGCATATTCGACATGCTCGTCTAAACCATACGAGAAAAAACTGCCGAGAAAATTTAAATAAGGATTTGATGACACATATGTTGATTTCAACAGACCCTTACCTTTCATCAAACAGAAATATTAAATTTAAGAACAAGTTTTATGAGGAAGACCTCGTGTTCATGTCTTATATTGAAACTGAAATAAATGAAAATATAGATTAAAGACATTATTATAAAATTTAGTTAAAATGTTTTTGTTTTTGTTTCATTCTATTTAATTTTGTATACTTAGTTTAAAAAAAAAATTTGTAAACAATACAAACAAAATTTTTTTTTTGAAAAAACATACATATTTACATGAATTGTTTGATTTTGGTAGAAAAAGTGCACATAGAACTATATGTATATCTTTTCAAGAAAAAAAGATATTGACAAACGGTTTTCAGTATTAAAAATTAAAAGCTTCAGTCTTACAAAAACCATTTTTGTTTCTATTTTTACTGGTCTTAATAACATTAATATTAAACTTAAAACGGAAAAATTTAAATTTTTTTTTATTTTTGAACCTTATTTTTTGCCCAAATAATTGAGTTACGTAAAATCTGATTTAATTTTTGAAATCAGCGACCAAAAGTTTATATCCATGGAAAATTTCATAACAATCGAACGACTCCTTGTATTTTTTCCTCACCTTTGTATGGGCTCAACGTACTGTGCGTCGTCCCGCTCAAGGGTTTGAGCACTTCCGCGCACACTCTTTTCATTTGACCCCACTATGTCCTGGAACCCATATAAGCTTAACGGTGTGTTGCCGGATTTGGTCGAGGAAACTGATACATTTCCTCTCTTATTTCGATCTAATGGTCCTCGAATTCAAAGCTTTGAGAGCAGCAATACTGTCAACGAAAGTATTTACTCGCTGCTCTGAGAATTGAATCTCGGCCTGAAAAAAGCTAAATTTTTCAGCGATTCTCCGAGACAACTTAATGCTAAGCTGATCAGAGTAGACAACTGCCGCGGTATCCGCTTCCATCTTCGAACCGTCGGTGTACACTGAAATCACAGCCCTGTCTACGACAGAGTCAACTTCCCAGTCTTCCCTAGTAGGTACTTTGATCACAAAATTGCTATAAAGTCCATCACCGGTGACATACAATTTGTATCCCGCCGTGTCACCAAGAGCTTTGTTCCAGCTTATATGACTCCCTTAAATGGAGAGCCACTTTCGCTGCCGCCTTCTTGATGGAAATATTTTGAAAACAAATTTCAGGCTAGCTTCAACTAAAAATCTTGGCAATTTTCAGTAAAATATCCAGGTTTTATATCTCGGAAAAAAAACAAATTGTAAAATATTTTTAAGCGAATTATTCTAAAGACAGTCAGATAGATTTATTTATTTATTTATTTATTAAAATTTGTAATCAAAAGCCTATTGGCCTAAAAAATTATATAGCTAATCTCAGAGTAGGCAAATAAGTATGTGTATGAATAACTTAAATTAATAAGAATAATAAAATCTAACTAATAAATCAAAGCTATCAACTTCCCCTATCGCACGAATATGTAAATTCTCAATTAATTACTAATAATAATTATCAACAATAGTATAAAGCAAAAAAAAAGAAAAATAATTAAATTTAATTAAATTTAATTAAATGTGATCCTTAAATTTTTGAAAATCATATGTGCTCAACGAAAAATTTCGCTCGTTGTAAGTCAGTACATTATTCCATAGCCTCGAGACTTTAACAACAAAGGAGCGTTGCATAAATAGAGTATGTATTGTAGGACATAAAATTGAAGACGTTCGCATTGAGTGCGAGAAATGAAATAAGTCATGCAAATACTGTGGGTTACCAGATTTCAAAGTTTTATAAAACAAGTTTATTAATCGTAAACTTATAAAGTCATCAAAGCTCAATCCCAGGACACCTATCGTCTCTGCCGAAACGTGATCATTGAAATTCAGAGCATATACAAAACGTATAACTCTGTTAAAGCACTTTCTTAACCTAATAATATTAGTAGCTGAAGTGGAAGGGTAAACTTCTATTCCGTAAAGAAATATTGGCATTATTATAGACTTGGCAATAAATTTTCTAATATGAAAAGGAAAATAGTATCCTAAGCTATTAATTTTCCTAAGACTAAAAGAGACTCTAGATGAAATCATATAAAGATGACATTCGAAGGAGAGTTGATCATTCAAATATGAACCTAAGGATTTATAACGGGATACAAACCCAATATTAACACCATTAAGCCTTAAGCATGGACATTGTCTCACCGAACCACCAAATTTCATCGCGCTCGTCTTCATGGGATTCAGATTTAACCTGTTATCGGCACTCCACTGACTAATTTTGTTTAGATCGTTGCTAAATAAGTGGACAAAATCAGTTAGTGCCATATTTCCATTCATACATCCAACAATTTGGATGTCATCTGCATAAATACGTGCACTGCAGAAAGAAAGAGACGCCAAGACATCGTTAACATAAATCGTAAACAAAAGTGGAGCCCGAACGGATCCTTGAGGAACTCCACGATACATTCGAACCCATTCGCATCTCTTATCACCTAATTTTACAAACTGATATCTTTCATACAAAAAGGACTCAATTAGTTTGCACGCCTCTGACGAGAAGCTAAATAGCATACTAAGTTTTCTCACCAACAGGGTGTGATTCACAGAGTCAAAAGTCCTTGTAAAGTCCAAAAATACAATTATGGACCCTTTGCCCTCATCCACGCCCTTCCTTACTTTCTCCACTACATCTAAAACTAAAGTAGTTGTGCTATGACCTGCTCTAAATCCTGACTTATAGGGAGATATTAGATTATTCTGGTGTAAATGGGTAATGATTCTTTCTTTCATAATAAAATCCATTATTTTGGAGCATATCGGTAAGATGCTTATAGGTCTGTAATCTGAAATGCTGCTAGGATTTCGTGTTTTATAAATATGTGTTAAAGGTTTAATAATGAATTGCAAAATTGTTCGTATAAATTTTATCCTTAGTCCATCATGTCCAACAGATTTTGATTTTATATGACTTAATGCCATAATTACATCATATTCCTCAATTCTCCCAAAATTAGAATTATTGCCCAACGGCGAGCTAAGATATGTAGTGTTGGTTAACATATCGTCAGCTGGCAAAGCAAAACTATTATTCATTACATTGAGATCCTGACATATCTCATTATTAAAAGTTCCCTTTATGCCGGTTGATTTCAGTCTATCCCATATATTAGCAAACATTCCATTAGTAAAATATCGGTCGCACTCCCGTTTCCTAACCTTCATTTCATGCCATAAAAACAAGTAAGAATTAAAAATCAGTATATGAAGACTCAAAGATTTGCACTAAAGTCTTGGAAAAGTAAAAAGGGTTTTAGACCATATGCTTCGAGTTAGGGAACTTCAAAATTTTGACATTGATTTCTATATAACTTTGTTATTTAGGTCGTATTTGAGTATATCATTTGAAAACTTAGTTCGGTGACTTTTATTTGACCTGAAAATGGATTTCGTTATTATATTAGCGTTTTATTGAAATAAGATAATTCTTTATATCTTCGGACCTATAAGACCGAATTAGTTGATTTTAAACAGCAACCTTCTCATGCTGTCAGAGAGTCATACTCACTAAAAATTAGTAACCCATCTAACCTTTAGAGGACGTGACCTTAATTTCTACAGACTGACAGATGGACAAACGGGCATCGCATTTAACCGTAACGCGAGTTCCGATTTAATTTTTTAAGGAAAAAGATCCAATGAGGCCACCAGTTGGCAAATCGCAACAAACGGGGCATTTTTTCTGGATATGATGGTGTTTATAGGGTCTGTCGTAGATTGGTCTCATTCCACATGTGGCAATTTTTTTTATTAAAAAACCCGTTAAGCTGGAAAGGAGCGATAAAACATCCGGTCAGTTTCCAACTGTTTTAGAACAAAATCAGCGAAAGAGCGGCTCATATGATAGTCTCATGGCTTTAATGCCTGTACCAGCTGTATTTAATATAACGACCTTTGCGCAACATTTTCCACCCAATTCATGCGACCGACGACGAATAGATAAATTTGGATCTTCTTCCACACTTTCGCTTACAGCGGCGATAATTTCTTCAATACACACATCCCTTCGACATGTTAGTGTTATGGCATCATTTAAAAATCACGAAGTCGTCTATAAGTTAAGCGAATATATGACTGAATTTCAATGTGAATTTGGATAATGTGGTAGTGCTGTCCAAACGTGAATTTATTCGTGGTGATTTTCTGGAGAATAGTGATCGTAAGTGTCAAAAAATGAGCGCAATACAACAATTCGTTTAACAGCTCACATTTTCGTAATTTCTATCTAAGCAAAAAAAAAAACCTGAGACCTGTAATTGGGCGCGCAGGCAGACGGACGAACGGACATCGCTGAATCGCTCAGAAAATGATTCTGAGTCGAATCAATTTTGATTTTTATGATTTGTGGTAAATTTTGTAATCGAATGTTTCAGTTGGTTGTTTCCAACTCTAGATGTAGTCTCCATTTTCGTATTTAGGTAACAACAGTACATTAAAATTATAGTTGCACTTAGAGTGGAAATATACTTATATAAATTTTTTGTTGCCTAGTGTATGTATTCATTTTTGCACAAAAACTTAAATGTGAATATTTCTCATTTAGCATTTAAATTAACGATTTTATGAAATTTACTAATTTTAAACTAAAATTTTGTTAATGGAAGCGAGAGATAGTATGGAAACAGGTAAACGTGCCTTTCTTGAAGATGTAACACTATGGTTGGAAGCACAGACAAAAAAACCATTAAATAGAATTTGCGAAATATAAGTCGACTTTTTATCGCATATTTAAGCATTTAAATTCAATTCAAGAACGATTTATAACTTCAGCCATAGGCCAAGATAATCTAACAGAGATAATCGTACACCAAATATATAATATTGCTAACTATCAAACTGATTTCTATACACCTAATAAGTGAAAATGAGAAATATTACCATAAAGTTCGATCAACTTGCCCAGAAATACGGAAAGTGCTTTCTTACGGAAGAAAAAAATCTGTACGCAAATCTCCAAGATGTACATGTACGATGTTGATTACGATTAAATGATTTGAGAGACAATTTATAGAAGAAACACGTCGTTTTCCTATTCAAGTCACACGTATTAACTAAATTATATTTGCAATACCTTTTTGTTTTGCTGTTAAATATAAATAAATGAAATTGCTACGTTTGCATTATATATGTATTTTTATCATTTTCCAACATTTGCCTTAATACGACAATAATATTTTTATCTCACTTCAAGGAATATTTTTCCAAGTAGAACAAATACACAATAGACGAAATGTAATTCATACATGTTTTACACTCATATGAACATATTTTATATACATATTCTTTGTGGTTTTGTTGACTTTTGTGATGACAATCATTGTAAAAATAGTTTTTTTTTTTATTCTTCCGAGGTTATGGGGTGTACAAAACCAAATTTACCACATAAAATTCGTTCAAGAAATGTTTATCATAATGGCACATTACATTGCAGTAAAGTTGAAAGGGTTGTTGATAATAAAATAATAATTCATATCAGAATAGTGGGGATGTCTGCTTAACCACATTTTTGCATGATTTCGAAAGCGAAAAATCTTCCTGAAATAAAATTTTGGTTTTTATTGTTTTATAAAAATATTTGGGGCAACTTTTTTTTTGTCAAATAAATTAGTTTTATCTTTACATAAACGATTATGATTTTTATTAAACAATTTTCATCTACCAGAAGATTTTTGCAATTGTTACAAATTGCAGTAAATGTAAAGATAAATAATTAAGCCAGCATGTTGACGTAAATTACACTAGGTAACAAAAAATTAAAACATATCTGCACTTAAAATGCGACTATTTTTTATTATTACTATTTTCTACTGGTCGGAGTATTAAGATTCTATACTGATGTTTCTAGCTGTCAAAAACATCTGACTTAGCCCCACCTTTTCATTATACCGATCGGCTCGTTGTGCTTTTTTGAGCCGAGTTAGCAATGTCCGTCCGTCCGTCTGTCAGTGTATTAAAACTACAGGTTGGAAATATGAATATATTTGATGAAATTTTGTATATAAGCTTTTGCCGAAAATAGCACGAACGGCGTTTCCAACTTTTCGAAGCAAAAAGCGCTAAATTTGAATGAAAGTGGAAAAAAATATTTCTATTAGTTTTCAAAAAACTTGTATATTATATATACAGTTGAGATCACTTAGTCCTGATGAAACGTTTAAAGTTATAGAAATAATATAAAATAAAATTCGTGTTCAAACTAAATCATATCCATTTTCTCCTCCGTCTTTAAAGAATTCACAGTATTTTAATGACATTTTTTTCCCTTATTTTATCTAAAAAGACCACTTAGCACTAAACTCTGTTTCGAATTCAGCATTTGAGTACGGAATAATCAATATATCTGCAACGAATATTGACAATTTTAAAAAATGGAACATATTAACTGAGCTTTTCACGTTAAATACAGGGTAGGAAGACAGGGACAGCAAACGACGCCATATTTCTTGCCGCTCTTTTGACATTTCTCTTCAGTTAGGTTTGCCATTTCATGACGGAAAGATATACGAGCCAACAACGAGTCGAAATTATTGAAATTTACCACCGAAATTCGGAGTCAGTGGCCTCAACGTTAAGAGCGCTACGTCCAATTTATGGCCATCATAATCGTCCTAGCAACAATTGAGCGTCTAGTAGAAAAATTTTAATTCACAGGCACAGTACGAAATGTTCCCGTGCCAGTGAGACAAAAAAGTGCCCGTAGTGTCGAGAATATTGCTGCCGCTGAGGCTTCAGTTGAAGAAAGCCCAAATGTGTCTCTCACACGTCGTTTTTGCGAATTTTGTGAAAAGATCTTGGCCTACATCGCTACAAGATCAAATTGACCCAAGAACTGAAGCCGCTTGACCACCAAAAACAACAACTTGAAAATGATTCGGATTTTCATCGAAAAATCATCTTCAGCGATGAGGCTCATTTCTGGCTGAATGGCTTCGTCAATAAACAGAATATGCGTTATTGGTCAGACAGCAATCCACACGTACTCCATGAGTCATCATTGCATCCCGAAAAAATTACGGTTTGGTACGGTTTATGGGCCGGCGGCGTCATTGGGCTGTACTTCTTCCGTGATGATCAAGACTGGCACGTTACTGTGAATGGGAATCGCTACCGTTCAATGAAAGCCGAATATATTTGGCCCCAATTAGATGATATGGACTTGGAAAACATATGGTTCCAACAGGACGGCGCCACAAGCCACATACCGAATGTCACAATCAATTTATTGGAAACCAAGTTTGGAAACGTGTTATCTCACGAAATGGTCCAGTCGATTGGCCGCCTCGGTCTTGCGATTTGACGCCGTTGGACTATTTCCTGTGGGGCTACGTCAAGTCTATGATCTATGCCAACAAGCCAGCGCCGATTTATGCTTGAAAACTGTCGAATATTGGGTTCAGCGTCTGGACTTCTGCAAGCGTGCCCGTGGTGGCCATGCAAAAGAGATCGATTTCCATACATAATGGAATCGAACGTACTTTCACAGCAATAAAGAAACCGTTTTTGTTTTATTTAAAAAAATTTTGTAGCGCTCTTATTGGAAAACCCTTTACTTCTTCAAAAATTTTATAATTATAAAATCATCAAAGTTTTTGAAACAGTGTTGTCCACGTTGATTTAAGAATTTTTTTTTATGTTATAAAATAAAATGGCTATTTATATTTTAACTCGTAAATATGCATTCTCTGAACTCAATAAACTTTTATTTATTGATTCTCTTTCCAATTCTTCAATATTATTGTCAACATAGGCCTTTTCAAAACCATAACTGTGTTAGAAAATTTAGATGCAATTATTATATTTTTTAAATTCTTTAATAACCGATATAGGTCATAAAAAATTTTGCATGGTCTGCATTTTGGAATTGCAGATTCACTTTTTGTAGTTTTGATAAAATTGAACCAAGTACATTCTTTGGACTCGTTGTACATATTCTTCAACAGCGTCGTCTAAAATGAGTTTTCAACTCAAGCCACAACTCTAGAATTGTTTTAATGGCTCTTTCTATAAGCCATTTGTTTGGTGCATCGGAGATTTTCTTGGAATATCGGAATCATTGTTAATCAACTTATAAATCTTGTTATACACTTTTTGTCTTTGACCAAAAAGTTTAACTTTGGAAGGAAGTTATTGAAATATGTAGAATTTTGTTAAACCTAAACTGTTGTATATAAAAGACGCTAAGGCACTAACGCGAATAGCACTAAGTTGTCCTCGCTGGGTGATGTAATTGGTGAAAATTGGTGCATGTTTAGATCTGGTCCCTATACAAATGGCAATGACTTGTGATATTGACCTATGATATTGACTTAAATTGCGCTACGATCCAAATTGTGATATCGACCTCCGTCAAATTTGGTCGATGTATACACATGTATACTAGGGTGGTCCTTAATAAAAAAGTGTTCAAACTCCCGGGCTCACCCCCTAGAAATGTGCGAATATCAAAAAAACTGAGAAATACAAACTTTTGGGTCAATCAAAAAAAAAAAAAAAAAAAATTGAGATCCTCATTGTGCCTCAACGCGATTGAAAATTTCAATTGTGTTTATATGGGGAAAATATGACTTTTTTTCAGATTTTACGAAAATTTCGTTCTATAGTTTAATTTTGAGTTTTTTTAATTTTAAAATTAGATTTTTGTGAAATATTCAATAAATGTACTCTTTCTAAATACTTTGTATCAAAAATTTATCAGTTTTCTACTTTTAAGAATTATGTTTTATTTTAATAGCCTAGGGTTTCTGAAAAGAATAATATTAGCCTATTAACCTTTTTGGACTTGTGGTCCCATATGACCCCAAGCTAATGAAAAACAATTTATTCAAAAAAATCAAATATTTTGTGAGTGCTGTCGAATTTTTAGATGTGATACTTCAAATATAATAACGAAATGTGTAGGTCTTCCATGCTAAAAATTTTGAATAAATCGAACAACGCTAACCCATTCCTTGCCGAGGCCAAACATTGAATTTTGGCATATATAAATAAGCTAATTGTTCTAGTAAACTAGATGAAACCCTTACTGCGGGTTGGGAAATAAAATTGTGCTACACATATTTATCCAATTTTTATAATGTGATGATAATGGTGATTTTATAATTTGACGCCATTAACGCATTTGGACTTGGCGCCACAAATGACCCCAAGCTAATATAGCTCGATTTAGTCAAAAATTTCAAATATTTTGCAAATACTGCTGCATTTTGGAGTCGGTTTTCCTAAAATATAGCACAATTTTATTTCCCAACCCATAGTTAGGGTTTCATCTGGTTTACTAGAACAATTAATTTATTTAAATATGCCAAATTCATATTTAGCTTGGAGTCATAAGCGACCCCAAGTCCAAAAGGGTTAATGGGGTCATATTATTTTTTCAGAAACCCTGGGCTATTGAGATA
Organism: Cordilura impudica; assembly: GCA_963682025.1. Classification (NCBI taxonomy): domain Eukaryota; kingdom Metazoa; phylum Arthropoda; class Insecta; order Diptera; family Scathophagidae; genus Cordilura; species Cordilura impudica. The sequence goes on from OY821521.1 coordinate 61,620,212, forward strand.
AAACATAACATTTAAAAGTAGAAAATTGATAAATTTTTGATACAAATTATTAGGAAATAGCACATTTACTGAATATTGCACAAAAAACTAATTTTTCTCCAAATCCGCAAAAAATGAATCTTTGCAAAAAAAATTCGGGTAGAAGAATTTACTTAAAAATTCACATAATTAATCTCTAACATATATTTAACAAAAGCTTAAAGTGCCAGATCAATTTGTTGAAATTTTGTTTAAGAAAATTTTTTAAAACTTAAAAAGGAAGTTTTCAAAATTGTATCAAAAAATTTTTCCATATTTGGTATCATTTCGCAATAGGTTAACAATATGGTAATTTAACAAAACTTCATATGTGAGTATTTATAGGTATAGAGACCAACAAATTTGTGGTTTTAATCAATTTGTTAAAGTTGAAAAAATGTTCATCACATTTCATGAGCTAAAGTTTTTTTTGGCACAAAAGTGGTTGGGGCATTTGTCATTTCTTGGCGAGTTTTAATTCGATTTTTGGAAAGCTAGTTTAGTAATGATATTGATTTATATAACAACATGACGAAAAAATTAAACTATAGAACGAAATTTTCGTAAAATCTGACAACAAAGTCATATTTTCCCCATATGTATAAAGACACTTGAAATTTTCAGTCGCGTTGAGGCACCTCTAAATTTTTTTTGATTGACTCAAAACTTTGTATTTCTTGGTTTTTTTGCTATTCGCATATTTGTAGGGGGTGAGACTTTAATTTCGAACACTTTTTTCCAACTCTCTATATGAAGGGCCAGCCAACTGTATACCTTGGTTTTTTTCATCTTTATAAATCATACTGATGTTCGTTCCCCTTTTTTTTTTAACAAATCTGGTGGACAATAATTTTTTTTTTGTAAAAACTTGAACAATATACATTTATCGGCTGGGCCTGGTCCTTGTTGCTGAACCTAAGAAAATATATGGTTTTTATATTGCATCTAAATTTTAATACAAATTAAAGTACGAACTCCCCCGAAAGTTTTAGCAGATATATCTGTACAATATAAAAATTTGTGTTTGTCATGCCCCTCCGCCCAGAGACCAATAATCAAATATCAGACTTAATGGTGTCACCTGCCTTTCGGAAGATTTTCAGAAAATTTCATTGAAATCGGTGATGCCATTAGCGATACAACATTAAAATTTGATTTCGCCACGCCCCTCCGCCTACAGATCAAAAATCAAATACCAGACTTCACGGTGTCATCCCTGAAAATTTCATTAAAATTGGTCATTTCATTTTTATATATAGATGACATTAGTGGTACAATATTAAAACTTGATTATACCACGTCCCTCCGCACACAGACCAAAATCAGACGGCATAGTTTCGCCTCATTTTGGGGTTCATACGTAACATACATATATACATTATGACAGCGGTTTGCGTGTCAAATTATTGTGACACTGGATCAAAGACTTTAGTGCACTAAATTTGAGCCAAATCGGGCAATGTTTTCTGGATGCGCATTGAGTTCAAAGTTCAAATATGCATTTATATGTAATTTATTAATTATAAAAAAAATCATTTTCACAAAAATTTTGATATTAGTAACACTGTCCAACAAATTAAGACTTTTTGAACGGAACAGAATAGCGACCCCATAATTCTGAAAGGGTATGTTGAGTAGATCATTTTTGTAGAACAAACTTTTGGTCCAGCACGTCTGAGTATTTTTTTACAGTGGGTCAAAGTTTTCATTTTTTGGTCGAAGGGAGCATTATACTTTATGAAAAAAATGCTGTAAGTTAATGTCTGAGAGAATTCTTATGGTCAGAGTTGTATTGTGGAATTGTATGAGGATTATTTTTGTGGAAGATCTTAACCCTCTAATTGGTCTCTTTATGGGTCAATTTGACCAACGCAATTATAATTGCGTTATTAACTATTTATATTTAACCTTAATTTACAAAATTGAGAACTTATATCAAGTAGCATAATATTTTGAAAATAGATATTTTAAATATGGAAACACCAAAAAGATATACACTAAAAGTTGAAAAAGTATGAAATATCACATTTTTTTTTTCAAATCCGCTGAAATAAAAATGCTGCCCTCGCTAAATTAAGAGCAGGATACATACAATATTTGGCACTTTTAATCACACATATTTTGTTTATAACACCTTAAAGACCAATCGTTGATTTCGGTAAATTTCTTGAACCAAATTTTTGAAAAAGTAAAATTGGAGATTTTGAAATAGTGCTAAAAAAATACGTACCGTTTTGACATTAATTTTAAACGGCACAACAATAGACGAGATGCAAATTACTTCACATAAGATCATTTTGGGATCAGGAGAATGCAAATTTGTTGTTGTTGTAAAGTACGAGTATTTTGATTTCTTCAAAAAGGTAAGCTCAAAATTCCCAAAAAATGGCTGTCACCCTAATATACATACATTTGGGCGGGTCGATTTAAAAATCGACCAAGTGACAAGGAAACTCATATTCTAGGGATCAAAATAAGAAACTTTGCCCAAGGAACCATACCTGTAAAACGAATTCTGATGCCCCGACTTTTGACCTGTCTGTCTGTCTGTCTCACTTATACCCAATTCGAGTGCCCCAAATCGAGTCTAAATGTTTGATCCACCCCCACTTACTTTGGAGGGCCTACCCACCCATGCCAGTGGCACACCCTGGGGGATTGCCTATACAAACATTTCAAAAATCACCATTTTTTGTTTAGAATTGGGCTGACTATGTTTGATTTAATATTAAAATTAACACTCGTACGTATACATATCTTCTACTCTCCTACTAAATAATAATCATACGCCTTGACTATGTGATGTTATTCAAAAGATCGATCGGATGAGGGTTAATAACTTTTAGATCACTCCGTGATTATGCGTGACTCTGCGTGACTACCCCAAAATTAATCTGTACTCACAACAAGACTATGAGCCAAGTTTCAGATCAATTGCTTATGGGGGGGAATGGTATTGCCCCATGGCAGACTGATAGACAGGTTAAAAATCGGGACATCAGAATTCGTTTTAGAGGTATGGTTCCTTAAGCAAAATTTCTTATTTTTATCCCTAGAATATAGTTTTCTTTGTCACTTGAGGGATTTTTTTTGCCACCCTACAAATCAACCCGCCCTAACAGACATTAAAACATACATCCATTTTTATATACAAAGATAATTGTTGCTTCTTGCTTTTTCGATATTTCAATTTTACGAATTTGAAACGAAACACTTCTTTAAATCAAAATCTAATTTATTATGTCTTTTGCTGACCATTGAGCAGTGAGTAGAATGTTGTTATTGAATAACACACATTATGTCTATATTAAATTACAATTTATATATAAACGTTTGTAGTAATTACATAAACATAAATATAATGATAATTATCTGGGTGGTTAGAATATAATTAAATTTAAATTCAATTTAAACTAAATGAAACATCTTCAAGTCATTTAAGTTATCGAAATTCAATTATAATAGCAGAATATGCTAATAAAATTAGTATATAATTGTGAGTACTGAATTTGTGTTTGTGACATGAAATACTAAAGCTCTTTAAATCAATAAGATTGTTTGGATTTCAGAAGGAATGCTACATCAAATGACGTGTAGCACTGGCTAGCTGGAAGTGTATTGAAGTCAACTTTTAAATACGTCTCATCATCCCGAGAACTTCAAAATTCAAAATCACTGATGTTATTATTCACTAAAATTGTTATCCACAATTAGTTAAGAGTTTTCAGTTAAGTAACAACATTTTTGTTAACATTATCAACAAAGGAGTTCAATCGTGACTGCCATGATAAGCAGACGTACATCGGAGTACGATTTTCTAATAAAATATTTTATCGTGAATATTTTTCTGTATAACACGCAATTTTAGCATCGCGTTGTTTAAAAAATTACATTTGTTTAATTACAAGAGAAAGAGACTCTTTAAATTCAATTCAAAAAAATGAATGAGCATCATGCTCTCAACTCAATGTTAAAAAATGACTATAACAAAAATGTTAATAATAAACAAAAATCTACCAATAGTCTCAACACAGACTGTAGAAATAAAAGAAAAAGTGATTTAGAAATTGATCCAATGCCTAAGCGTTTGGAGAATAATTATTGGTCAATTCTTGACAATGACAAAAATTGTAATAAAGAACTGCTAGACAAATTTGAAAAATATGTGCAAGCTAATGAGAGACCTTCAACAGCCCAAAACCTGTTTGCAAAAAATACAACATCTGTGGATGTTACAACTAATAAAGAGAGTAACAAAACACAACAAAATAAAAATAAAAAAAGTCCACCAATAAATATATATGGTGTGGAACCTAACAAAATTATTGAGTTTATTAAAGATGGATTGAAAATAACAAATTTCAAAATAAGAGAATATCACAATGACAAATTAGCTTTGTATACATCATCAACAGATGATTATTGCAGAATTAAGGCATATCTAGAGAAAATTTTTTTTTCGTTTACTCCTAAAGACATGAAGACTAAATCTTACTTATTAAAGGGCCTAAGTGCCAATATTGAACCAGAAGAAATTCTATATGAATTAAATAAATTTCAAAATTATAATTTACAATTCTTAAAAGTAAATCCCTTCAAAACAAAAACATCAACAAAAAATGGAAATTCATTACCAATTTACTTAGTTAAAATAACTGGAGAAAGCAAAGTTAACGAACTTAAAGCTATAAAAGCTATCCTTTATCGGTGCGTACGATGGGAAGCTCTTAAAAAAACAGAAATAACCCAATGTCGGAATTGTCAGCGCTTTTTCCACAGCGCTGCTAATTGCTTTTTAACACGTAGATGCGTTAAATGTAACGAAAATCATGAAATTGGAAAATGTTAATTAACAAATATTACAGAAACTGAAAGAGAAAAAATCTTTTGTGTCTTGTGTAATAAATTTGGTCATCCAGCATCCTATAAAGGATGCGAAAAGTATAAGGAGTTGCAGCAAAAACTACGTACCGAAAAACTTAATCTTTTTCATAAACGAACGAATAACAGAGTAGAATTTAATAATGAAAATATAAGTTATGCTAAAATTGTAAAAAATAACAATACTACGCAAGTAAATACTAATGAAACCTCAATTAATAATGTTCTTGAACAGTTAAATAATTCAATGCAGAATCTAGCAAATCAAATCATAAATTTAAATAAAAATTTACAATTACAAACGTCTAGGATAGACACCCTTTTTTCAATGCTTGTATCTTAATTTTAACTTACTACAATGGCTGAAACAATCGAAAAAAAATTAAGTATTATCCACATAAACGTTAATTCATTAATAAAAATAGACAGAAGATATGACTTGAATGTATTTATAAATAAACACAAACCAGATATAGTATTACTTAATGAAACTAAACTTAATCCTAAACACAAATTATATTTCGAAAATTATATTTTTTTACGTAAAGATAGAAAGAATGCCAAAAGAGGCGGAGGGACAGGAATCTTGATTAAAAATGATATAAAATTTTACAGTATTACTAATACTAACATAAAGAAATTTTAATATTTAGAAACATGTATCATAAAAATTCCTTTATTGACAAATAAAATGTTATTTGTAATATCCGCGTATTTCCCTTCTGGAAAAAACTATAACAACTTTAGATCAGAATTTCTTCAACTTTTTCAGTCTTTAAAATTGGACAATTTAAACCACTTTTATATTTTAGTGGGAGACTTAAATTGTAAACATGTTGATTAGGGTAACGACACATCAAATCCACTGGGAAATTATTATCCACTGGAAAGATTGGTTATTATGTAATTATATTGTTTTCAGATGTAACTTGTATGCTTCTAACTCCCCTTCTTATCCCCGTTGCGGCTCATATTTAGATTTACGTATAACAGATTTACGTTTAAATATTCATAGGACAAATTATTCTGTTAACTGCCTCGAAACCCTCGATTATGATAGCGATCACAATGCAATCAAAATACAAATTTAAGGGGTGGAAAATGATCACCCACTTATACACCTCAGAGAATCACAAAATTTAAAATACAACTACGCTAAGGCTAATTGGAAGAAATTTAAATACTCCATTTGTACTGAATATGGAGAGTTTGAAAAAATTCCGAATGTGAGGAATCTAATGAATTCTGAAATAGATTTTTATCTTCGTAGGCTTGAATAAGTTATTCATAGTTCTATTGAAAAATCGATCCCGAAATTCAAAAATCATGATTCATATAGAAAATTTACTAACTCTACAATAATAAAGCTACAATCTGAGAAAAGTAAAATAATAACGGCAATTAAGAAACACAACAGACTCGAAAAAATATTAACTGAGTCAGAATATAACTTAGTTAAAACCAAACTAAAACTTATAAGGAAATTGCTAAAAGAAAACTTCATTTTGTCAATTAATAAATATTTTCATGATAAACTTGTTAATATTGACCAAAAAAACTCACCCCAAATATTCGGTGAAATTAAAAAACAATTCAAGACCACACAAACATTAAACATAAAATATCAACGGACAATCAAATGTTGATCAGAAATACAGGAATTGAACCCGAATTATTAAATAAAGACGGTAGTAATGAATTCTACTTGATTGAGGACGACAATGGTAAACTGAATGTGATTGGATCCTTCCTGGAATCAGTTCACTCTCACAAAGAGATACATACTGATAATAATATACATGTCAATGTTAGTAATTGTTTCAACAGATTTTTAGTCGATAAAAATCTGTACGAAAGCAATAAAACTACTATAACTGCCTTTACCCCTATAAAAACAGCTAATGCTCTTAATGAGTTACGTGCAGAGGGTTATTTTGCAACTAAAGATACAATGTTTTATATTTTTAAAAATTTAAAACGAAAGTTTTCCTGTGGCATTGATAACGTTCCCAATATTGTATTAAAAACATTCCTGAGAAAATCATTCTCGAGTATTGTACACTTTTCAATAATTTACTTAATAACTCTTATTTTCCTCATGCATGGAAAACTGCAAAAGTAGTCGTCATACCAAAGAAGGATAAGGATATTACTAATCCAAAAAATTTACGCCCAATCAGCTTTCTACCAAATATAAGTAAAGTTTTTGAAGCCTGCATTAACAACAACATAATAAAAACATGTAAGGAGATAAATTTGATAAATGATAAACAATTCGGTTTCAAATATAAACATTCCACCATTCATGCGATACATCTATGAGTTTCAGACATACAATGGAAATTGAACAAGGCCTTACTTACAGGGGCTTGTGTGATAGATCTAGAGAAAGCTTTCGATAATATCTGGATTCCGGGTTTAGTCTTAAAATTGTTAAACTATGGATTTCTAATGCATTTATTAATACTGATATATAATATGTTAAGTAATAAATGTTTCCAAGTTTGCAATGGAAAATCAACAAGTTCAAGGAAATTTATTATTGTTAATGGATTACAACAGGGCACGGTAAATGCACCATTCCTTTTCAATATTTTCATACATGACCTTTTGAGCAAGATCCAGAATGTCATCGGGTTTGCTGATGATCTAATAGTTTATCACTCTGATAATAAGATACAAAAAATTAACGATAAATTACAAAGATATTTTTATATTATAGAGAAATATACAATAAATTGACATATAAAAATCAATTTGAACAAATGCGAAACAATACTTTTTCGCCCTCCCGTTGGTAAATGTACTAATGATATAAGACGTAATTGGAAGTCTTTTAGCATAAGATCTGCTAATAATTTTGTTATTCCAAATAAACAAATCGTAAAATACTTGGGTATCAATCTTGTACTTCTCTTTATAGATCTGCTAATAGCGACTACAAGAAATATATTTCTAATAAAATTTTATATAAAGAGGCCAAGGTTGGTCGAATTGATAATTTTATAATTCATTTGATAAGGGATCACATTGTGAAAAGTACAGAGTATTGGGAAAATAATTTAATTATGGCACCATACTACGTAGATGAGGGATATATATGTAAATCGCTACAACAAGGATACGCTCCACCGGAAGCTTTCCTTTACCTAGATAAATATGAATATATCAAGGATGAAATGGGCATACCTATAATATACCACATTTATAGAAGGGCCAATATGAAAGCTATTTTAAGCAATCAGTTAAATAGTAGATTTGATTGAAAATAGTAGATTTGATACAAGTGTTTATTCCGAATATAAACATATGATACCAAATATTAATACTAAACAAGTAAGAAAATTATAATCGGGCTAGACCGACTATACGATACCCTATACCATGCGTTTAGAAACCCTATGTCTTAGGCCCAACTAACTGGACATAGAAAATAAGCAAAAACCAAATTTGAGTGGGATTTTTATTAATTTTTTTGGCTGCAGATATAAAAAAGTTCATATCGGATGCTATATCTATAAAGAGGGTAGGTCCAAAAATGGACCGATCCTGATCATGTTTGGTAAAGTCTCTTGTATTGTGCAAAAATATGTACAAACAAAATCTGAGAAGAATCAGTGCAATATTTTTGTTTTTTAATAGATTTAAGTGAAGATCGGGAAGCAGCTCTATATAGGGCCAAAGGGGTCATTTTTGGACTGCTCATTAATGGACGTAATGAACGCATACAAAACCCAATTTGAGTAAGATCTATATGACAATTTGGATCTTATGGCAATTTATGTCGATTTCATAGGGGTCATTTATATGGGGGCTAGGTCTGAACATGGACCGATTCCCACCAGTTTCAATAGTGTTCATCCCATGGCCGATAGAAACTTACATACCAAATTTCATCAAAATATATTCATATTTGCGACCTGCACTTTGATTACAAGCTTTAGATGGACACACAGACGGACGGACGGACGGACGGACATTGTTAAATCAACTCAGAAAGTGATTCTGATTCGATCGGCATAATTAAAGATGGGTCTAGGTCAAATATTTTTGGTTGTTACAAACAGCAGCACAAAGTCATTATACCCAAACCACATAGTGGTATAGGGTATAAATAAAAATTGAAAAATAAGAAACGAAAAATGAAAAACGAAAAATTAAAAACTAAAAATGTAAAATGAGAAATGAAAAATAAAAAATGAAAAATCGAAATTTACAAACGAAAAATAAAAAATAAAAAATGAAAAATAAAAAATGAAAAATTAAAATGAGAAATAAAAAATGAAAGATAAAAAGTAAAAAAAATTAAAACCCAAAAACGAAAAATGAAAAACGAAAAAATGAAAAATGAAAAATAAAAAATGAAAAATTAACAAGTAAGAGTGTTAAATTCGGCTATGCCGAATCTTTGATACCCTCCACCTCGGTTTGAGTCTTGATAATAAATGTAAATGAAAAAGCAAACAATTTGTTAAACTTAATACCAAATTATTTCAGCAAATTCATTGGGTTGGTTTTTGTCTTTTCTATTATTTCGGATTTATTTCGGTGTTTGCTTTTTGGTCATCGTGGTTGCTGATCGGCATGCATTTAGGTTATATACGTATATGCATGCGTTTCCGGTTATATGACATAACTTCTCGTTTAATTTAGTTTTTGCTAATTAAATAGCTCGCCCTAACCTCCATTGCAAAGGTAATGGTTGTGTAGGGTGGCTATATGCATTAAATCATGCTAATTGGAAATGGCTGTATAGTTTCTTTTAACTGGCCAAATATTTCTTCATTGCGGCCATATAGGTCGGATGGAGTAACAATATAATAACCAAAAAAACTCTCTCAATTTTTTTATTAAAATATTGCCATATTTGGAAAACATAGAGAATAAATTTATAATAATAAATAATTAAATTAGGGATGCCAAACGCAAAAACAAATGTCCCAAACATTTTAAATAATATAAGTAGTTCTCTTTATTTTCTGAAAAACTTCAAATATCATCCAAAGAAATTGTGAAAATTTATATATAAATAACATTCTCATCAAATTGCGTTTATTTATGTAACAGTTTTTATGTTCGCAATTCTTAAATATCATTTTTCGTTTTCTAAAATTCCCTGAATTTAAATTAATGTTTTCTGTATTGCGATTCTGTAAATTTCAACGATCTGACAATCGCAAAATATATCGACAGCTACTGTTGTTTGCACTAAGGATTAAGTGATTCACTAAGTACATACATCTTAACGACAGTCGACAAATCTATTTTTCTATTTATTTAAATTGTAAACGAGTGGCATCTCTGTCAAAATAAGCGAAAAACACAAAGAAGAAAAGAAAAAACAAATTACTTCGTGTTTAATATCTTTATTTTTTTTACAAATATTTCTGTGTATTTATTTGAAAATAAAATAATGAATTGAATATGCTATTTATTTTTTTTATTTATATAAAAAAGTTTTTTAATAGAAGCAAAAAATTTTAACTATTTTATGATTTTTATTTATGTATGACGACATTTCAACTTAAAAATTTAAGTTTTTATCGATTGAATATAGAACACAAAAATGGTTGTCGTTTAGATAACAACAACAGCTGATTTTAACAAAAGCGAATATCGTTTAAAAATTTTCTGATAATTTTTCAATTTTCTTTTTTTAACGATTCGACTATCGTTAAAAGAAATTACTGAATCGCGGTACTGAAAAGCTATTAATTTCTCTTGAATGTCAAGATTTTTTTTAGATGTAAAAATTTTTTAAATGTAAACATAGGTATTTGGTGTTGTTTTTTTTGGAATTTCAATTTGTGTTTAACGAATAAAATTTATATATTAAAGATGCAATTGATATCTTCTAAATTTTAAAATTATAATTTCCGACGTTTTGATATGATTTTCTGAAATTCAATTAATTGTAATTTATAATTGGAAATTTTTAATTCCAGTTTTTAGAATTGATATTTTCTTAAATTTGAATGGAAAATTTAAAAAGTGCAATTTTGTATTTATGTGAATAATAATGCTTTAGTAATTATAAACAATTTTTAAAAATTAGATGTAGTCGCAATCAGATATTTTGTAGGTAAAGCGGAATAATAGTTCTAGATAACTATGTAGTACTGTTTTGAAAACAAAAAACTCATTGATGAACTCGGTAACTCTATTTTGCAAAGACAACAAAAAGTTAATATGCCAAACTTATGTTCATATTTGTAAAAGAATAATGAAAAATGTATGAAATAAAAGACCAGCCTGTGTATACTCTTAACATTGTTCGGTATGATATCCAGTTGAAAATATTAACATTCATGTTAAAATAGAAATAACTATTGCAAAGCTAATTAGAACAAACAAAAATTGTGGCGCCATCTACTGTGGCATAGTCACGCTGAGCTAAATGAAGTAACACTCTGTTAATGCAAAAGAAATGTATTTTCCCCACAGCAAAATATTGCAGAATTTTATGTAAATAAAATAATATACCGATTTATTTCTAACATGCAGTTGTTATGGATATACATATATAGTACATATAATATATGTATATTATTTGTATTATTTAATATGTTTATGTATGTATATGTAAATATTACACACAAAAAATACAACATCAAACGTTATTTTTTTGTTTTACTCTTTAAATAAATTTATACATAAAATTTTTTTTTTGCTAAATTTACATTGTTTTTTTTTTTATTAACAACTAGGTATTTTAGCATTATTTGCTTTAGGTGTTGGTGAATTTTTACTCCCTTTATATTAACTCGTAGTGTCTGCTTGTCGAAAAAATTTTGGATCGATTTTAACCAATTTCCCGTGACCCATTCGAAATTTTGCAGGCAGGCTCGTGGTAATAACAGAAATTATATAACAAATTTTTTTAGTGATGCCAAAACAATGGAAACTTTTAAAATTTTCTACCAGAGTTAATAAAAAAAATGTACAAAGTTAGTTAGTTTTATTATATTTTTTATTATATTTTTACCACAACGACCACAAAAACAACAAGTCCAGCTATGACAACAACACAACATTTAGAATAACAACAAGAACAATATAGAAACATCATATTTTTCATTTTTTTTTTTTTAATTTTTCAGAGATTTCCCTGGACCTGTTCCATCGATTTTAATGATTTTTGAAATAGAAATCTTCCCACGTACTTGGTGAATCGTTCTCACTAAAAATGATCACTGTAGCTTTACTATTGAGGGCGTGATCGTGACAAGAACAGCATAGAAAATTATATTTTTTCAAGACTTTTTTTAGTTCTTCATTCAAATCTCGGGCCCTAATCGACCGATTTGGACGGTTTTAAATAGCAACTTTTCGGGATGTTAGTGAATAATTTTTTATATCAACGAGTACCCGAGCTGCCCGATTGATGCCGTTATCGTGATTTCCACAGACGGACAGACGGACGGACGGACATCGCTATATCAACTCCGGTTGTTATAAGGATCACAAATATATATATTTGATGGGGTCAAAAATTTTTTTTTCTAATTATTACAAACGGAATGACAAACATATATATACCCTCTGCACACTGGAGTGGAGTGTATAAAAATGAAAAACGAAAAATGAAAAATAAAAAACGAAATATTAAATAATTGTAATAATAAATAATTGTAATATTTTTGTATAAGCGGAGCCCCTGTTTGATTTTAAAAAAGTGCCATAAAAAAATCTTTAATTACTAGATGTTTACACATCTTTCCTGCGATCGGACTCACATGATTTTTTATGTAATTCAATTGTATTTTCTAGTAAATTTTCCAAAATATGTATTAACATATTCATTTAATTTGCTTAAATTATGTTGAAATTTATTAAAAACTTCAGAAGTTTTTGTTAAATTAATAAATTTGCGCTATCGGTAAAAGAAAAAACTTCTTCGTAAACAATATTTAAAATGGTTGATCCCTTCACATTACCATGTAATGCAACCATTCTTAATATTTCTTCATGAGTTTCAAAGGACTCATTTACTGTTTTCACGCATACTATTAACTGTGCTATATTATTAATATCAGTGCATTCATCTAAGCAAATCGAAATATATCTGGAATTAAATAATTTATTTTTTATATTTGATTAAATGAATGCACTGATATTTTAAGTTCTTGGAAGGATAGTGCGTGGTGACAGGACAACATCATTTATTAGTTTACGAATTTCGTCGGCCTTTTCTCCAAAACATTTAAACACAACGTTCCTTAAATCTTTATAGCACTGACCATCTTCGCAAGGACGAGATCGCTTTGTTTTTATGTTTTTTTCTTTAAAAAACATTTAGTAAATTCTTCTGCTTTAAACTGCTCAGAGTCTGCAATAAAATTTAAATATTTTTTAAGTTCTATAACTAATAATTTTCTTTCATCATAAGATAAATTATTATAATCATAATGGCATGTTCGCTAAACAAGTTTACCCATGTCATATGTGGCGCTGCATGACATACTAAACATTCTGGTTTACCGAAAAAATTCTCGCTAAACAAGAATACGCATTCAAAATTGCCGTTCATTCAGTCAGTGTATTTCAAAGACAAAGTGTCGCATCAATTTCTTCGTTTGAAGGATCATGCGAGACTGATTGATTTTTACCATTTTGTTTAATGTGTGACCGCATGTAGGTGTGAGAGCAAAACGCCACGTAGTGGTTTTGCCCACCACTGGTCCAGACTGATAATAATGTTCCTTGTTATTTTTCTGACCAGTTTAGTGACTTCCGTTCTTCCGTCCGTCTATTGGCATCTGTGTCCTTGTAAACTGTACAACTCTATAGGTTGCATATATAAATATACTCTGATGGATATATAAATATCCTTTGTCGGCCATAATATGCTTGCTATTAATAATGGTGACAACAGCTCTAAGTTCAGACACCTACATAAATAAATCCTACGAGATTAACTCAAATTGCCGTATGATCCATATTATCATATATGCATTTATTACACCCATTAATCAAAAATCCATATGACGCTGCTTTCCGTTCTTCTCATAAGTTTATTAAAAAACAAAAATATTACAAAGATTTTCCTAAAATTTTGTATATATATGTTATTAAGAAAAATAAGTGATATAATCAAAACTGGTCCATTTTTTGACCTCTTACAAAAATAACATCAGACATGAATTTTTTTTTTCTTTTTTTTTCATATCTGTGAGCAAACCTGTCTGAACATATGGAATTCAGCTATGGGGAAAAGCTAGCAATTCCAACATTGAAATTCTACAAAGATATCAGTGTTATTTGGTTTGTATCAAATAAGACAATGGAAGATTAAGTAATCATTTAAACCCAATAGCAATTGCTCTTCTTGATGACACAGACGAAGTAAGACGGCTTAAAAGGCTCCATGTCTTGGATTTGCCATTTCGTGGCTAATTTCTTTAAATTTATAAATATTATCTAAAAATTAAATTATCCAATTGAATTTATGTATACTGTTGTTCTCAATGGAGTTCGACAATTAATGCTATTTTTTTTATTGTTATACAATTTGCTTATTATCCTTAAATGGATAGATTGTAAATAAAGATAGTTATAAAAAAAAAATATCTATGAGCACAAATTATTAACAAATACTTTTTATATGGTGTCCAATTCGTCTATGGTTAAAATGAAAAAAATCTGCAAAAGTTGCCCTAAATGCAAGATAGAAACATATACAGACCACATATTTTTTTATATTCTATAACATATTCAAGTTTTAATACTTGTTAGCCATTAGTAACCTTTACAAAATCTTAGAGCACATTTTCTTTTAAAACATTTATATATCGATATCTTCTTGAATTAAGAAAAAACCATAATAATAAAAAATATCTGGGCAATTAACAATGGGTATTGTATGGTTGTATCTGCTGTATCGTGTATTACTTTACAATAGTGTAAAATTGTTGTTGGGAATTTTCATTGAAAAATCTTATGCAACTGTACAACTTCTTTTGCTATGTCTAGTAAATGTTGTACATTGTATCATAGCATATCAGTCCCAAGTGAATGTCAGTTTTTATGAAAAAGAAAAAAGAAAAAACTAATAATTACAATTTTATCAGCATAAATCTGTGGCAAAAAGGAATAAGTGCATAAGTGTTTTTATACTACTTTTCAGGAGAGCATTTTTAAGCTTTATATGTAAATGCCAAATCAGGGTTAAAAGATTTCAAAATTTTGTGCATGTAAATATCTCAAGTGCTATTATCGACATAATCCCTGCTAGTTTTGAAGTTGATATATATTCAGACTTCGGAGATATCGGCTGAAAACCATTGATGTTGTTATTCCGTTTTGTTAAAGTATGATAATATGAAAACATATCTCAACTTATGATTGTTTTCCAAAATAATTGTTTAACATTTTCTTATCATATATTGAGATAAGTGTATTTTCCATAATACATTTTTAAAAAAATACAAGCATATTTAAATATATGTGTATTTTCCAAGTTACGTTTTGCAAAAATGGCTAATATATTTCGAGATAAGTGTATTTTCCATGTTAGATTTTTTTTTAAATGACTTGCATATATGGAGTTATGTATTTATTCCCTTTTGTAAAAATAAAAAAAAAACTATTTATGCGTTTTAAAACATTTGAATTCATTTATTAGTTTAAAAAAAAATAATAGTATTACTATATAAACTTACTGATATATTAAAACTAATATTTGCTCTGAGGATACATACATAAAAAACATAAACTTTTTCATTTTTGTAATTATTATTATGAATATTTTGTTAGTTTATTACTTCGAATAATATTTCTAAAAAACAGGCTTTGCAAACTTGTAATTTAACACCATTTGTTTCAATGAAGTAAAAGGCCGTATTTTGTCGATTTTTTGAGCTGATGTCATTTTTGTTTAATGTTTGTGTAGCTTTTTCAGATATTTCAATTAAAGATGATATAAAAATGAATCGCTGATTATATGACCCCAATCCCCAGTAAGCGTTAAATACAACTTTCTGATCATCAAAAGTGATCTTATCTTTACAGTTTTTACGGCAGGGTTTCAATTGATTACATTTTCGGTGCATCACCGTTTTTTTAGATTTTGTAACATATGCTTCTCCTCGGTTTCTGTTTTTCTGAATTTCTTTTTTCGTAAAATATGTTTTTGGTGGTACTGCTTGTTCCGTCTCCACGTCAGAAGGTTCTATTGCAATCTCTTTAGAAGATATTGTAGGATCTGGGTCATCCTGCAATTCTTGTTCCATTTCAGTTATGGATTCGTCTGTATCATCAGATGTAATTGTATAGTTAGGGTCTGCAATGGAATCGTCTGAAAAACGGTACAAGCTGTAACCTAAATATTCGCTTAGGTAATCTAAAAACGCAGTATTATCTTTTAAATCATAGAATCCATTCATACTCGATTCGGTTTCGTTTTCGACTAGTGGGGTAAAAAAGGTGCGTTTAAATAACTCATCTCCGTAGCTGACTTCATTTTTTCTTTTAATTTCTTTTTTTTTGTTGATTCATTGCCATTTTTTTAATAGTGTTTAACCCTGTAAAAGAACATAAGTTGAAAAATTTGTTAAAATTGTCATTGGAATAAACGCATAGTTGAGATACTACAATTATTTTTATCTTTATAATTTTGGAATAAAAACATAGCTCGATATATAATATATATTATTATTATATTATTTTATATTTTTAAAAACTGAGGTTTGGAAAAAACACACAACTATAGATATGCTTTAGTTTTTTTAATTTGTTAATTTAACATAAACACATATTTATAGATATGTTTTAAATTTTTTATAATGTTGATTTAGAAAAAACACATAATTTGAGATATACAGCTCTTTATGTTATTTCGAGTTTTGGAATAACTACATAACTCCAACAAAAACATTTATTTATTTTTTTTTTAATTTTGGAAAAACAACATAATTGACATTTAAATTAAGGAAAAACTGCATATCTCAGATATGCAGTTATGCCACCGTATTAAAGATATTGTACCTTCTACAACGAATGTTGATTTATAAATGAGGAACAACAACATAAATCAGTTATGATGTTATGGTTTATTGTTAGAAAATAAAAAAACGAGTTATGTAGTTATGCCAAACCAATATCTCAGGAAGTTATAATCCGATTTCTATAAAAATTTGACACAATATGGAACCGGGTATGGGCATTCCGAAAATGCAAAAACACGTTTTGGACATAACTCGACTTATGTTGTTTTGGGTTTTTGCCATAGAAATAATTACAAAATAAACAAGTAAGAAAATTAGACCGACTATACGATACCCTATACCAGTCATGCACAACCTTTTCAACGTTGTGGGCCGCATTAGAAAATTAATAATTGAATGTGGGCCGCATTAGAAAATTATTGATTAGACAATCACAAAAACTAGAAACAGTTATTATTACATATATACTTTATTACAAAAACAAGGAAATTCAAATTCAAAATAGTTCAAAATATATTAGTAACTCAATCAAAAACAGCTTAATTTTAATGTGATTTTTGTGGTTGCATATTAGATGCTAACTTTTTTACGTCCGGAGTAATATTTGTAGTAGCTACCTTTACAATAAACTTCCACAAAGTGCAGCATTTTCTCGTAAATTTGGAAAGTTTTCTGTAGGAAGACATCTGTAGAAGTTCATTAAGTCTCCTTCCTTAAATTTGGACTTCAGTTCTTCGTTGGACTGAATGTTAATAAGCTCAAGTTGGAGTTTTGATTCAGAATTTTCATGTGATGCTTCGAAAGGATTAGCAAATGTGCTGAACCGTATTTTGTACCGGTCAAAGTTTTCAAATCGTTTATTGAAAGATTGCTGCAGTTGTTCAATATAAATAACATATTGATTACTGTTCATCTTGTACTTTTTAAATATTTCATCGCAGTTCGAAAAGTGACAGGTATTATTATTGGCTATTTGGAAATGGAACAATGAGAACTTGATTCGAAAAGCTGACACGTCATCATGTAATTTAGTGGTTAATTGACATTTTCCTTGAAGTTTTAGGTTCAGATCATTTAAATGGCCGCATATATCTGTTAAAAATGCGAGATCACATATCCATGCGAGATCACATATCCATAATCCACTGGCTGACTTTTTTCATTTAAAAACATTTTAATTTCTTCAATAAGGTTAAGGAAACGTTGCAGAACTTTGCATCTACTTAACCAACGAACTTCACTATAATACAAAACATCACCATATTCGCATTCAATTTCATTAAGAAGTTCCTTAAATTGTCTGTGATTTAATCCACGTTATCGGATGAAATTTACAGCTTTCACAAATTTTTCATAACATGGTCGAAACCCAGATTTTTGCCAATAAAATTTTGTTGGTGTATAATGCAGTGATACTTCATTAAATCAGTATGTATTCCTTTTTGTTTCATATGTTCGGATAAAAGAGTAGTCATACCGATTTTAGGACCAATCATTGAAGGAGCACCGTCAGTCACTATACCAGAAAGCTTTGATAAATCCAAATTATGCTTCTGCATGCTAGATAATAATGCCTGCAATAAATCCGATCCTCTTGTTTGGTCTTTCATTGGATAGAGTTCGACAAGTTCTTCAAAAATCTCATAATCTGATGTTATACAACGGGCATATATACACAATTGAGCAATGGAAGTTACATCTGTAGATTCATCAACAGCTAACGAAAAATTGATACAATTTTTGAATATTCTTGAAAAGTTAGTCACGATATCGGCAGAAATATCGGTGATACGTCGTTGTATTGTCATTCGGTTTAAACTTAGTACTTCAAATTTCGAGTTGCCTTTTGTACACCATAATTTTTTTGATACTACGATTAAGCAGTTTTTTACAAAATCACCATCGGTATACGGTCCAGACGATTTTGCTATTAAATTGGCAATATCAAAACTTATTTCAACGGCTTGCTCTGCAGATTCATTGCACTTTTTAAATATATCTTGTTGTGATTGTAATAATTTGACCATTGAAGTAATTTATTGCGTTCTTAAAGCACCAGAATACTTTTCATTAAAATCAGAATGCTTACTTCGAAAATGTCTTTTTAAGTTATAATCTTTCGGCACAGCAATTGTTGCTTTACAAATTAAACATATAATGCTACCTTTATGTTCGATGAAACAAAACTTTTCAGTCCATTGCTCTTGGAAGCCTCGTTTTCATCTTCTAATATCCGTTTCTTAAGTTGTTTTGATACCAACATATTATTTTTTAAGCACACAAATTAAAAAAAAAACTGAGTATAACTATACAAAATACAAACTCAAACTGAAAAGTAAAAATAACTCCTACTGTAAATTTCAAATCTCTATCGTTCATGTAAAAAATGTTGTGGGTTCATGGCACACTGAGATTCAAATTTAAACAATTAAATAATATAAAATTAATTTAGATTCATTTTTAATATATGTATGTGGAAGTAAATAAAAATCACTATATGGGACATAATAAATTAATGTACTGTACGAATAATTGACATTCATTCGTAAATATATATTCTCATGCTCAACAAATAGTGGAATTACTTTTTTAGTATCGTTTCATTTTCTATTAGATTATTTTCTTTTGTATTTCATTCACAATGAATTCAAAAATAGCTGTGAATATGAGAATGAAAGGATTGTATTTGCATAATTTCATAATTAATTATATTTATGCTTATTCTTTTATGTTATTTGAAATACATATTTTTTTTTCTTAGTATAGTAAATAATTTATTATAAAAAATATATGTATAAAAAAATTATGTTAGATCGGGCCGCAGGGAATGTTAAATCGGGCGTTTTTTACGGGTTGTGCATGGCTGCCCTATACCATGTGTTTAGAGACGTTATTTCTGAGGCCCAACTAATTGGATACAGAAAATAAGCATAAATCAAATTTGAGTGCATTGTTATTATTTTTTTTTCTTTCGGGTATGGAAAAGTACATATCGGATGCTATACTTATATGGGAATTAGGTCGAAAAATAGACCGACCCTGACGATATTTGTAAAGTCCCTTATTTTTTGGAAAAACATATAGAAATCAAATTTGAGAAAAATCTGTGCAATATTTCTATTTTTTGATAGATATGTAGAGTAGAGATAGCGGTGTAACAAGAACACAGTAGTCAGTATGAATTCAGTCGTCAACGAGTACAGTCGTAAGAAGGTCGCTGCTTCATAAAGACATTATTATAACTTTTAAAATAAACTCAGAATTTAAATTACATACATACATAATAAATTTGAACTATTGCATATACCAAAATATAACTGATTTACTTAATAAATAATGCTTACAGATATAAGTGAAGATCGGGAAACTATGACTATGGGGGCTATGATTAAGAATTGCACTATGGGCTTTATTTTTAAACTACTGATTAATGGGTGTAATAAACACACAAAAACCCAATTCGACCGAGATCTATATGATAATTTGGATCATATATTAATTTAAGTAGATTTCATAGGGGTCATTTATATTGGGACTATGTTTGAAGATGTACCGATTTTCGCCAGTTTCAATAGCTTTCATGCTATGGCTGATAGGAGCTTGCATACCAAATTTTATCAAAATATGTTCGCATTTGGTTGTAGTTTGATTACAGGGTTTACATGGACACACAGACGGACAGATATACCAACGGACGGACATCGCTAAATTGACTCAGATAGTGATTCTGAGTCGATCAGTGGGTCTAGGTCAAATATTTTTGGTAGTTACAAACATTAGCACAAAGTCATTATACCCTGACCACATAGTGGTATAGGGTATAAAAACGGCAAATAATGAAAATAACGCAATTATATCGGTATGTTTACTTATATAAAAACTAATGTTTATATTTATACCCTCCACCCCAGTGTGCAGAGGGTATATATAAGTTTGTCATTCTGTTTGAAATAATTAGAAAAAATATTTTGGACCCCATAAAATATATATATTTGTGATCCTTATAACAAAATGAATTGATGTAGCGATGTCTGTCTGTCCGTCTGTGTAAATCATGATGACGGCTTCAATCGGGCAGATAGGGTGCTCGTTGGCACAAAAAACAAGTAAGAAAATTATAGTCGGTCTAGACCGACTATACGATACCCTATACCATGCGTTTAGAGACCCTATCTCTCAGGCTCAACTAACTGGATATAGAAAATAAGCATAAATCAAATTTGAGTGCGATTTTTATTAATTTTTTCGGCTGCAGATATGAAAAAGTTCATATCGGATGCTATATCTATATGGGGACCAGGCCCAACAATGGACCTATCCTGACCATGTTTGGTAAAGTCTCTTGTATTTTGCAAAAATATATACAACCAAAATTTGAGAAGAATCAGTGCAATATTTTTGTTTTTTTTATAGATTTAAGTGAAGATTGGGAAGCAGCTCTACATGGGGGCTATGAGTAAGGGTTGTCCCATAGGGATAATTTTTGGACGACTCATTAATGGATGTAATAAACGTACACAAACCCAACTTGAGTAAGATCTATTTGATAATTTGGATCTTATGGCAATCTATGTCGATTTCATAGGGGTCTTTTGTATGGGAGCTAGATCTGAACACGGACCGATTTTCACCAATTTCAATAGCGTTCATCCCATGGCCGATAAAAGATTAAATACCAAATTTCATCAAAATATATTCATATTTGCGACCTGCAGTTTGATTACAAGCTTTACATGGACACACAGACGGACGGACGGACGGACGGACGGACATCGTTAAATCGAATCAGATAGTGATTCTGATTCGATCGTGTAGGTGTAGGTCAAATATTTTTGGTTGTTACAAACAGCACAAAGTC
Organism: Cordilura impudica; assembly: GCA_963682025.1. Taxonomy (NCBI): domain Eukaryota; kingdom Metazoa; phylum Arthropoda; class Insecta; order Diptera; family Scathophagidae; genus Cordilura; species Cordilura impudica. Next base: position 61,641,914 of record OY821521.1, read on the forward strand.
ATTATACCCAAACCACATAGTGGTATAGGGTATAATGATTGATTAGGACCTGGGAATTGAATGAAGAAGTAAAAAATCTTAAAAAATATGATTTATCTATGTTGTTCTTATGACGATCACGACCTAAATACGATAACTGGGAGCTCGTTTTTAGTAAGAATGTTTTTTGTTGCAAAAATCATGAAAAATTGTTCTGTATTGTTCTTGTTGTTATTCTAAATGTTGTATTGTTGTCATAGCTGGACTTGTTGTGTTTCCGGTCGTTGTGGTAATAATATAATAAAACTAACCCTTTGTACATTTTTTTATTAAATCTGGTAGAAAAATTTTAAAGTTTCCATTGTTTTGGCACCACTAAAAAAATTGGTTATATAATTTTTGTCATCGCCGCGAGCCTGCCTGCAAAGTTTCAGATCGATTGGGTTACGTAAAACGGGTCAAAAATCGATCTAAAATTTTGTCGACAAGCAGACAAGCAGACACAACGAGTTAATATAAAGGGAGTAAAAATTCACCAACGTCTAAAGCAAATAAAGCTAACCTACCTAGTATTTAATAAAAAAAAAACAATGTCAATTTACAAAAAAAAAAAAAAAAAAAAAATTATGTATTAATTTATTTAAAGAAAAACAACAATAACTTTTGATGTTGAATTTTATGTGTGTAATATTTACATATGTATACATACATATACATATATTAAATAATAAAATAATATACATATATTCTATATATGTATGTACATTTATACATATATTCTGTATGTGAATATTCATAATAACCACATGTTAGAAATAAATCGTTATATTATTTTATTTACATAAAATTCTCCAATATATATTTTGTTTTAGGGAAAATACATTTCTTTTGTATTAACAAATAGAGTGTCACTTCATTTTGCTCAGTGTTGCTATGCCACAGTAGATGGCGCCACAATTTTTGTTGTTTGCAATAGTTATTTCTATTTTAACATGAATGTCAACATTTGCAATTAGACATCAAACACAACAATGTTAGGAGTATACACATACATTATTCTTTTACAAATATGACCATAAGTTTGGCATATTAACTTTTTGTTTTGTTTACAAAAAAAAAAGTTACCGAATTCATCAATGAGTTTTTTGCTTTCAAAATAGTTCTACATAGTCATATAAAATTATTCTGCTTTACCAAAAAAATAACTGATTGCGATTAGATGTAATTTTTAAAAATTGTTTGTAATTACTAAAACATTCCAATTGACATAAATACAAAATTGCACCTTTTAAATTTTCCATTCAAATTTAAGAAAATATCAATTCTAAAAATTGGAGTTCAGATTTTCAATTATAAATTAGAAACTATCAATTGAATTTCAGAAAATCATATTAAAATTTAAAAAAAAAAATTTTTTTTTCGAAACAAATAACGGGACTAAGAGAAGCGTTTGGTAAATTTGGCAAAATACATGCTAAGTTATGGGAAAATGCCTGTTAAGTCTATACATAGGAAATGCATGCCAAATGGTAAAAATGCATGTCAAAAATGGCAAAATGTTTGCTAAATTTGGGCAAATTTATGAAAAAGTGAATGCTAAAAATGGGAAAAATGAGAAAAGTTTGCATGCTAAATATAGGGAAATTGCATGCTAAATGTAAGGAAATTGCATGCTGAATTAAGAAAAATGATTTGCAAAGAAAAAAAATCTTTCGAAAAAACAAAAACATGCACATGACATGCATTTTTACCATTTAGCATGCATTTCCTATAGACTTAACAGGCATTTTCCCATAATTTAGCATGCATTTTCCCATTTCTGTACAGCAAAACCAATTCTCGCACGAATAACCATTAAAAAGAAGTAAGAAGTCGGTCTAGACCGACTATATGATACCCTATTCCATGCATTTAGAAACCCTATCTCTTAGGCCCAACTAACTGGACATAGAAAATAAGCAAAAACCAAATTTGAGTGTGATTTTTATTAATTTTTTTGCCTGCAGTTATGAAAAAGTTCATATCGGATGCAATATCTATATGGGGACTAGGTCCAAAAAGGGACCGATCCTCATCATGTTTGGTAAAGTCTCTTGTATTTTGCAAAAATATATACAAACAAAATTTGAGAAGAATCAGTGCAATATTTTTGTTTTTTAATAGATTTAAGTGAAAATCGGGAAGCAGCTCTATATGGGGCCAAAGGGACCATTTTTGGACTACTCATTAATGGATGTAATGAACGCATATAAACCCAATTTGAGTAAGATCTATATGACAATTTGGATCTTATGACAATTTATGTCGATTTCATAGGGGTAATTTGTATGGGGGTAGGTCTGAACATGGACCGATTCTCACCAATTTCAATAGCGTTCATTCTATGGCCAATAAAAGCTTACATACCAAATTTCATGAAAATATATTCATATTTGCGACCTGCAGTTTGATTACAAGGTTTACATGGACACACAGACGGACGGACGGACGGACGGACGGACGGACATTGTTAAATCAACTCAGAAAGTGATTCTGATTCGATCGGTATAATTAAAGATGGGTCTAGGTCAAATATTTTTGGTTGTTACACACAGCAGCACAAAGTGATTATACCCAAACCACGTAGTGGTATAGGGTATAAACACATATTTTCTTAAGCAAGTACATATTCTTAAAAAACTAACCTTTTTTAAAAAGAACATTTTCTTAAAAAGTATTTTTTTAAAGTACTCTTTTTTTAAAAAAGTAACTTTTTAAAATGATAACTTTCTTCTTAAAGTAAATTTCCTTAGAAAGTTACCTTTTCTCAAACAAGGATCTTTTATATAAAATAACTTTTTAAAAAAAAAATTTTTTTTTTAAAGTAAATTCTTTTAAAGTACTTTTTAAAAAAATCACATTTTCCAACAATTGCCAAGATTTTTATTTTGAAATACCGCATAATTTTTAGTTATCAAAACATTGAAAAGTGTTATTCTTTATTGCGACTAGTTAGTTAGTTAATTGTTCTTTATTTTTTTCAAGATAAGTTCTTTACAAAAATATAAAACTAAATATAAGATTTAGTATTTACAGATTTTAATAATTTTTAAATAAAAAAGAAAAATATAAATAAAATAAGAACTTACGACTTTGACATATTGTCGTCAGTCGGTGAAGACTATACTTCACAGGATCATTTCTGTAGTCAGTCTTCTATTACTTCATTGCAAAATTAAAAATACCTTATTGCGACTATTGGTGTTCTGTTGCAACGCATTGAACAATGAATTGCGACCCCATAAAGTATTTGTATTCTTAATCCCTATATCAACTCGAGTCTTTGAAATTACGGTCATTCGACAAAATAAACCATTTACTTCGGTAAAGTTAAAATAATATTGTTTGTCATTACTATGAGCAGGTTGGTATTTTTAATGGGTTAAATCGGGCTTCACTGCAAAAATGCTAAAAAGTCAATGTATTTGCTGAAATAATTGGGTAGTATATTTAACAAATTGTTTACTTCTTCAAATATTTTGTTTTTATTTATTATCAATATTCAAACCGAGTTGGAGGGTATCAAGGATTCGGCACAGCCGAATTTAACACTTTTACTTGTTTTAGTTTGTATTTCCTTTTTCAGTCTCAAATTAAACGGGAAGGGGTACATAACTAAAACTCAAGGGTATATCTTATGACCAAAAAGCAAACATCGTGTTTTGTCTTATACGAAATAACAGAAGCGACGATGCGACCTTCCCTCGTTGGCTCGAAAATTACTAAAGAAAAGGTTTTGCATTATGAAAATACAACTGACTCTTCTCAACAAATGGATTGTATTGTGTACTTTAATACAACATACAACATACAACACCTGTTGTGAATTGCCCAATCATATAGACAAAATACCTTAAACATATTTTTCTGCAACATCATTATTGAACAATAAAATCAGATTTAGTTTTCTAACTTTTATATCTGAAGTTTAAATGTTCCGCTGCTAGAATTATATGAATTTTCTTTATATATATTTCCCTTATGCCTGCCAGATATTTGTATCATCATTATATTCTCATCAATCATGTTTCATATCTATAAATGCCTTTCAAATTTATTGGACTGTAAATTTATAGTAAAAAAGATTTTATTTCTTAAATATTATGTGTACAAAAAAAAAAAAAAAAATCCCGCATTATTGCTATCGTAAAGGAAACATTGTTGCACATCAGTACATACAGCCATACATTGTAAAATTATTACGTACCTTCGGAGGATGTATGTTAAGAAAATGTAAAGAAACAATTTCAACTGAAATTACTTTTATCGATACGTCTACTTAATGACCTTTTTACCTTCTTTTATTCATTTTTGCACTCAGTCTTTAAAGAAAAGTTCGTGTTTGGTATGACTAATGATATTGATAAATTACCACAAAAAGAAAAGCTTTTTTTTCACAAATTCTTCAAGAAAATTGAATTTGTACTTAGAAGGCACTTTGCTAATGGTGACTGGGTAGTCATATTTTGAAATTTTCAAAGGTGTAAGTTTAAGCCATGGCATTGATTTTTGATTTTTACCTGGGTGACCAAAAACATATGTGCAATAGGAACTTTTCAATTTCTTAAAAAATTACTCATCCTTAAAGAACAGCTTTCGCAGGTGCCTAGCATAACAAGCACCAATCGCAAAAGTAAAATAGACCGTATTTTTGGAATACAGTTGTATAATCACTTGTAAATTTAGGCTTTTCTTAGATGGATCTAGTGTAAATTACGTCTATAATAATAATAGACAAGGCGATTTCTAACGGCCCCTTCCTTGCACTTATTTATTTACTGTATAAAAAAAAACTATAAAATGCTGTGTATGTGATTACCTGTGTTCAATTGGGAATTGGCTAAAATTGATTAGCATACTTTTAGACTCTTATAATTATTACCAAACCCACTTATAAATATAACTTCTGTGTGCTGAACAAATATTTATAATAAAATTTAATGAATTTTATTTAAAAATTCACCATTTAATGAATTTAATGATTTTTTTTTTTAATATATGTAGATTAAAAAAATATTGGAGGAAAAAATTGAATAAATGGGCTCTGGTGGTATATTTTTATAGCTTTGAGAATCGTTTTTATACCCTACACTGGTACTTGTACGATTCTACATCAATTTACATCCTTTCACTTGCTCGATTCGAGTAGCCCATTTACAATACCGGGAGCTCGATACTGGAGTAATAGGCAGCTCTACTTAAAACCCTATAAACTTTCCCAGTGGTGCTGTGTTTTCGTCTAAAACCAGACCGGTATACTGGAATTAGGTATAGGGATGTATTAAGTTTGTTTACTAAAATTCTCTTGAATAATTTTGACAAGTTAAGCAATATGCTTATTGGTCTATACGTATCGATGTTCGTGTGATTTTTACTTGGCTTAGTTATCATTTTAACAACTGAAAACTTCTCTTCTGGGGGAAAATGTTTATGGCGTATTATAGCATTACAAATAAATATAATTATTCTTAATACTATTCGAACTAACTCCAAAAGTATTCTATTACGGACCAAATCGATCGCCAATGCTCTATTGGGGCTTAAGTCAATTTTTTTCACTGTTAAGCAACACTCAGTGGATGCTCCCTACAAATGCAAAGAATTATGCTGATTTCACAAAAAATAGTTATGGGAAGGAGGAAAGAGGGAATAGTGTATATGTATTTATTTGTTTTCCAAAACAACAACATTAAAAATCTTATAATTATTATTTTTACATTGTTGATTATTAAAATAGCTTTAATATAATGATTAAGTAAAAATAAAAATTACAAAATATGAAAATAATTAAAATCATACATAACATCGAATGTACAAAAAAGTTAAGGAAAAATTGACAAACAAAAGAAAAACGAAGAAAGAAAATAAATAAAATTATTCATAGAATTTAAAGATTTGTTTTTAAACTTTGGGCGTTGCTTATAAATTTTTAATTTGATGGTAGCGAGTTCCAAAGACGGATTGAATTCACATAGAATTGAAATTTTGAAAGCGAGCTTTCGTATTTAACAGGCCGTATGTCATTGGTCCTTCAGAGCGCGTTAATTAAAAATTTTCAAATATATGCAGTGGATGGCGAGTGATTATAAAGTTATATAAAAGTATCAATGTTTTAATGTTCAACAGATCAGAAAAGGTTACGCCATAAAGCTTTTTAGAGTACTGAGGGATGTGGTCATATTTTCCCTAGCTAAAAAGAAAATATGATACAAGTTTTATACTACTTCTGGAATCACTTTTTGCATATATTTTGCATCCATATAACAATGTGGGAATGCGATAAGTTTTAGCAATTAATATGCGAATTTTTTGCGGTGTAAAGTATTGGGTATGCCATAAAGTCCGTAACATTGAAAACGTTTTCCCTGATGCAATATTTATGTGGTTAGACCACGCCAGTGAGCCGTTAAAAGTAACATCAAGATTTTTCGCAGTTTGCACTATTTTTATTCGTTGATTATTCAGAAGTAATATTTGCTCCTGGGGCAAGATCAATGTTCTTTTGGCTAATAGTAAACATTTAGACTTGAGAGGATTGAGACAAAGTCCGTTCGCATTTTCAAATCCGTTGACTCTCTCAAGCTCCGGATTAACATTTTCAATGCAATTGCTTATATTATCGACAAGGTTCAGAAAATACACACATGAAACACACAATGTTCTGTTCAAAAGCAGCCAACACATATCTTTATTTTCATATCAATTATGTGCGTTTCTAAATTTTCTACGGTGCCAAACACAACCATGACTGTATTTGTTTTAATATTTCGTTATTTACACGAACATTTTTGTATCACATACTTTTTGTTTCAATCACACATAAAGCACACATTTTTGAGTGTTGCTTTATTTGAAGTTCATGTTCTGGTAAGTGTACTGAAAAAAAAAAACACAGAACATGTACAATAAACAGGTTCGAGTTCAGTTATATTTTAAGTCGTGTTGTGGCTCGTGTAGTGAGAAAAAACAGAACATGTACAATAAACAGGTTCGAGTTCAGTTATATTTTAAACACGACTTAAAATATAACTGAACTCGAACCTGTTTATTGTACATGTTCTGTTTTTTCTTACTACACGAGCCACAACACGACTTAAAATATAACTGAACTCGAACCTGTTTATTGTACATGTTCTGTGTTTTTTTTTTCAGTACACCTACCAGAACATGAACTTCAAATAAAGCAACACTCAAAAATGTGTGCTTTATGTGTGATTGAAACAAAAAGTATGTGATACAAAAATGTTCGTGTAAATAACGAAATATTAAAACGAACACAGTCATGGTTGTGTTGGGCACCGAAGAAAATTTAAAAACAAACATAATTGGTATGAAAATAAAAATATGTGTGTGTTGGTCTAAGTTATGTTTGTTTACATATATGTACGAGTTTTTTATTCAGTGTGTGTTTTTTTCTGAACTCTGATTATCGATGTGACTACTGACATAAAGTTGCACATCGTCAGCGTACATATTTATATTACAGTATTGCAGTTGTCGTGGTAGATCATTAACATATATCGTAAAAAGTAGAGGTCCAGGTAGAGAACCCTGTGGCACACCCTTTAAAACTGGCAAAGAATAAGAAGTTTTATTGTTTAGAAGGACAGACTGAGAGCGACAAAATACATACGATGATAAAAATCGAGTAGAAAATGAAGAGAAATTAAACATTTTATGTAACTTAAAGCAAAGAACATCATGCTCTACCATACCGAAAGCTTTAGAATGATCCAGTAGAACAAGTATTGCTACGTCACCAGCATCGACACGTCGCCGTATTTCTTCAAAACACATCAATTAAAGTCGTTATGCAACTGTGCTTTGTTATAAATCCGGATTGTCTGTTCGTTAATAAATAATTATCATTAATGAATTTATTTAATTTTTGATGGAGTAAACATTCAAGTACTTTTGATAAATAAGGTAAGCTGGCAATAGGTCGATATTCTTTGCTAGATTTAGGTATTGGTATTATTTTAGCAAACTTCCAGTGTGTAGGGAAAATGCATTTTGAAATTATAATGTTGAATATGTAAGCGATATTTGGTAACAATTGGTGAATAATTATTTGAAAAAATTTAGAGTGAAGTTCATCAAAAAACCCAACTGCGTTTGATTTAATAGCAAGACATGTGGACAATACATCTACACAATCAAAGCTAAATGGATTGCAGCTAATATTAGCGAGTAGATTTTGATCATAATAACCGGCATTAGGAGGAACATTTGGAAGTTTTGTGAAAGCCTTATTTATCTCATTGGCATCAACATCAGTTTCCACTCAGTAAGGTGATTTACCTATACCAGTTTCACGTATGCTCTCCACGTTTTCTTAGATTCGACTACAGATGAAAACGATTCGAATAGAACTCACACACCTAAAACATATTTGCCAACCGAATTGCTCTAAAGTGAAACAACCGTATTTTCAATTGTATCAATAGAAATTTAATACCATATGCCAATTTTCTAATGTGATTAAATATTTACTGTTAAGGCAATAAAATTGTAATCATGGTGAACCCGAAATTCGGTTATTTGCATTATCGCAATTCGGTTGGCAGTAAATTCGGTAGCCACAATGAATCTATTTTCTGTGTGCAAATTTTGCGTTTTTATACCCTATACCACTATGTGGTTTGGGTATAATGACTTTGTGCTGCTGTTTGTAACTACCAAAAATATTTGACCTAGACCCATATTTTATTATACCGATCGACTCAGAATCACTTTCTGAGTTGACTTAGCGATGTCCATCCGTCCGTCCGTCCGTCCGTCCGTCCGTCTGTGTGTCCATGTAAACCTAGTAGTCAAACTACAGGTCGCAAATATGAATATATTTCAATGAAATTTGGTGCATAAGCTTTTATCGGCAATGGGATGAACGCTATTGAAATTGGTAAAATTCGGTCCATGTTAAGACCTAGTCCCCATACAAATGACCCCTATGAAATCGACGTGAATTGCCATAAGATCCAAATTATCATATAGATTTTAGTAAAATTGGTTTTGTATGTGTTTATTATATCCATTAGTTAGTAGTCCAAAAGTAATGCCTATAGGACAATTCTCAGTTATAGGCCCCATATAGAGCTGCTTCCCGATCTTCACTTAAATCTATTAAAAAACAAAAATATTGCACAGATTTTTCTCAAATTTGGTTTGCATACATTTTTTAACAATATAAGTGACTTTACCAAATATGGTTAGGATGGGTCCATTTTTCGACCTAGTCCTCATATAAATACAGGATTCGATATGAACTTTTTCATATATGCAGCCAAAAAAATTAATGACAATGCCACTCTAATTTGGTTTATGCTTATTTTCTATATCGAATTAGTTGGACCGAAAGATAGGGTCTCTAAACCATGGTATAGGGTATTTAATTCGATTAAATCACATCGAGCTTTGAATATCCACATAATATTTGATTCAATATTGTTTTGGTGAAAATAAAATTGTGTGTTAAGAGTTCTTATAAAAGGATATTGTTTGCTGCCATCTATTTATTCGCATTTGTTTGTTTTTATTTTTCAGAGCTTCTATCAATAATACGTATTTTTCGTTCCATTCGCGTACAGATATATCTGATAACCATTGTATATTATGTTCGTTACCTAACATATTCAAGCGTTTAACCCATGAAATGTTTTTTGCTAAAGCTATTACACTTAGCTTATGGGGCAATCTGTCGTCTGCAAATGCAGGTTTGGTGTGTACAGATGTGTATCATCTATTCCCGACTCCAACATAAGTGCATAAGTTAGTGTAAATTTTGGTAGCTTAAAATTTATGAAATATCTTTGAAGATTATCTATTTCCTCAAAATATGAATGACCCCATATTTGGGCACCATACGACTGAATGGATCGACAAACAGCATGAAACAGTCGGATTTTAGATCGCAACTTTATATCTTTTTTACTTAGAAAGCCACTCCATGTAGACTTTATACAGTTTTTTGCAGAACTATTTCCTTTTTCTACATGTATTGTAAAAACACACTTTGGAGTTAGGATCATACCAAGATAACAATATTCATATACTTTTTCTATTTCATTTTCTCTGTAAGTCTATTTCTCATTTTTAGCTATCCTTCCGCCATTTCTAAAAACCATTATCTTAGATTTCAATAAATTTACTTCCAGATTCCATAACAGCAATATTTTTCTAAATTGTTGATCATGTCTTGTATATCTTCTGTGTGTTGAACAAATATTTATAATGAAATTTTATGAATTTAATAAATTGTATTCAAATATTCATAATTTTTTTTCTAATACAGTAAAACTTCGATGTAACGAATCTGAAGGGAATCGAAAAATACTTCGTTATAGCTATTGATTCATTATACATATATATTACTGAAACCTTTGTATAACGAAATTTGAAGAAATACAAAAAAAAAATTCGTTATAACTTCAGTTTTTTTTTAATCCAAATTCTATTTTACACGAAAATACTATATAATAAAAATTCACTATTCAAGAGGTAAATAAAAAATTAAACATGTTATATTTATATATATATATATTTTTTTATTTTATTTATTGTGTTATTTTGGTTTGTTTACGCCAGCTTAGAATGCAATCATCAATATTATTTTCCACAGATGTTAAGCTGTCAAATGTATTTTGCGGTGTAGAATCCTGTGCCTCCAAAAATGTTTGCAGTTTTCCGACAATTAGTTTAGCCTCTGTCGATTTCTTCAGCTTCAATAATGCCATCAGGGCGCTTTTTAAAATTATCAAGCCAACCGTTACTAGCTCTAAAATCTTTGTGTCCCAGACGTACTGCAAACTGTTCAGCTTTGGTTTTTATCATCGGTCCTCCTAAAGGAATGTTTTGAATTCGACATTGTGTAAACCATTTAGATAAACATTGTTCAACGTCTTCATATTCTGCAAGGCGCATTCTTTTGCATTTTATAGGTTTAGATTTGCAAATAATCTCCTGATTTTTATACCCTATACCACTATGTGGTTTGGGTATAATGACTTTGTGCTGCTGTTTGTAACAACCAAAAATATTTGACCTAGACCCATCTTTAATTATACCGATCGAATCAGAATCACTTTCTGAGTTGAATTAACAATGTCCGTCCGTCCGTCCGTCCGTCTGTGTGTCCATGTAAACCTTGTAATCAAACTGCAGGTCGCAAATATGAATATATTTTGATGAAAATTGGAATATAAGCTTTTTTCGGCCACGGGATGAACGCTATGGAAATTGGTGAGAATCGGTCCATGTTCAGACCTAGCGCCCATACAAATTACCCATATGAAATCGACATAAATTGCCATAAGATCCAAATTGTCATATAGATCTTACTCAAATTGGGTTTGTATGCGTTCCTTACATCCATTAATGAGTAGTCCAAAAATGATCCCTTTGACCTCATATAGAGCTGCTTCCCGATCTTCACTTAAATCTATTAAAAAACAAAAATATTGCACTGATTCTTCTCAAATTTTGTTTGTATATATTTTTGCAAAATACAAGAGACTTTACCAAATATGATCAGGATCGGTCCGTTTTTGGACCTGGTCCTTATAGAGATATAGCATCCGATATGAACTTTTTCATATCTGCAGCCAAAAAAATTAATAAAAATCCCACTCAAATTTGGTTTTTGCTTATTTTCTATGTCCAGTTAGTTGGGCCTAAGAGATAGGGTTTGGTATAGGAATGGTATAGGGTATCGTATAGTCGGTCTAGACCGACTATAATTCTCTTACTTGTTTAAAATTATAAAGAGCGTACTCGGCGGTGTATTAAATTTTTTAGCAATGTCTTGCTTAGATTTGTCACCACGATCAACGGCATCAATTATAGAAATTTTTTTTCATATAGAAACTAATTTACGCTTTAATTCATTCATTTTGACAAGAATCAAAAATAAACTATGTTTGTGACGCATTACATATGCGCTTGCAAACACATTTAGATTTCGTTGTTTTGATAACGGGTCTTTACTGTTTTGCTTACCAATTAAATTTGCTTTATTCTGACTTCGTTACATAGAAGCTATAGAAATACACTTCGTTATATAACAGAACTTTAACGACTTACAAAAATGTTATACTTCTCATATGATTTCGCTGTATAGAGGCTTTTGAAAAATATTTCGCTATATAGATACTTTATAGCGCAGAATTTCTTCGTTATAGCTATAGAGCATTTTTGTATTAAAAACTGTGCAATAAAGAGGTTTTTTCAAGGGACTCAGCAACAAATTCGATATATTGGGTTTTTCGTTATAATGAATTTAATGAAAAAATTAACTTTCCTAGAATTTGCACTCGAATTTCGAGTGCTGGAATCCGCTAGTAAATTTTAATATCTTTATGAATAATTTTTATACTCTACAATGGTGCTTGTACGATTCTAAAAAGTAAAAATTAGCTATACTAAATACTTATGTTATCATTTTACATGCTTTCACTCGTTCCATTCAAGTAGACCATTTACAACTCAGGCAGCTCGATACTCATTTCTCATTTAACGTCGTCCGATATTCATACATAATTCTTTTATCAAACTAAAGTTTTCCGTTTGTCTGTTTTGTTTTTCATCTCAAAATTGTTTTGTATTGTTAGGAGTGCTTTCGTTCAGGTTCTCTGATGGCCAGCACTTACCAAAGAATATGCTTTCTTTGATAAATATTTGAGAAAAATGAGATCTTCAATGTGGATTTTGTTTTTGTCCAACGTATGATTTCGTTCAAAGCTCTGTATTGAAATGAACTTGAAAAAATAGTGCAATATTAAGTTTAAAATTAAAATTATTCTAACTTTGCATAATTAAATTACATTGTAATTTCAGAAGAGAGGTCGGAAAATAATTTTTTTTTCACTCATAGTATTAATTTTTGCATAATTTGCTTTCAAAAAATTTAGACAAACATAAATTACGTAAATAGGTACATTTAAGATTTTAACTTCAACAATTTATTGAAGAATTAAAGGCGATTTGGAATAATAAGCTTTTTTTTGAAGTAAAACTAATACGCCCTTATTTTGCATCTCTTTTGTGTAGGTGTATTGGTGTTTGCGCTTCCTGAAGGTGTAGTAGGTTTTAAAACCTATTTTTGCATTTCACTTTCTGAATGCACAACATGTCGAGAATGTTATATTAAAATTTTAAGTAAATCAGAGCAAAGCTTAAGAAGATATAGCGTTTTTAAAAATGAGTTTTTAAAAAATTTTAAACCGATTTTCTCGCATATAAATGTTCGCATATAAATGCCAAAAAAAAGAGTGAAAAAACTCTTGGTCAGTACCTTAGAAAACATGTCACCTTTTAAACGCATTTCGATTTTTTTTATTTGACATGATCCGGTAACGAGTTATGTTGTTCACCGCAAAACAACAACGCCTCCGGAGACTCGCTGTCACGGACTTCTTTATTAAAGTTTTTAATTGAAAATTTTTTTAAAGATTCTTGAAATGTTATGCTATAACATGTTTATGAAATAAATAATCCAACATTATTCATATCTTCAAAAAAGAATTATGAAAATACGACTTTTTTTAACATATAAAACCTTACCCCCCTCAAGAAACTTATAGGAACCTTGCTCTAAAACGTTTTTTTTTCTATTTTTTCTACAATATAACGAACTCGGCGGGACCGGCCAAATTAGTTCGTTATAGACTAAGTTCGTTATAACCGTAGTATTTTTTTGTTTTGTCCGAAAGGTTTTAGAAACTTTTTTAGTTGAATAAGTTACTTATTTTGATGCATTTTAAAAAATTATAAAACATAAATTAAATTATTAAAAAGATACATATTTATAGTTTGTCTTAATAAGACTAAAATTACCGAGTTTTTATCAAAATAAAATATTTTTTTAAAATCATATAATATTAAAAACTCATGTATAGAAGCAGAAAGTATAAAGCAAAGGTTGGCTACTGTCAAACTTTTGTGTACGACAGATAATAAGTAGTAACACGTTGATTGTGTTATAGTATCCAAAGACTTTTAAATTGGAAAAATAAGTTAACGTCTGAAAGATTTCTGTTGTTGTGCAATTTTATAAGGATCATTTTTGTTGAAGATCTTGATCCAATAGCTCCTCTCTTTATGGGTTAATTTGACCCTTTTTTCGAGAAATTAAGAAATGATTTTAGCAGTTTATTATGGTATGTATTTATTTTTTTTTTTGCTTCAAAGTTTTCGAATAAAATGAAATTTTAAACATTAAAGTCAGAAAATAGCAGTAGTAATATAACAGAGGAAAGATTAAGCTTAATATTTTTTCCTAGACTTAGCTTGACGAGAATATTCCGATGGATTGAGGTTTCTGTACAAACCCCTTGCGTATTCAGCAGGCATAACATTTTGGGATTTTCCTTTGAATCACTGTAACATGTAACCTTGTTCACCTGAAACCGCTCTAAGGTTTTCTTAAAAAAAATTGAGATGTATGCGCAGAAAATGCAGCTTCGATGACAATTTAACGTCAATATTGTTAAAAGCGCTTAGCATGCTTGCAATATTCTCTCCATAGTTTTGTGCTTTTGACTGTTATAACAGGCTGAATACAGTCAAATGTTGTCTTTTGCATATTTGACAGATGACCATAAATATCTTCATCTTGTTTTAATTTTCTTATATCAGGTCCAACGAGCGTTCCTAAAAAAGGTAATTTATATTAAATAAAATAAATTTTCTTATAATCTTTTATTTTATTTGCAAATAATCTGGGGAAAATTGCTTCAATGCCCATGCCCAACTTAATATGCAGCGGTGGCAGCATGACGTTATCTTTTGCCACAAGTTATTTATAGATAACATCTAAGTCGCCAATAATATTTTCTTTACGTTCTTATATAGGATGTGTCAAAATTCTGCTGGACATAATGGCACTGTATATTTATGTATTTTTTTTTTCACAAAAAATGATTTATTTTAAAAATGAAAACCGAAAAATTATATGTTCCACTGACTTGAGTAAACCATTAACATCTCGAAGTTGTTTTTCATATAAAGGAATAAATTATTTGTCTTACTCACTTTTATTTTTCATCATCTTTTTTTTTTTTTTGTTTGTTCTTGTTTCTATAAATGTAATTCTTCTTCTTTGCTATTTGACATTTTACAGTTTGAAAACGCAACTGAGTGTTCATAGCAAATGATTTTGTTGTGAATTTTAAGACGACATACAAAGCACAGTACCAGTTGTGCATTTCCCAACTAAAGATTAATTAAACATTAATTTGTATATAAATAAACTTACCGATGTAATTGAATTATGTGGCATTTTTTATCCTTTAATTATCTAAATATTTATTTATTTTTTCATTTTCTTAAAAACTGGCATTCACTTGGGACTGATATGTTATAATAGAACATACAACATTTATTAAATATAGCAAATTAAGTTGAATAGTTGTATAAGATTTTTAAGTGAAAATTACCAACAATAATTTTATGCTATTTTTACAATGAGACAACATCTGTTGTTAAATGCCCAAATATGTTTTTTTTCTCTAATGATTTTTTTTTATATTTCAATTAACTTCTGCGAAATTTATAATTATTTTTAAAACAAATTATTAACTGAATTATTTCTCTTCAGTTTTTTTTTTGGATTTTTTTGTTTAAATAAATAGTTTATATAAATTACATAAACACTATGAATTTATATTATACTTATTTAATACAATTTTTAAAATCTTGAACCATCTCTACGAAATTTTTTTAACTCGTAAGAACAGAATTATGTGTATCAATTTATATATTTTAAATAAATACAAAATTGTTCAGCAACTGAATCCTGATTGGATCTAATTAAGAATTCAATTTAAATAATCAAAGAAATCTTCATTTAAAGCAATTCTCATAATTCACTTATATTTCTTATCTAAACGAAATGGCAAAATAGTTTCTTGTTCCTTATGATTAAAGATATTTGCGGTTAAACCCTCTTATATATATTTCCGCAATATAGTTTTTAAAAGCACAGCTGGTGATATTTATAACACAAACACACTGACACACACTCAAACACATACTTATAAGGACATACAACCTCATTGACATTTGTGTGTATGTACATATATTTGTTGCACAAAACTTTTTGCCATGTTGTAAAACCTGAACGTCCCTTAACAACACTTATGTTGTTATTGTTTTTTCTTTTGCAAAAATGTTAACCATACATTCCAGGGGGTATAAATTTTTAATGGTCTCCTCTTGTTTAATTTCATTTGGAATATGTTGTTGTTGTTTCTTTTTTGTGTTAGTTATGTTCTTTAAGTGGTGTTGTTTGCTGTTAGGATCATTTTTTTTTTTGTGAGTTTAGTTTCATAGCTTTCATTCCTTTTGTCATGTCAAAATCAATCGTAAGCAAATATCACAAAACTTTTCCATTTATTGGGCACGTCGCACAGTGTTGTGCTGTTGGCCAATATTTGTCGAAAATTGTCAAAATAAAAAAAAAACGTGTTTTTATTAGAAATTATGCGATCAGAACAAAGAAAAATCGATATATTGGGATCAACCAAACGGAATCGTTGTATGAGAAGTTTCGGAAAAAGTTTCGAAGAGTTAGATGCGTTTTTAGCACGTTCTAAGATTTTAGGAAAATGTGTTGTAGGATATTTTTTTTTATAGGATTTGCATATATTTACTTAAATTTTAAATAGAAAATGATTTTGGAATTTATGATACAGACTTGCAAAATATAAATAATTATTTACTTGTAAAATTGAAAATTTATATTTTTATATAAAATTTATTAAAATAGTTTTTACTTCGTAAATTAAAATTGATTAAATTTTAATTATTTTTTATTTCTGTTATTTTAATTATTTGTATTTACAATTTAATATGTATAAAGTTGCGCTCATCACTGACTGATTGACTCTGCCGTCAATCATCACACAGTGGGTTAGAGCAGTATGGTTTCTTTGCTCAGTTCAGGGAAGCGACATATGTTCGGATAATAATTTTTCGTTATTTTTTTTTGGCTAATTAGTGAAAAAATTCTTTTTTTCAATTTTCAGACGCATGTTCACACCTAGTCCCCATACAAGTTACCCCCTGTGAGATCGACTTACATTGCAATAATATCCAAATTATCATATAGATCTCGGTTAAATTGGGGTTTGTATGTTTTTATTACATCCATTAATCAGTCGACCAAAAATGATCCCTATGGGACAACTCTTTGTCATAGGCCCCATATAGAGCTGCTTCCCGATCTTGACTTAAATCTATAAAAAACAAAAATATTGCACTGATTCTTCTCAGATTTTGTTTGTATATATATTTTTGCAAAATAGAAGAGACTTTACCAAACATGGTCAGGATCGGTCCATTTTTGGGCCTAGTCCCCATATAGATATAGCATGCGATATGAACTTTTTCATATCTGCAGCCAAAAAAATTAATAAAAATCCCACTCAAATTTGGTTTATGCTTATTTTCTATATCCAGTTAGTTGGAGCTGAGAGATAGGTTCTCTAAACGCATGGTATAGGGTATCGTATAGTCGGTCTAGACCGACTATAATTTTCTAACTTGTTTTATTTTTTAATATGTTTTTATCTTGACTCGTTTAAAAAATTAAACATTAATTGTATGCTTCTTTTCAATAACTGTAAGGTGACTATATTAATATATAACACGTCTAAAATTTCAAGCCATTCTGACTAAAATTGTGCTGATAGCGAATCACTACTCGCAAAACATCAACCAGGGCCCTATTCCACAAAACAACTTATCAGCTTTTCACTTTGAACTTATCAAATTGCATTTTTTGGCAAAGTGATAAGTGTTTCTTTTGCACAATATTCTTTGCTAATCTCATTTTGCACTGAGCAAATATTTTGCACTCTCCTGCTAAGTGAGTGTGCAAAGTTTTCCACATAGCATTTAATCATCTTTGCATTTCTGTCTTATTACTTTTAATAATAATTTAGATAAACCGGCTGCCTGTTGATTTTGCAACACCATACATAGCTGCAACTCCATGGTACTGGCAACCATTTCCGAGCCAATGCATGTACAGTAGCAGTTGATTTTCAGCCAACAAATTATGACTGTTCCGTGTATTGTGCTCTAATTTTTTTCTTATTTATTTTAAAATGAAGTTAACTTGGATTTGGTTAAAACGAAAGCACTCTTTAAAATTAAAGTTTTGTAGTCCCGAAAAATTAATTCCGTTTTTATAATTTCTTGTTATAACCGCGTCTTCACTATCGTCGAACAAAAACTCACGTCTTAACATTTTGAAAGCTGCACTAGTTATAATAATATGAATTAGTAAAGCGATCGTTTACCTTGCAAATTTTTGACAAACTTATCAAAGTTTGCTGTGCAAAAATTTAATTTACAATTTTTGTGCACAGAAACAGCATAATTATTTGCAAGGTCTTTGCAAGTTACACTTTGCACAAGAGAACATACGTGGAACATATACTGTAAAGAATATATAAAAATTGTTAAGACTTTGCCAATTACACTTATCAATTTCAACTTATTACTTATCAAATTTTATAGTTCTGAGGAACCTGAAGTTATGCAAATTGACGAAAAATTTGAAAAGCTAAAAGTGAAAAGTTGACAAGTTGTTTTGTGGAATAGGGGCAGTTTCTATAGAAATATATGACAAATTTCACACATGGTATAAATTTAAACATTCTAGAATTCCAAATACTAGGGCAATACTCCCTTAAAATTTCAAAGAATTCCAACCAAAAGTGTGCTATTGCCTAACTACCATTCGAAAGGATCAGACACTCTGTATAAAATGTGTAAAAATTTGCTGTTATTTCCAGTTTGATGTAATTTTACAGAAATGAGTTATTGACAACTTGCTAAAAGTTAATATTTTTTAAATTATTTATTTATGGAAATTATATCAATGTAACTTCAAACTATTACAAGAAGAATTGTGGAAACGAACAACGACTAGTCGGAAAAGATCAGTTAGTTTCAATACATATATTATGGTGGGTCAAATTAAAGGGGGCCGAAAACATCTCCATGGGTTCATCGTAATTCTGGTGCTGTGGGCCATAACAAGTATATTTAACCAAGGAACCATACTTTAAAATCAATTTCGAGCCAGCCAAAATTTGATGAAGATATTGTGATGATATTTTCCATAACACGCATTCAAATGTAAAAATATTATCGAAACTGTGTACATCGGGGGTATTTTTGGGTCCATATTTACAATAGCCCAAAATATTCAGCGCTGAAAACTACGTGGGATACCCATAATACGACCTGTATCGATTTCTTTAAATTTAAGGCAAAAATTTCATTTTTTTATTTACTCTTTGAATGAACAAAATGATTTTAATTTATATTGGGTTAAGATACACACTTATTTTTAACATATTTATTTATAAAACATTGAATGAAAAACTGAGCACTGAAAATCAGAATTCTGCATGAATACTTTTTAACAATTTTGAAAAATGAAAATAAAAAAAAAAATAAAAACTTACTTTAATTGAAATAATATTTAAATTTATAATATAAATAAATATGTATATAAATTTAAAGAGTAAATTATAATTTAAAGCATGTTAATAGGTTAATAAATAAATACGTAAATACATTTCACTACACTAGGTTGAACAAGTAAGAAAATTATAGTCGGTCTAGACCGACTATACGATACCCTATACCATGCGTTTAGAAACCCTATCTCATAGGCCCAACTAACTGGACATAGAAAATAAGCAAAAACCAAATTTGAGTGGGATTTTTATTAATTTTTTTGGCTGCAGATATGAAAAAGTTCATATCGGATGTTATATCTATATGTGGACTAGGCCCAAAAATGGACCGACCCTGACCATGTTTGGTAAAGTCTCTTGTATTTTGCAAAAATATATACAAACAAAATTTGAAAAGAATCCGTGCAATATTTTTGTTTTTTGATAGATTTAAGTGAATATCGGGAAGCAGTCTATATGGGGCCAAAGGGATCATTTTTGGACTACTCATTAGTGGATGTAATGAATGCATACAAACCCAATTTGAGTAAGATCTATATGACAATTTGGATCTTATGGCAATTTATGTCGATTTCATAGGGGTAATTTGTATCGGGTCTAGGTCTGAACATGGATCGATTCTCCCCAATTTCAATAGCGTTCATCCCATGACCGATGAAAGCTTACACACCAAATTTCATCAAAATATATTCATATTTGCGACCTGCAGTTTGATTACAAGGTTTACATGGACACACAGACGGACGGACGGACGGACGGACGGACATTGTTAAATCAACTCAAAAGTGATTCTGATTCGATCGGTATAATTAAAGATGGGTCTAGGTCAAATATTTTTGGTTGTTACAAACAGCAGCACAAAGTCATTATACCCAAACCACATAGTGGTATAGGGTATAAAAATGGATCGATCCGGAGCATATTTGTGCAAGTCAGTTATATTTTGCAAAAACAAATGCAAACCAAATTTGAGAAAAATCTGTGTAAAATTTTTGTTTTTTGCTACATTTTAGTTAAGATTAAGAATTGTCCAATAGGGTTTATTTCTGGACTACAGACTAAGGTATGTAATAAACAAACTCAATTTGAACGAGATCTTTATGATAACTTGGATCTTAATTAAAGTCAATTTAATACGGATCATTTGCAAGGGGGCTAGGTCCGAACATGCACCGATTTTTACCAATTTCAATAGCTTTCATGCTATGGCTTATATACGAAATTTCAACAAAATATTCATATTTGCGAACTGTAGTTTGACTACAATGTTTGCATGGAAATACAGGCATGCAGACGCACGAGCAGATGGTCGTATGGGCAGATGGACTCCGAAAGCAATTCTGAATCAATCGGTAAAATAAGAAATGGGTCTAGGTCAAATATATTTGGTAGTTACAAACATCACCACAAAGTCATTATACCATGACCACATAGTGTTATAGGGTATAAAAAATAAATACATACTAAACAAGTAATTTTTTTCAAACTAGTTCTGCCACCTATACGACAGGTTGGGTTGTTCTGGGACCGTCCTCGTATATATCCCTGTATAAATTTTTAAATTATAACAAAAAACAATACATTAGAAAAGGATAGGATAAATCTTTGCTTGATTTCTCATTTCATTAATTTCAAAGCAAAGGTAAAATAGTTCAATTTTTAGCAAGCAAACTATCTATCTATCTACATATCTATCCATCTACACGACCAAAAAACCTGTATAGCTGTCACATAGAATATACATAAATTTTCGGCACAAATGTGCCAATGTTTTTTGCTTTATTTTAAAATAAAAATATTTGATAAATTTCAAACTGAATCATTAATATTCATCAGGATAGGAGGTATGTTCATCGTTGCATCCATGGTATAAAATTTAGTTTTTATACCCTATACCACTATGTGGTTTGGGTATAATGACTTTGTGCTGCTGTTTGTAACAACCAAAAATATTTGACCTAGACCCATCTTTAATTATACCGATCGAATCAGAATCACTTTCTGAGTTGATTTAACAATGTCCGTCCGTCCGTCTGTGTGTCCATGTAAAGCTTGTAATCAAACTGCAGGTCGCAAATATGAATATATTTTGATGAAATTTGGTATATAAGCTTTTATCGGCCATGGGATGAACGCTATTGAAATTGGTGAGAATCGGTCCATGTTCAGACCTAGCCCCCATACAAATTACCCATATGAAATCGACATAAATTGCCATAAGATCCAAATTGTCATATAGATCTTACTCAAATTGGGTTTGTATGCGTTCATTACATCCACTAATTAGTAGTCCAAAAATGATCCCTTTGACCCCATATAGAGCTGCTTCCCGTTCTTCACTTAAATCTATTAAAAAACAAAAATATTGCACTGATTCTTCTCAAATTTTGTTTGTACATATTTTTGCAAAATACAAGAGACTTTACCAAACATGATCAGGATCGGTCCATTTTTGGACCTAGTCCCTTTATAGATATAGCATCCGATATGAACTTTTTCATATCTGCAGCCAAAAAAATTAATAAAAATCCCACTCAAATTTGGTTTATGCTTATTTTCTATATCGAAGTAGTTGGACCGAAAGATAGGGTCTCTAAACCATGGTATAGGGTATCATATAGTCGGTCTAGACCGACTATAATTTTCTTACTTGTTTTAATTGACAACTTTATTTATTTATAATAACACATTCTATTTTTGTCCATTCGTTATAGAGAGACAAGGCACTGTGAAGCGTATTTTATCGTAACATAAAGTTTAGGAATACGAACTTATTACTTCTGGCATGGGCTAAATAAAAAATTATTTTTTACTAATTTGGGGTCGCTATTTCAAATCTAACCTCCATTTTTCTCCATTGCATTGTATTTTTAAGAAGCAGGTTAGAATGGTCCTTAAAAATGAAAATGTAATTTTGGTGACAGGTGGGATCCAGTTTGTTACCTTTCAATATAAAACTAATACATGTGAAGTTTGGGCACAATCGGATAAAGAAAAGTCGCGCCGGAAATCGATTGAAAATTTCAAGTGTGTTGTTATATGGAATTTTACGAAAATTTCGTTCTACAGTTTAAAATTTTCGACAAGGTATTGGGATCATTATTAAATTATCTATTGATAAAGCTATAATAATTCAAAATCGAATAAAAATTCGCCAAGAACTAGCAAATGCCCCAGAGTACTTTTGTGCCAAAAGAAAAACTAGGTCATGAAAATTGATAGTATTTTTGTCAACTCTGAGAAATTGATTAAAGCCATAATTTTTTTGCCTCTCTGCTTATGAGCAATCAGATATGAAGTACTGTTCTATTACCTCGTTGGTAACCTATTGCGCCTTGAGACCGAAAATGTGAAATTTTTTTGATAAAATTTGGAAAACTCCTTTTTGAACTTTTGAAAACTTTCTTAAACAAGTTTTTAAAAATGAATCTCGCACTTTAAGTTTTTATTAAATGTATGTCAGAGATTTACTGTGTGCATTTTTAGGTAAATTCCGATCCCAGAATTTTTTTGACAAGGGTTATATTTTTGAGGATTTCGAGAAAAATAGGAGTTTGTGAAATAATCTGTATAATCTTTCTAAATTCTTTATATCAAAAATTAATCAGTTCTCTACTTTTAAATTATATATTTTATATTGATAGCCTAGGGTTTCGGAACAAAATAATATGACCCCATTAACTCTCTTGGAATTGGGGTTACATATGACCCCAAGCTAATAAAAGACAATTTATTCAAAAAATTCAAATATTTTGCAAATACTGTTGAATTGCGTTACTTAAAATATTATAACCAAATATGTATAGCTTCCGTTTCTAAAATTTGGGATAAGTCCGAGAACGTTAACCCATTATATACCAAGGCCGGCTTTTGTTTTTAAGATATTTCTAAATTTTTATAGTCCTCTTTATAGTTCATCGAGTTTAATAGAAAAACTCGTTTTCGGTCATTTTTATTTAAAAATATTTTAAAAACAAAAGCTGGTCTTGGTAAATAATGGGTTAGCTTTCCCGGATTTACACACATACTTGGTTATAATATTTTAGGCGACGCTTTTAAAAATTCAACAGTATTTGCAAAATATTTGAATTTTTTTTTGAATAAATTGTCTTTTATTAGCTTGGGGTCATATGTGACCCCAATTACAAGAGGGTTAGTGTGGTGATATTACTTTTTTCCGAAACCCTAGGCTATTAAAATAAAACACATCATTTAAAAGTAGAGAACTGATTTATTTCTGATATAAAGAATTTAGAAAGATTACATATAGAGAATATTGCAATAAAATCCCATTTTCCTTGAAATCCGCAAAAATGAAATCCTTGTAAAAAAAATTCTGGCAAAGGGATTTACTTAAAAATTCACACAGTTAATCTGTGATATGTGTTTAATAAAGCATTAAAGTGCCAGATCCATTTTTTTTTTTTTAATTTTTTTATGAACATTGTTTAAAACTTGAAAAAGGTGTTTTAAAAAAATTTTATCAAAAAAATTTCCGATTTTCGGTCTCAATGGTGAATAGGTTAACAACGTGGTAATAAAACAATACTTCATATCTGCTATTTCTTGGCGAATTTTTTTCGATTTTGAATTTTTATAGCTTTTTGTAAAGATAGTTTAATTCTGACCCCGAGTCTTACAACAACTTGTCAAAAAAAAATTAAATTGTAGTACGAAATTTTCGTTAAATCTCAAAAAAGTCATATTTTCCCCACTTAAAATTTTCAATCGATTTCGATTATCCGCTTATCCGATTGTCCCTATACTTCACACTTATTAGTTTTATATTGAAAGGTATTAAACTGGACCCCGCCTATCCCCAAAATCGCAATACAAAAAATTTTCTTATAACGAAGGACCACTCCAGCGCAGGTACTAATTGCATTTTTGACTTTTTAAAGAATTTCTATTTTTTTGCAAAACTTCAGCAATTTCTCTGAAACTCCTGGGTAAATTTAAAACCAATGTAAGAATAATATTGTCGATAATTTTCAGATTTTTATTTTAACTGAGTATGGTAAACCATTTTCAGGTTATCTCAATATGTCTTTATTTTGAACGTAACGGTATATCGCGAAAAGTCGAGCTGAGAGAAAAAAACCAAGCGTAGATTTGGATCAGCGTCCCCAATAATATTAAAAACAACATTCAGTTCTTAATCTATAAAAACCTTGTTCCCTTGTGTTATCTATGGGAGCACTACATAACCTTAGTTGTTTCCAAAAATTGTAGTTTTTAAATGTGACTCATAAATTTTTTTTTGTCGTTCTACATTTTGATTTAGTATCACTGTGCGTATCCCAGTTTGGAATTCAACAAAATTTTTCGCAAATATTACATACGTTATTAGATATTCATATACGAAAATCTGTAACTTTGCTTTTATTTTATATATAAAATTTTTAGTTTTGCGTTAATTGGGAAGTATTCATTATAAACATTCTTGCACTGATGTAACATATATGAATATTGTTCTACTTTTCCTCCATTTTTTTTGTCAGCTTTCTGTACATACAACCACCAGAGGGTTTTTATGGCCAAAGTTTTAGTGTGCCTGATTGTTGCCTCCTTCCCTGCCTGAATCATATTCATACACAACAACAACTTTACCGGTAGCACTAGGCGCTAACAATCATGCAAACAGTGCAGCATAAAAGTTTATGAATTTAACTGTTCTTAACAGAAAATCGAATTTTATTATTATGAAAAAACATGTGAGTAAAAGTTTGTGTAATAATAATAATAAGTAATTTAAATATAATTTAACCGTTACATAACAAAGGAGATGCGGCAATATTAAGTAATTATCGTGGAATTTCTTTCATGAACTGTCTACCAAAGATAATGGTGGGCTTGTTAACAAATAAACTCTTAGTGTGGGCCGGACATTACAAAATCTTGAATGAATACCAAGCTGGTTTTAGGAAGAACTACTCAACATTTGATGACATAAAATATAATCTTTCAGCTATGCATTTTTTCGATATAATTTCTAGAAAAGCACTTTTATACAAGCTACATACAATAGGTCTTTAACCAAAAGCAGCAGTTTCACCAAAAAAAAGTTTAAAGAAAACATGTATAAAGCTACAAACTCGGCAGCGTGGACTGGTCGGGAACTTTCAGAGAACTTTTCAACTCTATCAGGCGTAAAACAAGGTTGTCTGCTATCACCACTCCTCTCTTGCGTTTTATGTTAATGATCTGCATGATTTTTTAGAAGGTGGACTTAATATCGAACACTTAAATATATGACTGTTATTATGTGCAGATGATAGCGTTATTCTTGCTGATGATGTAAACGTTTTGCAGAAAATGATATATAAATTAGAAGACTACTGTAAAATGTGGGATGTTGAGCTAAATTTAAGTTAGGCTGAGATTATGATATTCAGAAAAGGTGGAAGAATACCACTAAATGGAAATTGTATTGTAAGGAGAATATATTAAAAAAAGCAGCCGCTATCTTTTCGTTACGTTGACTTTGGTGTCGAAAATCATATTGAAATAAGAACCGCTTCTGCCAAAAGCACCATAAATCAGACGTGTAACAAGTTTTTGAACAACCCTCGATATCTCTAAGATCTAAATGGAAACTGTTTCTGTCAGTTTGTAGAGCAGTACAAAGTTATAGCGCACAAGTCTGGGGATTATATCTGTTCGATGAAGTGGATAAACTACAGCTATACCTTTTAAAGAATATTTTAAGGCTTCCTAATTTTACATCCACACACGGGTCGTGTACCCAAACTTTAATATAAAATAAAAATATTGTTATGCAACGAAATCAAGGTTAAATAATAAAGAACTTGATACGTTGAATTTCGTTGCATATGAAAATCATGGGAACATACATTTGTGCTGACCAAAGAGTCTGCCTTTTGTTGTTTCCATACTACCTATTATATAGTTTTAAGCTACAAATAAATATTTATGTTAGTTGATAAGTGAGTCTTAAGACACAACTTCAAAAGGTTTTTGAATAAAGATACGAAAAACTTAAAAACTATTTTTTGGTTTTTCTCAAAAGAGAAAACGGGAATAGAGACGGGAATAGAGACGTGCCATTTGTATACTTTGGACTCGCACCTGAGTTATATAACCGAAGCTTTGTTCGATTATAATCAGGACAGACATCCCAATCAACTCTCCAAAATGCTTATTAGACGGCAAATTCTATGGGCGAATGTTCTGAATAGACAGAGCAAAATCTCAATAAAAAAACAGTGGGCTGAAAATCGAATACAGTAATATCCGCTTATATGCACGCCGGTTATAAGCATTTAACGCTTATATGCACCCCGACTTTAACAATTTTACTTTGGTATTTAAAATACCAACATATTTTCGTTTATATGCATTTCGCTTATATGCATATCTCGCTTTTATGCACCATAATAAAATAAAATTTTAAGAAATTGCTAATAAAAAATTCTTTTATATGCAGTCCTTAAAATTTTCATCAATATGTACTAAAAATGTGTACAAAATTTGTTCCATCACAATTCAAAAAATATACGTTACATCTCTATTGATACGTCAGCTATTCAGATGTTCCATCTCTATTACATATAAGTCAGCTGTGCGAATTTTAATTTTGAATTTGTGTCGTGAGTGAAAAATATAAAATTAAATAAAAATATTAATAAAAACCTACAAAATGAGTGCAAATAAACGAATAAGCTTGTCTATAAAGCAAAAAGTCGCAATTCTTAGTGAAGTTAAAGGCTGCACAAAGCAGGAAATTTGTAAGAAGTATGGGTGTTCTATGGACACTGTAAATCGAATTCTTAGAAATAAAAACTCAATTGTGCAAAGCAGCAAAACCAGCAATAATTTGTCTCAAAAAAGAGATCGCGTTGGAAAGTCCAATAAGGTGGACCAAGCAGTTGCAAAATGGTTTGACCAAATGCGGTTGTCTGGTGCTGTAGTGTCAACAAATATGATCATCGAAAAAGCTAAACCATTTGCCATTGCACTAAAGGAAGAATTTTATTCAAGTTCTTGCTGGCTATATAGATGGCAACGAAGAGAAGGCATAGATGTAAAAAAAATTCATGGGGAGTCATCATCAGCTGATCAAGAAGGTGCTGAAAGTTTCCGAACAATTCTTCCAAGTTTGATTGTCGAATACAATATCAAAGACATATTTAATGTCGATGAAATGGGATTAATTTTTAAAGCATTGCCTTCTTCCACGCTCAACAGGAATAATAATAAAATCTCTGGCATGAAGTCACCAAAAGATCGCATCACTATTCTTCTTTTGTGCAATGCATCAGGTGACTACAAAAAAATGTTTGCCGTAGGTAAACCGAAACAGCCTCGCTGTTTTAAAAGTAGAGAACTACCTTTGAGGTATTTTTCGGAAAAAAAAGCACGGATACGCAAGACATTTGTAGAAAAATAATAATAGCTTTCGATGAAGAAATGAATCAACAATACCGAAAGGTCATCCTTTTCGTGGATAATGCATCAGTTTACAAGCAGATAAACTTGAAGAACGTTTAAGTTTGCTATCTGCCCGCAATTACCACTTCCATTTTGCAACCGTTAGATCACAGGATTATTCATGCATTTAAAGCATACTATAGGCAAAACATAATACGAAAACAAATTTGCTTTGTAGAAGCTGGCAAAAAAATTGAAGACTTCAAAACATCCATTGATATATTAATAGCATTACACATAGCCAGGCGAGCATATTAGATGGTCACGCCTGAGACGATTTTAAACTGTTTCAAAGAGGTAATAACTTTAACTTTTAACTTTTTATTGATGAACATATTTTTGCATAATCCCTGTAGTGTAAATTCGTCTCACAATCACCAAATCTGCCAGGTGCAGAAGAACGAAAAGATGAGACGATGATGACTATTCATTCTAATTCTGAATCTGAAACCAATTTTGAAAATCGATTAATTTTGACAATGATTTGCCTTGCTATGCACCACCAAATGATGATGAAATTGTATCTGAACTTCTATTAAATGAAGACTCTGATGAAGACGGGGACCAAAATGATTCCCTAAGCAATTTACGAAGTTTTCTTCTATCAAAAAACAGGTGGTTGAAGAATTGGAAAAAATTGAACAATTTATTTTCTCAAAGTACTGTAATAATATTCAATCAAAAATTATGAATTTTTTTAAAAATAATTAATTTTCATTTGAGAACATTTATATAAAAACTAGCTGCACCCGGCAAACGTTGTTTTGCCCTCAATGCATTTTTTTATTTTAGTTAGAATCTGTATACACCTATATAAAAAAAATGTTTGTGCATATGTTAATATTAATTGAAAACTGTTAAAGAAAAACCATGTTTTTTTATGAAAGTGAAAATAAATATTTATTGTAACATATAAGAATGACCAATATATTTCTATTATAGTAATGCTAAAGAGTGAACAATATTTTTACTTTCATTATTCTCACAGTAAATGAATAAATTTTCTGGCTTTCCGACACGGGAACATGCCCCATATAGTTGTTCGTGGGAAAAACAACTGTTTTCGAAGTCCAAACCACATATTTGCAATGATTATCATTGAGATTTATTAATGATCAAAGCCCAATCTGATCGGAAATTGCAATCTTTTGAATGTTATCGGTGTGTCGGTAGGAATCATAGGAACTCTTGGCAGCAAAACATGTTATTCTTTAAATTTGCCTTTGAGAATTGTGGCCTCAATAACATTGGCCATTATTCTCTCAACAATTAACCTGGTTACATTACATAGTCTCGGAGCGTTGAGGTTACATAGCAAAATTATTGGAGAACCAACTTTTAATTTTAATAAATGTGGCGGTAGACCGGGCACATCCAGTGAATTCAAAAATTCTATTGGATAATTGACTGCTTTATTTTTTTCAACAACACTATCCAGAAATTTCAAAGAAAACGTTTCACAATGAATCATGTCCTGAATAACAACACTAATATTATCGTCATCGACATTGACATTTTTGCGGGGAAAAAAGCTCTTTCACTTAACCAATCATGGTTACGATATTGATTTTGAATGTCGGGGAATACATTTTCAATTAATTCATCGTTTGACGATATAAATTAACAAAAATCTTGTGGATATTTTAATAGTTTGACTGGTTGGGTAAATATTGATTTTACCATTGCCAAGATAAAGTAGTTGTTTTGAAAATTGGTCAGCCATTGGATCATTTTGTAATCGTACTCGCATGTTTGTTGTTAATTTTATAGTTTGAACACTACTCCATAATGTTGATGATTTTCAGCAGGCATTTATATCGTCAGCATAGGTTGATTTTGGTATGAGTGGCAATGTTTGACGAAGATCTCCAGATAATAAAATGAGAGCTCCACCAAAAAGTCTTTCATTGCCTTTCAAATCTTTTAAAGTTCTATGTAATGCTTCTAAGGAATGTTTGTGAGCCATGGTACATTCATCCCAAATAATAATAATGCATTTTTGCAGAACTTTTGCCATACTGGAATGTTTTTTGATTTTACAGACGGCATTCTCATTTGTTTGTATGTTTAACGGTGATTTGAGTGCTGAATGAGCTGTACGACCACCATGCAATAATGTAGAATATTTATATATAAAAACGTTTGTGAATTTTGTAACTTATAAAATTTATATTAATTTGACAACTCATTATTTTTCGAATGACAGCGCCATCTACCGGGACTAATAAAAAATGTTTGGCATCATCTAACATACATATATGTACATTCTTAGTTTCATTAAAATCGCACCGTAAATAAGAATATTCGAATAACTTTACCCCAGCGCCACCTACCGGGTCCATTTACACAATCAAAAATTTCTTATGACGAAACATACATACATTCTGAATTGCAGTCCAATCGCGTTGAAAATAAGAATTTTGTTTATAACTTGACCCCAACGCCAGCTAAGGGGTTAAAACTAAAAAAAAAAAAAACACAGAAGAGCTCGAATCAAACCTATGGTACAAATCTTACCTCGACAGCTCTTATGGTTCCGGAGATCGTTCGTTACAAACAAATGCACCAACGTTTTTATATATATACAGATTGAAAGCAGATTAATTATAATTTAAGGTAAAATGGGACGAAAAGGGGGGATTTGGTAATAAAAAAATGTATGGCTACCTTACCTGTAGATAAAAAGTGTATAAAACTTTAGGTAAATACATATTACAAAAAAAGTATTTTGTATAGCATACATTGTTAGTGGTATAAGTAAATATCTGAATTAAAAAAAGGGGGCGGTGATGTGGGCGTGGTTCATAGTTATATGGTGACGCTAACAGTATTAAGAGCAATATACTACCAAATAAAAAAAAAATCCGTTGGAAGGAACAAATTTGTACAGAGAACAAAAAGTTTAAAATTTTCAAACAAAATTTGGCGTGAAAAGGGGCGTGAAAGGGGCGTGTCGTAAGAAATGTTTATTTCTACCTCGCCTGGAGTATAATGTGTATGCAATTTGAAGTAAATCTGTTAAAAACTATATGGGAGCAATTACATAATTTTAAAAAAGTGGGCGTAAAAGTGGGCGTGGTCGAAAAAAAGTACCCTATTAATCATGCCAGAGTCCCAGTTAAATGCTGTGAAAATTTCAGGAATATCGGTCCAGAGGTTTGGTCTCCTATAAGGTACACACAAACAAACAAACAAACAAATAAACAAACACACATTCAATTTTATATATATAGATTAAATTTGAATTAGAACATTATATGTATGTATTTTAAAATCTTATTTTAAATTATTGATCGATCTCAATAAAAACGTCTTTAAGACAATTTTACTAAAATTTGCGTACATATTCACTTTTTAGAATTAACAAGTATGTAACAAAGTTTTTACATATGCACCACTAATGCAACTACACGAGTTTTTATACAAGCACTGCCGTTTATAAGCACTAAAAGTAGTCCAAATTAAGGAATGCATATAAGCGGGTATTACTGTAATTTATTATATGCACCTAAAACTAGCTATAACCAAGCCCTACTAAAGAAAGCAGCTGAAACAAGCAGAATATATAGAAAGCTTGACCCAATGGCAGGAATCAGATACATGATAGACGAGTTACGGTTAGAAGAAGTAACGTGGATCTTCAAGACAACCTAATGCTAATAATTATCAGTTAAATAATTTAGACTTATGCCAACTTTGTAATTTGAAAGAAAAAGAATGTATTATAGGCCGATGTAATACTCTGAAAGGGTTTAGAATTTTACATTTTACAAAATCTTTACTTAGTGAAATTGAAATAATAAATATTTTAGAAAATAATATTTACACATAAAAACATGTGCAAATTACAGAAACTTTTGATGTTTAAACAGCTATACGCGCAGGGGGGTAAATTTCAAAAATAGCGTAACATGTAAGCGTAACATGTGAGCGTAAGATGTGAGTCATAAGAAAAAATGTGATTGTATCGGTGAAAAAATTATGATATTATGACAACCTGTTTGAAAATTAAAAATAAAAAATAAAAAAATTAAAAAAAAAAATGAAAAATAAAAATTTGAGTAAGATCTATATGACAATTTGGATCTCAGTGCAATTTATGTCGATTTCATAGGGGTAATTTGTATGGGGGCTAGGTCTGAACATGGACCGATTCTCATCCATTTCAATAGCGTTTATGGCCGATAAAAGCTTAAGAACCAGATTTCATCAAAATATATTCATATTTGCGACCTGCAGTTTGATTACAAGCTTTACATGGACACACAGACGGACGGACGGACATCGTTAAATCGAATCAGTTAGTGATTCTGATTCGATCGGTATAATTAAAGATGGGTCTAGGTCAAATATTTTTGGTAGTTACAAACAGCAGCACAAAGTCATTATACCCAAACCACACAGTGGTATAGGGTATAATAAGAAATGAAAAATGAAAAACGAAAAATTAAAAAAAAATTAAAAAAAAATTAAAAATGGAAAATAAAAAATTAAGAATAAAAAGTAAATATTAAAAATAAAAAATAAAAAAAAAACACAAAGGAAAAATAAAAAATAAAAAAAATTAAAAGGAAAAATGAAAAATAAATAATGAATAACAAAAAATAAAACTAAAAAAATAAAAGTGAAAAATAAAAAATGAAACATGAAAAATAAGAAATGAAAAATGAAAAACTAAAATTAAAAATGAATAATGAAAAATTAAAAATTAAATAAAAAAAATAAAAAATGAAATATAAAAAATGAAAATTTAAAAATGAAAATTTAAAAATAAAAATTGAAAAATTAAAAATTGGAAAATGAAAAATTTTAAAAAAAAAATTAAAAATGAAATATTAAAAAAAAAAAAAATTAAAAATGAAAAACGAAAAATGAGAAACGAAAAATTAGAAATGAAAAATAAAAAACGAAAAATTAAAAATAACCGGTTAAAATAATAAATAATAATAATAATAAGTGATATGCTTTCTGTTTGATTTTAAGAAAGTGCTATAAAAAATCTTTAATTACTAAATGTTTACTCATTTCCCCTGCGATCGGACTCACATGATTTTTTTTAATAGCAGAGTTTAATCATTAGGAATATTAAAATTTTTGTTTCTTTAAATAGTCTGCCGAAAATATGTCGTCATATTGTCAAAGTAGAATATAGATATGACCTTGCCAGTGCAATACTGTAGCAACTCAATATATTTATGTATATAGATTTGAGATATTATGGTTTAAAGTTTTATCATTTAGTACAAATTGTTCTGTGTAGTGTAAGAATATTTATTCTAATTTCAGTGAAAAAAGTAAAATTTTGAGATGTTGTAATATTCCTTTCATCCTTTGAGACTCTTTTAGCCCAATAGAGCAGTTTTCGGAAAACAGTAACATTTTGAGATGTTACAGTATTGTACTGGCGAGACGATATATTCTTAATTTAATCCTTTTTATATTTATATTAAATTTTTAATTGTTAAATTTAAAACGAAAATAAAGAAGTTTTATATAATCTTAGTTAATGGAAAATACAAAAACAAAAAAATCATGTTCCATTACGCTGTAAGAACCAAAAAAAAATATGTATGGTTGCTGCAGCGACGTCACAAAAGTATTAGATTTTAAGAGAAAATTGTTCCATTAGCCTTTAATTCATGCTGTGTTTGGTTTATTTATATTGATAACATTAATATATTTATTTATTTACAATGTTAAGGGAAAAGCTATAACAACGATGGTCTTAAGCTTATTGTAGTTACACCCTACACCACTATGTGGTTTGGGTATAATGACTTGGTGCTACTGTTTGTAACTGAAATTCCTTCTTCAACAGAATCACTTTCTGAGTCGATTTAGCGATGTCCGTCCGTCCGTCCGTCTGTACGTCTGTGTTTCCATGTGTAATCTTGTTCAAACTACAGGTCGCAAATATGAATATATTTTAATGAAATTTTGTATATAAGCTTCTCTTGGCCAAAAGATGAACGCTGTTGAAATTGGTGAAATCCGGTCCATGTTTAGAACTAGTCCCATTACAAATGACCCCTGTGAAATTTACATAAATTGCCATAAGATCCAAATTATCATATAGATCTCAGTCAAATTGGGTTTGTGTGTGTTTATTATATACATTAATTGAGTTGTCCAAAAATAATCCGTGTAGAACACTTTTTAGTCACAGGCCCCATATAGAGCGGCTTCCCGAGCTTCACTTCAATCTATCAAAAAAACCAAAATATTGCACAGCACAGATTTTTCTCAAATTTGGTTTGTGTATATATTTTCAAAATATAAGTGACTTTAGCAAATACGGTCAGAATCGGTCCATTTTTCGACCTAGCCCCCATATAAATATAGTAACCGATATGAACTTTTTCATATCAGCAGCCAAAAAAATTAATAACAATGCCACTCAAATTTGATTTGTACTTATTTTCTATATCGAATTAGTTGGACCGAAGAGATAGGGTCCCTAAACCATGGCATAGAGTATCGTATAGTCGGTCCAGGACGACTATAATTTTCTTACTTGTTATAATTATTATTGTTGTTATTATTGAATTGAGAAAAAAATATGTCTGATGAAAATTATGATGAAGATGATGATAAAGAAGATGGTGATAAAAAAAGATAATAATATCGATGAAGAGAGTGATGATGATAATGGAGCAGAATATTATGATAACAATGATTTCCATCCAATAGCTATTCCACCATTCTTGTCTAAAGTCCTGGAAAACATTATGCATATGCAAATGGATGAATATATCAAAATTAATTATCTTTTAACTGATAGACAGTCAGGATTCAGGCAAGGAAGGAGCTGCATCACCGTTTTGATTGATGTGGTAGAAAATTTAAGAATAAATATGGACAATAAAATGGTATGTTTCCTTGTACTCTTAGATCACAGCAAAGCATTTGATACTGTTGATCATGCAATACTAGTCTCTAAACTCAAAAAACTTTTTTATTTTTCAAACTCTGCATGTAAACCAGTATTATTATACCCTTCAGATAGATATCAATCTGTGACCTTAAATGATAAGATCTCCAATGCCTTGCGTGTCAATGGAGGAGTCCCACAGGGGTCTATCCTTGGTCCTTTGTTCTTTTGCTTGTACATAAATGTCCTACCTAATGTTCTTACCCATTGTAATATTCAGATGTATGCCGACGATGTACAGTTATACGCCAGTATGAAAATTGACAACATTAGGAATTCTATAGATTCTATTAACCATGACCTAGGAAATAACATAGCTGGGCTAGTATTAATGGGTTGTGCCTTAATCCAACTAAGTCGAAGTGTATTTTTATCACGAGAAACAACATACAATTGAATATTGATGGTCAAATTAAACGAAAAAACACAAATATAGAGCTTGTGCAGACCTCAACAAATTTGAGTATAATATTCAACTCTCAACTTTCGTGGTCAAATCACATAAACTCAGTAGTGGGAAGAGTTCATGCAATGCGTAGGAACCTGTGGGCACTCCAATTGTCAACGCCGTTTAATATAAGAATGCTCTTAGCGAACACATACTTAATACCAGTCCTCTTGTAAGGTTGTGAAATATTTGCGAATTGTGATAGTTATGATTTCCGAAAAGTTAATGTTACCTATAATAATATACCAAATATGTATTTAATAAGAAATGTAATGATCGTATATCCTCATATTCTTATCAGATATACAATATGCGTTTTGAAAACTTGCTAAAATACAGGAGTTTAAAAATGATGAACAAAATCCTATATCTGAAAGAACCAGATTATCTCCTTCAGAGTATAACGTTTAAAAGGTCAAATCGGGGTTACAAGCTTATTCAACCGAGATTCCATTATATGCATTCTGAACGTCAATTCTTTGTCTATACATCCCGTCTTTGGAACAACTTGCGCAATAATATTCAATCGATCAGCAACATACATCTTTTTAAACAAGAACTGTTAAAACTATATTAAAACTATATTAAATCATTAAAGAAATCTAACATTTTTAAAATTTAAAAATAATACCATTTTTTGTTCACATTAAATGTTTATAAATGTTAATATTTTACACTCTATATTTTAAATTGTATATTTAATATTTAATTTCTAATAGTTTTTAAGATAATTATATAACTTATGAATCTGTATTAACAAAATTGTGACACACTATTAATCTAGCACTATAACTTATAAGAATTCGATCTTGTTGTGCTAGAATTTCAATAAAGAATAATAATAATAATAAATAATAAAAAAAAATCCTTTAAATCCTTTATAATGATGATAATGAAGATTATGATAATTGGGATAACTTTGATGAGTTTGATAATGCAGAATTATATTAATATTTTGTTAAAAAACAAAACAAAATTAAACTTTAAATTTGGGCCATTTTTGAATTATATGTGGAGTTTTAAATGAGAATATGATAAATTCAGGTAATAATGTAAATTTTGTATTATACCAATAATATGTTACCTTCGGCTACTTATTTTTCCAAAAATGGAAATTATAATGGTGACGGTGAAGGCGAAGATTATTATAATGAATTTAATGATGATTGTGAAGTAAATGATGACAATGAAGTAAATAATAATTTTCACATTAACGATGATTAATATGATAAATTGTGATTTTCCAAAAAAAGACTTACAAATGAAATTGTTTTTTTAATACTTTTTTCTGAAATGGTTTTTTTATGTGTTTATGCTTATTCATCAACAAAAAAATATATAATTTTTCTAATGTGACTTTTTTGAGTTAAATTTGTAGAGTTATGGAATTTGGAGAAAATTTTAATTTAAAATTTTCCTAATATATATAAATACATATTAAATATTTACTAGCAGACTCCAGCCCTCGAAATTCGAGTGCAAATTCTAGGAAATTTTATTTTTTCATTAAATAAAGACCCTAAAGGTATGCTAATCAATTATAACCAATTCACAAATCGACACAAAAAACAAACTCATTTTTATTACAAACACATTAACAAATTTAATAAACACACACATTGCATTGTATAATTTTATGTATGTGTTAGTAGCAACTTTAAATGCAATTTATTCAAAATAAAGGAACAAATTAAAAAATCTGTAAATCTGCAAATCGGCTAAAAAGAAATACCTTTCAAATAATATACGTTTGGTCAAAATCGGGATAAAACGGTAGAACAAAACAGCAGTCACAAGAAATCGCCTAGCCTATTAATATTATAGATAAATGCCTTAATTGTATGTCCACAACTGTATCTATAAATATTTGGCATGTTATGGTATAACACTAGACTTACCAATCCATATGTAGTTGTGTTTAAAATTATTTAAAGTGCACCAAATTTCAAAAATTAAACAAATATGTATGTATTATTAATACGAGAGAATATAATTGCCAACATTTCTTCAATCATTCAATATGACTGGTATTTAACATGCAGTGTTAAAAAGCGGTTTTGGTTATACTAACCGCTTTTGAAAACCATTTAATATTGGCCTGCTGTTCTGTAATTAATTGTAAATAATAAATCCATTACAAATAAATTAATATAACCACAACAATGAAAGTTTCAACAAATGAAAAATGAAAATACAAATAGATTTTATGAATGCCTTTATAAATGTTTGCAGATATTCAACTGTATGCCAGTGCTAAAAGTACGAATGTCAGTAACTTTATACAATCTATTAACAATGACTTAAACGTGCTCCTACCTTGAAAAAACTTCATAATCCTACCTTTGTGTAGTTTTCTACTTCTTGTAGGTTTTTATATGAAAATAGGTTTAATTTGTAAACAAAAATTATTTTATTTAAAGAAAAATCAGTTTTACGTATGTCTTTGCATATAAAGTGATGAATGGGGCATAATTCTACATATTTCCTATGCAGGGAACACAATCAATTTAGTGTTGGTGCACCTTGCAAACGGTTTTTTTTCGCAAAGACAACAAGCTAACTCATGATTATAATTTGCTTTCTCGTTCTTGAACGAAACATACGAAACTGTCTTTTTTTCAAGTAATGGAATGCGCGAGGCAGAGTTTAGTTCAGGTATATGCTACCACACAGAAGTCGTTTTTTCTGCGCCATGTGCGGTTGGGGAAGAGCAAGTTCCAGATCACGCAAAAAACGATGCTTTGCATGTTTTTGCTAGTTTATTTTTTTGATGCACAAACGTCTATACGCGCAGGGAGATAAATTTATATTTACCAAAACAAGTAACAAAATTATAGTCGGCCTAGACCCACTATACGATACCCTATACCATGCGTCTAGGGACCCTATCTCTTAGACCCAACTAACTGGATATAGAAAATAAGCATAAACTAAATTTGAGTGGGATTTTTATTAATTTTTTTGGCTGCAGATATGAAAAAGTTCATATCGGATGCTATATCTATAAGGGGATTAGGTCCAAAAATGGACCGATCCTGATCATGTTGGGTAAAGTCTCTTGTATTTTGCAAAATTATATACAAACAAAATTTGAGAAGAATCGGTGCAATATTTTTGTTTTTTGATAGATTTAAGTGAAGATCGGGAAGCAGCTCTATATGGGGCCTATGACTAAGAGTTGTCACATAGGGTCATTTTCGGACTACTAATTAATGGACGTAATAAATACATACAAACCCAATTTGACTTAGATTTATATGATAATTTGGATCTTATGGCAATTTAAGTCGATTTCATAGGGGCCATTTGTATGGGGGCTAGGTCTGAACATGGATCGATTCTCACCAATTTCAACACCGTTCTTCCCATGGCCGGTGAAAGCTTATGTACCAAATCTCATCGAAATATGTTCATATTTGCGACCTGCAGTTTCATTACAAGCTTTACATGGACACACAGACGGACGGACGTATGGACGGACGGACATCGTAAAATAGAATCAGATAGTGATTCAGATTCGATCGTTATAATAAAAGATGGGTCTAGGTCAAATATTTTTGGTAGTTACAAACAGCAGCACAAAGTCATTATACCCAAACCACATACTTTTATAGGGTATAAATAGCGTAACATGTGAACCGTAAGACAAAATCGGTGTGACTTATGATTGGATTGGTGAAAAAGTTATTACATGTACTAACCTGTTTGAAAAGGAAAACTGAAAAATAAAAAATAAAAAATGAAAAATTAAAAATGAAAAATGAAAAATAAAAACAGAAAAATAAAAAATTAAAATTAAAACATGAAAAATTAAAAATGAAAACCGTGAAATGAGAAATGATAAATAAAAAATGAAAAATGAAAAATAAAAAATGAAAAATGAAAAAATAAGAAATGAAAAATAAAAAATGAAAAAAAATTAAAATGAAAAATAAAAATTTAAAATGAAAAACGAAAAATTTAAAGTGAAAAATAAAAAAATGAAAAAAAAAAAATGAAAAAAAAAATAAAAATGAAAATTAAAATTGAAAAAAAGAAGATAAAAATGAAAAATGAAAAATAAAAAATTAAAAAAAGAAAAATTAAAAATGGAAAATGAAAAACGAAAAATTAAAAATAAAAATGAAAAATGAAATGTAAAAATGAAAAATGAAAAATAAAAACGAAAAATGAAAAATAAAAATTGAAAAACAAAAAATGAAAAATAAAAACGAAAAATAAAAAATGGAAAATGAAAAATAAGAAATGATAAATGAAAAACGAAAAATTCAAAATGAATAATGAAAAATGAAAAATAAAAAATGAAAAATCAACAATGAAAAAAAAAAATAAAAATGAAAAATCAAAATTGAAAAAAAGAAAATAAAAACAAGTAAGAAAATTATAGTCGGTCTAGACCGACTATACAATACCCTATACCATGCGTTTAGAAACCCTATCTCTTAGGCCCAACTAACTGGACATTGAAAATAAGCAAAAACCAAATTTCAGTGGGATTTTTATTAATTTTTTTGGCTGCAGATATGAAAAAGTTCATATCGGATGCTATATCTATAAAGGGACTAGGTCCAAAAATGGACCGATCCTGATCATGTTTGGTAAAGTCTCTTGTATTTTGTAAAAATGTGTACAAACAAAATTTGAGAAGAATCAGTGCAATATTTTTGTTTTTTAATAGATTTAAGTGAATATCGGGAAGCAGCTCTATATGGGGTCAAAGGGATCATTTTTGGACTACTCATTAGTGGATGTAATGAACGCATACAAACCCAATTTGAGTAAGATCTATATGACAATTTGGATCTTATGGCAATTTATGTCGATTTCATATGGGTAATTTGTATGGGGGCTAGGTCTGAACATGGACCGATTCTCACCAATTTCAATAGCGTTCATCCCATGGCCGATAAAAGCTTATATACCAAATTTCGTCAAAATATATTCATATTTGCGACCTGCAGTTTGATTACAAGCTTTACATGGACACACAGACGGACGGACGGACGGACGGACGGACGGACGGACGGACGGACGGACGGACGGACATTGTTAAATCAACTCAGAAAGTGATTCTGATTCGATCGGTATAATTAAAGATGGGTCTATGTCAAATATTTTTGGTTGTTACAAACAGCAGCACAAAGTCATTATACCCAAACCACATAGTGGTATAGGGTATAATGAAAAATGAAAAATAAAAAGTTAAAAAAAGAAAAATTAAAAATGGAAAATGAAAAACAAATAACAAAAAACTAAAAATAAAAATGAAAAATTAAATATAAAAATGAAAAATAAAAAATAAAAAATAAAAAATAAAATATAAAAAATAAAAAATGAAAAATGAAAAATGAAAAATTAAAAATAAAAAATGAAAAGCGAAAAATTCAAAATGAATAATGAAAAATAATAAATGAAAAATCTAACATGAATAATAAAAAATGAAAAATGGGAATTGAAAAAGAAAAATATAAAATTAAAAATCATAAATGAATAATGAAAAATGAAAAATAAAAAAGAAAAATGAAAAATACAAAATTAAAAAATAAAAATAAAAAATGAAAAATGAAAAATGAAAAACGAAAAACGTAAAATGAAACAATGAAAATTAAAAAATAAAAAATGAAAAATAAAAAATGAAAAATAAAAAATTAAAAATGTAAAATTAAAATAAAAAACGAAAAAATAAAAATTTACCGATTGAAATAATAAATAATAATAAATATTTTTATATAAGCAGAGCCCCTGCAGTTGATTGCTAGAAGTGATACATAGATGATACTTTCTGCTTGATTTTAAAAAAGTGCCATAAATAAACCTTTAATTACTAGATGTTTACACATCTACCCTGTGATCGGACTCACTTGATTTTTTTTTTTGCTAATTAGTGTTAATTCCAAAAGTATATGAAAGTATTGTACTAAGTTCAATAAATAGTTGCACTCAAGACTGATATGTTAATCATGTTACTAAATATATCCATTTACCGGCCGCCTGTTGGTTTTCCGTTTACAGCTGTATCCAGAAATCATTTTGCCAACTGTGTCAACTTCACGCTTAGTTCGGTTGAAATATGATATTATTTCTGGTAGCTTCTTTTCAACAGTCTCGACTTCTGGCGTGGTGTGAAGACTACTCTGCAACACTGTGCATTTAAATCTTTTACAACCTAGGAAATATGTGTAATATCTTTGGTAAATTGGAATATACGCGGAAAAAGTGGAGCCTTTTTGCATTGGTGGAATCGAGCGCATGTTCTTATACATTGTTCAAACCATTATCGATCTGTTTTGTAGTAATTGGCCCAACTCATAAGACGTGAAGATCTTGTACATTGTAATGTTATGACATTTTGCGCCTTCGACCTGATGCAATAAAACTCATATTCCTTGATTTTTTTTGGAGCAGCTTCACCAGCTTTCCCAAGGTATGGCTGTATTTTCCAGACAAAGAAGGTTTTTGGACATACGAGTACCCACAATTGCAAACCATATCTCTCTGGTTTGCTTTGCATAAATAAACAATCGCCATGGAAACCAGATAGCTTTTCGTCTGCAGTGATGCAAGGGTTGAAAAGCATTGGTAACATTTCAGATCACATATCCCACAGATGAC
Organism: Cordilura impudica; assembly: GCA_963682025.1. NCBI lineage: Eukaryota > Metazoa > Arthropoda > Insecta > Diptera > Scathophagidae > Cordilura > Cordilura impudica. The sequence continues at coordinate 61,683,864 of OY821521.1, forward strand.
GAATTGGAGCAAAATTATGCACAGATCTGTTTTTTCGACGATTTTTTTTATCACCGAAGCGAATAATTTTGGTCAAGTACTCAAACTGTTTTTCCAACACAATTTTTCTGAAAATAGGAGGATCGAAAGTGATATGGAACAGCTCGTTATTCACATATATTCAGTAACATTCAACATACTTGTGAACGCCAGCTAGTATCAATGGTTTTCATTATTTAGCCCGCTAAATGCATACATTTTCCAAAATGATTTTCTCAATAGTGGTGGAAAAAATATCAAGAAAGCATCCTTGATACTATTCACGCGCGATGAAGTAGTATTGGTAGTATCTGGTCGTAGTCTCAACACATTAGCGGTTCGATTGTTTGCATGGCTGTTGCGCTCCAAAGCTTGTTGTCATTTGACACAAACAAAAGCTCAATATCAGCAAAATCAGCACCGGCATCAACTTTTGCATCAAAAGTCCATAGCCTACCATTCACAAAATACGTATAATTGTTTGGTTTCTTGCTTTCTTTTAACACTTGTCGTACAAGGTACTACTTTCATACAACTTTCCTATGCCGAGTAGAAAACTACACCAAACATACCAAATTGAAGTTGTCGAAAAACAACGATCCATGCATGATCTGAAACTCAAATTAATCTATTTTGGTTCATATACATGATAAAGAAAAAGTCAAGAAAAATGGACAACTAAACTTTAACAGTTTTAGAGATTTTTGAAAAAAAAAAAAAAATTAGTTTTCTACACCAAGGTAGGACTACGGTTAAAGAACATTCATAATTGGGCTAAGTTTAATGGATTGTGTCTAAATCCAACTACATATGTGACACTAGAAATTGACAAGAATATAAAAATTAACAACGCAAATATTGTTTTCGTTCAACGCACAATAAATCTAGGAATAATTTTCAATACTCAACTTTCATGGACAAACGACATAAACTCTGTTGTTGCAAAGGTACACGCGATGTTAAGGAATCTTTGGGTTTTCGAACTGTCAACGCCATTTGAGATAATAATGCTCTTAGAAAAAACTTATCCTACACTTGTCCTTCTTTATGGATGCGAAGTATTTGCAAACTGCAATAGCGTTGATTAGACTGGTCTTAAGAAATTTTTTTCTTTAATAGATATATGTGCGTTGTTTAAAATACGATATTTGCTGTCATAAATGCGGTCTTCATTTCTACAAATGCAGTGCATTGTGTTGATTTCAGGAAAAAGGGTTATGGAAAGGAGGAGAGAGGAATTGTATTTGTGGATATTTGACTTAAATTTTATTAGATTATAACTGTCAGGAAAGACCAGTGCGGGGAGTTTATTCCACACACGGCTATTTCGACTGACAAACGAATTTTGAATTAACTCATAGAAAAATTTTCAGAGATTACAAATTTGCTACGCTCAATAAAATCAGATTTTTAGCTTAGGAGATATAACCCTTCAAAGTTCACCGATTTTCAGTTAAAAAAAATTACACAATTTTTTGGCAATTTGGTCCAGTTTTAAGTGGAATATAAACAAGTAAAAAAATTATAGACGGTCTAGACCGACTGTATGATACCCTATACCATGTTTAGAGACCCTATCTCTTAGGCCCAACTAATTGGATATAGAAAATAAGCATAAACCAAATTTAAGTGGCATTTTTATTAATTTCTTTGGCTGCAGATATGAAAAAGTTCATATCGGTTGCTATATCTATATGGGGACTAGGTCCAAACATGGACCGATCCTGACCATGGTCGGTAAAGTCTCTTGTATTTTGCAAAAATATATACAAACAAAATTTGGGATGAACTATACGACAATTTGGATCTTATGGCAATTTATGTCGATTTCATAGGCGTCATTTGTATGGGGGCTAGGTCTTAACATGGACCGATTCTCACCAAATTTCGTCAAAATATACTCATATTTGCGACCTGTAGTTTGATTGCAAGGTTTACATGGACACACAGACGGACGGACGGACAGACATCGTTAAATCGACCCAGAAAGTGATTCTGATTCGATCGGTATAATAAAAGATGGGTCTAGGTCATATATTTTTGGTAGTTACAAACAGCCGCACAAAGTCATTATACCCAAACCACATAGTGTTATAGGGTATAAAAATTGGGTAAATAATCGTAATCCTTTTTTCTGTTGATTTATGTATTTATTCAGTATTTTATAGGTTCTCCAGCTAAATTGTTATTTACCACCATCTATTTTTTTTTTTTTACTATTTTTCAGCCTTGATGGAAAAAATTTTTTTTTTTTTTATTTTTTTATTTATCTATACTAATAATAATGTGTGTTTGTTTGTTTGTTTGTTTGTAGGAGGTAGTCTCTGTAACTACCCATCTGATCTTCCTAAAATTTTCACAAAGTCTTACTGCGGATATGGGAAGTGCTATAGGCAACAATTTTTAAATATTTTTGGTGGGCGTGGCACCTACCACACAAAGTAAATTTTTAATATCATATACATATATTGAGTACTATGATAAGGAGAGCTTTGCAAATTTGTGTGAGGTCACCTATTGTTAATATTAGTAGCTACGCCGTAAATGGGCGGGATCGGATAAGTTGGCGTGGCACCTCCCATACAAGTAATAGTTCAATATTATATATCTCGAGTAATGTGATAGAGAGAGCTTTTCAAATTTTTCTGATGTCACCTAATATTAATATGAGTAGTCGGATGCAAAATGGACAGTATCGGACCAATAGGCGTGGCACCTGCCATACAAACTAAATATAAAATGCCACATATCTGGTGTACTGTAATAGTGAGGGTCTTGGGACTTTGTGTGAGCCCATAAGTAGTTCATTTGATTAGTTAGACAAAAAATGGGCATGATCGGAGCAGTGGGGGTAGTACAGCCCATACAAAGTAAATATATGATGTCATATAACTGGTGTGTTAAAAAAGGAAGCTTTGACACTTTACACGAGCCTATCAAATCTTAGTATGAGTAGTCGAACAAAAAATTGGCAGGTTCACACCATTGGGCGTGGCACTCCCCATGCAATGTAACTATTTAATGTAATATATCAGAGTACTGTAAAAGTGAGAGCTTTGTGGCTTTGCGTGAGCCCATAGGTTCTTTGTGTGATTAGTCGAACAAAAAATGGTCGTGATCGGAGCAGTGGGCGTAGCACCGCCCATGCAAAGTAGATATCTAATACCATATAACTGGTGTGCTATAAAAGGGGAAGACTCGACATTTTGCATGAGGCCATCAGATATTAATGTGAGTAGTCCAATTAAAATTGGGCGGGATGGGATTAGTGGGCGTGGTACTTCCTATGTAAAAAATATGAAGCACTACGAAAGCGAAAGTCTTTTCACAAGTTCATTAGTTACCAATGTGATTTGTCGTGGAAAATATATCGTCAAAATCAAAAATCGCCAAACCCAAAAATCGCGAAAAATTAAAATCGCCCAATAAACAAAAATCTTCAAAATCAAAAATGGGCAAAACCAAAAATCGCTAAAAAGAAAAATTGCCAAATGATATTCGAAGTTCAAGGCGAATAGTTAAGTGTTGCCAGATCTAATATGGGTAATCCATCTTATTCTCATGGGCAGCTACATGTACCTTGCTGCAGGATAGGAACACCGAAAAATCTGATAATTGTTGTACCGAATGAAGAAACAAAAAACTTTGTATATCAGCATCAACAAGCATTAAAATAAAAAAATCTATACTAATAATGTATACTAACATAATAAAGGGGTAATATTTGTTTGTTTGTGTGTTTGTAGGAGGTAATATCCGTAACTACTCATCTGATCTTCCTGACATTTTCACATGGTCTTACTGCGGATATGGGAGTGTTACAGGCTGTAATTTTATTCAATATTTTTAGTGGGCGTGGCACCTCCCATACAAAGTAAATTTTTAATATCATATATATGAAGTACTGTGATAGAGAAAGCTTTGGAAATTTGTCTCAGGTCATCTATTATTAACGTGAGTAGTCAGACAAAAAATGGGCGGGATTAGACAAATGCGCTTGGTACCCCCACACAAACTTAATATTAAATGTGATATATCTGAATTACTGTATTAGTGAGAGCCTTGGCACTTTGCGTGAGCGCTTTCATAACGATTCGGAAGGGGGGGAGGGGGAGGGTGTAGCGAGGAACACCAGGTTACATCTAGTAGATAATAACTTTAAAATATAAAAAACTTGAAAAAGAAATTAAAAAATATAATATAGTTTAAATTCTTGTTTTTTTTTTAAGTTAACGTAAACATTATTTTTTTCATGCCGTTAACAAATTTCGAATTAGATAACCCATAGGTAAGCATCTAGAAGGCGTAGCATGTTATTCAAACAGTTATTTTATGGTTGGATAATTATCTATCATATGCCTTTTAATCTATTTGATTATCTCAATCGGTTCAAAAGATATGATTTTTGCAACGAAAAAACTCAAATGGCGCCACTATGCGACAGTGCCTTCTGGTGCCTAGAGTCGCCCAAAGTACCCAAGTGTGTTTATATAGGGAAAATATTTTTTTTCAGATTTTGCGAAAATTTCATTCTATAGTTTATTTTTTTCGACAAGTTGTTATAAGAGTACTCTGACATGAAGTATTTTTTTATTACCAACATGGAAAATTTTTTTGATAAAATTTTGAAAACTCCTTTTTTAAGTTTTTAGAAATATTCTTAAACAGAACTTCAAAAAAAGGATCTAGCATATCAAGGTTTTGTTAAATATATGTTGGAGATTATCTGTGTGAATTTTTAGGTCAATTCCTTCGCCAGAATTTTTTTACATAAGTTTTTTGCATGAGTTTTTAACATGAGTTTTTAAAAAACGAGCAAGATACGACAACGTTTATATATATTCCATATAAAGTTTGGCCAAATAGTCCACTCTAATGTATGTATGTACCCAAATAAAAAAACCTAAAATAATATTGACAGTTTTACTGGTTTTACTGGTCTTTTGTTTGCAGTGTTGTGAATAACAATTATAAGGTATTTGGTACTAGGAAAATTAATAACAGTTTTAAATTGTTAAAAATCTTATAACTTTACTATTTTAGGAACAAGTCCCAACACAATTTTCATTTCTCGCAGAGAACTTTACAATATTATGCAAAATGTAGATTCTAATAAACATATTGATAAAATCAAATATCTGCGAATGGAATTAATCAAACGTGTCAACCCAACGGATATGAAGGATTTTCTTAAAAGATTAAATTACTTTTGCACGGATTTTAAGTCTCGGTTTGAAAAAGTTAAAAGAACAGAGGCTCTATTTTTCAAATATAATGCCAATTGGTTGGATTCTTCAATAACGTTTGTTAAAATGAAAGAATCCTCATCAAAGCGAGGTCGAAAGGACCTATCATTTGAAGTTTGTAAAGATAACACAAAAGCAAAAAAAGTAAAGAAATTAGAGATAGTGTTCCTTTGCCTATTTTAACACATGCAGCGCAAATGAGTTTGAGAACTTCTGGTCAAACCCATGCATCACAAATACTTAAAGAAATTACATCATCTCCAACAAAAACGATAAAATATAAAAAAAGCATCAGTAATGTATCGCAGCAGTTGAGTGCAGAAGAAGCTCTTACTGTTCTAGTAGAAGCAAAATTAACTCGAAGCCAATACGATATTATTAGAAAAGCTGCTCCAGATAAATTTCCTTCCTACAGTAAAGTTCAACAAGCTAAACAAAAATGTTACCAGAAACGTGATAACTTGAAAATTTGTGAAACTTCAGCTCAAGTAAGTCTACAAGATCTTTTAGATCATACTATTGAGCGTCTAGTCGAGATAAAACAAACCGAAATTATTTCTTTAAGCCATGAACAACTGTCCAAAATAACATTATTTTCTAAATGGGGATTTGATGGAAGCTCTGGACTAGTTCCTATAAACAAGCATTTCATGGCTTAAATTCTAGTGATTCTTCTGTATTCATTACATCTATTGTAACACTGAGATTAGTTTGCAATGACAAAATAATTTGGCAAAATCTTCGTCCATCTTCCACTAGATTCTGTAGACCTTTAAAAATAGAATTTATAAAGGAAACAGCAACTACTGCAAAACTTGAAAAGGAACGGGTTGAAAACGAAATTGAACTTCTTTTGGATTCCGTAGTTTTATTAGGAGAAAAATCAATAAAAATAAATCACAAACTTATGTTAGTCAACATCCACACAAAAGTGCTACATGTGGTTTAACAAGCAAGGATTTTAATTCAGTTGATAGAATGATTGGTAATGAAGTAAATACAGAAACTTTACAGTTTGGTTTATCTATACTTCACTTATCATATAAAATTCCAATCAAAAAATGGCATGCTAGGTCTGATGATGATAAAAAAATGGTTTCAGTAACAAAATTACGGATTCAAAAAGACTTTAGACTTTAGAGAGAAAACTGGACTGATCGTGGACCAACCAAAGCCAGGTTTTGGAAACTCTAATGATGGCAACACTGCCAGATGGTTTTTTCAAAATGCAGATGTTTCTGCTCAAATCACAAAAGTTGATGCAAAATTGATGGAAAGAATGCATGTGATACCTATTGCTGTATCTTGCGGGCACGAGATTCACGTAGAAAAATTTAGAAAATATACTCAGAATACAGCCAGACATTTTGTTAAGCTCTATCCGTGGTATTATATGCCTCCAACTTTACATAGATTCCATATTCATGGGCCAGAAATAGTAAGATACGCCTTGTTGCCAATATGTCAACTATCTGAGGAAGCTCAAGAAGCTAGAAATAAAGATTTTAAAAATTACAGAGAACAATATTCTCGTAAATGCAGTCGGGAGAAGTCAAATGAAGATATATTCAATAGGTTACTTCTTAGTTCGGATCCTTCAATTACCACTAAAAACAAAAATTATGCCAAGAAAATATATAATATACCACAGATGGCACTAGATTTATTAATTTTGCCCAAGATTTCTGATGAAGAAGAGATTAATGAAGATATTGATGATAACTATGAAGATGCTGATTATATTTATGAAGGTGATGATAATACGGAGGATCCTTGATTTTAATTGTATATATATATGGGGGATTTCATGTCAAGTGCACCAAGTTTTGAAACCGATTTCTTCCGATCAGGATGAAATTTGCACCAAGGTTAGTCCTATTGGATAGTAGCTTAGACACAATTTTTCAACAAGATCGGTATAGATCTCTTTGAGTTAGAGGGGATCAAAACTTGACATTTTGGCCAAACAGGTGTTTTTTCTCATCCATGTAACTTATTACCTATTGTTCTTATAAATTTTCTCTCAAATAGCTTAGATAGTTTTTTTTTCAATATTTCGGAAAAAAATACTTAAAAAAAAAAAAAATTTTGTAGAATTTTTTTTTTTGCTAAATTAAAGCATTTTTTGCCTTTATTTTCAAAAAGGGCATTTTTTTTTTTTTTTTCATAAGAAAAATAAATGGTTTGTAACTCAAGACAACGGTTTTTAAATTTTTCACAAATGCACTATTTTGAATTTTTTCCTATTTATGTCTAAAACCTTACAAATGAAACTTATACTGAGAAACTAGACAAACTAAACTTTCCGAAGGTATATAACATACATATACCCTCGATACTGTAATACCCAGAATATGTTAACCTCAGGAAAAAATCGCTTTTTTTCTATAGAAATGTTGAAAAATTATTATTTTTTATTTATTTTTAATAATAATTAAATTAATGTATAATAATAATAATATTAAAAATAAAAAGATAAATAATTTATTTATATCATAACTATTTTTATACTTAATTTATTGTAGCTGATGAAGTACTTAAGTCTTATTTACTGCGTTTTTTTGTCAATCCTTTCTTGGCGTTACTAGGTTCAGCTGTTGATTTCGCTGCTGATTTATTTGTTGTCTTTGGAAAGAAATCGCATTGAAAAGAGGCAGAAAACTTTTTCAACTTGAGTCTTCCATCGACAAGCGGTATAAAAGCATGGTATTGAGCGGTGCGATCGATTGTTACCGCAGCATCGAATCTGCTCTTCAGTGTTTTCAATGTTTCCTGATGATCCTCTTTGCTACTAAAAACTATTTTAGTTTCTTTACAATAACTCTTTGCCCATTGGAATAAAGCAGTCGCATCTAAGATGCGATCTTGATGAGAGCACTGGAGGCTATACTTCGCTGCATTTCTTTTAAAGTTTGCTGCAATACCATCACATGCTCCTTTACCATGAGCAGTAGCATGAAAATGCCACTCAGCTGGCATTCCAAAATCTTTTTCATGGGCCATAAGATTTGCCAAGCTACTTTTGTTTTTAAAATGTTGACGAGCTCCGTCCGAAACTTAGTATACCTTCTTTACTGTAAATTTAGATTTTAGATATTTTAGTATAATCTTCTGGTACTCATAAACTGCAACGCTATCATGTTTTAAATCGTCGGATATGATTGCCATACTTTTGTGTTCCAGTTTTTCATCTTTCATGTAGTAAATAACTACTGTGAATATATTTGCTTGGTCGTTATTGAAGTGGAATGCTTGTATGGCATCCTGAAGAACATATTTATAGTTTTCTGCGAAATCATATGAAATAACGAATTCACCAGACTTCAAATTTATGTTCAAATCCTTGAAAGTCGTGGTTTCTCAAGTTTAGCAATCCTGTACACATTTCTTCCACAAAATCATCCACATTTAAAATGATTGTTTTCAATGTGTATCTGTCAGTCTGAATCCAAGAATCAAATTTGACCTCCCCTATATATTCTTGATCTAAAGAGTTGATTAAATTTTCTTTGATGAATGTGGTTTTCGGGCAATTGGTACATTCACCTAAGTGGCAAGAAGTTGTTGCATTAGGACACATAGTCAATTTAAGGCAATCGCGGTAATCGTGTAAATCTTCTGCCGAATCATCTGTTAAATACTTTAAGTTTATTTCCTTCAACATCAGTTTAACATTTTCATGGTAAATGCAAACGCAGACTGTGTGAGTTCCGCTGCTTTCTGCCAAAACGCAATGTTTTGGCCTCATTTGGGTTAATTTCGTGAAGCCAATTCTAACATCCTCGTGTTCAGATTGAAATGTTGCAAATAACTCTTTCAGGTTACAGATAACCATTCTCTTCTGTTATGTTATGAAGGTATGTTACATACCTTCGGAAAGTTTAATTTGTCTAGTTTCTCAGTATAAGTTTTATTTGTAAGGTTTTAGACACAAATCGGAAAAAATTCAAAATAGTGCATTTGTGAAAAATTGAAAAACCGTTGTCTTGATTTACAAAACATTTTTTTTTGATAGATATCCCACTCCCATCCCACTAAGCGACCAAAAAGCTCTTAAAGGAAAATTCCTAAGCTTTCTTATAAAAAAAAAAAACAAAAAGCCATTTTTGAAAATAAAGGCAAAAAATGCTTTAATTAGCAAAAAAAAAAAAAAGTCTACAAATTTTTTTTTTTTTTAAATATTTTTTTCCCAAATATTGAAGAACTAGCTATCTAAACTATTTGGGAGGAAATTTTCTACGAACAATAGGTAATAAGTTACATGGATAAGAAAAAACACCTGTTTGGCCAAAATGTCAAATTTTGATCCCCTCTAACTCAGAGACATCTGGACCGATCTTATTGAAAAATTGTGTCCCGATAGAAAGACATCGGTTTCAAAAGTTGGTGCACTTGACATGAAACCCCCCATATCCATATATATATATTTAAGTTTCTCTTAAATAACAACAATATAAAATAAAAAATAAACAATAACAATAAATGCATACAAAATTTTCATTTATAAATGTAGCAATATATTCAATATTAATTGAATTAATTTTTTTTAAATTTTTTTTTAATTTTTCTGAAATGGTTGTTTGTTTTGTGCTTATAATTATTCATCAATAAAAACATAATATTATTTTATAATGTGAATTTTTTGAGTCAAATTTGTGGAATTGTGGAATTTGGAAAATAAAATCGGATTTTAAAATTCAATTCTTATAATATAAATACATATTAAATATTTGTTCGTTTTTTATTTTTTAAAAAAATTTTATTTTTTCTAAAAAGCAAATTAACTAAGTTCTAACTTGCAATTTCATTTACTAATTTATCGCTTTTTATTCCCAAGTTACAGCGAAAATTGTAAGAAAAGATCATTTTTTTCAAAACTCAAAAAAGCTCCTAACGGGTTAAAACAAATTTTTTTTCCACTTTTTTTTTTAAATGGTGGTTTTTTATGCATTAATGAATATCCATTAAATAAAATTAACAATATTTTGAAATTACGTCTTCCTTGAATTAATCCACATTTTTCATGCTTTTCAACCCACTGTGCAACGTTTCGTCAATTTCTTGTTGACATCTTCAGGGGTTTGTCTATTTATTTTTTTCAAAAACATTAAATTAAAATAGTATACATCATACATTAAAAACTTAAAAAACAATTCCAATTAATTTTTCACATTAAATTATAAATTGCTTACATAAAACAAAAAACATAAAACATAAAACATTTAACATATACTAAAATTAAATTAAACACACAACTTAAAATAATATCACAGTTTTTCCTTCTATTTTATTGCAACTCTGTAACTTGCACTTATATTATCTGTGTCTTCCTTTAGATTCATCGTTTTGTCTATTTTTTGTTGTATACGTAAGCTTTAAATTGTGTATACGTAAGCTTTCAATTTATTAAAAAAAATTTAAAGAACTGTTGAATCTTTAAAAACGTTATATAGAATATTATAACTAAATGTATGGATTTTCCGTTCCCAAATTTTCGGATAAATCCGGGAAGTCTAACTCAATATTTTTTGCCAAGGCCAGCTTCAAATTTTATAACATTTTTAAATAAAGATTACTGAAAACGAGTTTTTATATTTCTTTTGGGCAGTATCGTTTACAACCAATAATTTCTTGTAAAAATTTTAACTCTTTTTGAAATCTTCAGTGGATGGGAATCGATGGAGGAAATAATAAAAATTCTGCAGAAATACTAAAACAGCTGAAAATATTTTTAGTCTTCTGAGACACAAAACCGCTTAAATCATTTATCAAAATTTTTTTAAATTTTTATAAAAATTTTTTGAAACCTGAAAAAGGAGTCTTCAAAATTTTATCAAAAAAATTTTCCGTGGTGGTAATAAAACAAATCTTCATGACTGTGGACTTATAGGTATGGAAACAAAAAAAAAAAAAAAATTATGGCATTAATTAATTTCTTAAAGTTGAAAAATGTTCGTCATATTTCACGACCTAGTGTCTTTTTTTTTGGCACAAAAGTGGTCTGAGGCATTTGCTATTTCTTGGCGAGTTGTTATTAAATTTTGAAGGTATGTAGCTTCCTGAAAAGATAATTTAGCGTGGATGTCGACTCATATAACAACTTGTCAAAAAAATTAAACTGTAGAACGAAATTTTCGTAAAATCTGAAAAAAGTCATATTTTTCCCATATAAACATACTTCGGGTACTTCGGGTCTCACTAGGCACGTGAAGGCACCGTCGAATCGAGCTTAAAAATGAAGACCGCATTTCTTACAGCAAATCTCATATTTTAGACAACGCACATATTAAGAAGTAAAAAAAAATCCCATACAAGCTGCGACTAGTTTAGTGTTGATACTAGAAAGCTTAATGTAACATACAATAAAATAGCTTTTTAGAAAGAAAAGAACCGATAGTATATCGTTATATTTATATAAACTGTGCAATGTTCGCTTTAATGATCTTCTATAAAACAGATGTCTAACTCTGATGCATGAGATTATTCGTTTGGCTGAACCAGATTATTTATTTAAGTTAATAAATTTTGGCCGATCACATCGTGGAAAGAATCTTGTCCAAGCATTTTTGAATCATGAATCGTGAGAATTCTTTAGTTATACAGTTTTTCTTTGGAACATGCTATCAATAGAATACAGACAATTAGCAACACACATCTTTTTTAGAAGGAATTACTAAAATTATGTGCCTAAAATATTATATTTATTTAATGATTCAGTTTTTAAAGCTTAATATGCAATGTTTCATGATAAATTTGTTTTCCTGTTTTTGCTTTCTTTTATTATGGAAATTAAAGTTAAAAAATTAAAAAATAAATTTAAATCGTATCCTTTTGTAATAATTGTAACTTAAATCCTACTATCGTATAACACTCTAAATTATAAGAGTTTATTCTAGTTGTATTAGAATTACAATGATATTAAATTAAATTAAAAAAAAAAAATTAAATTATGGCCTGAGCACCTTGTGGCTGACATTTCAACATAAAACTTTATGAACAACTTTTTTGAGAGATTTTTAATGACTGATAAAAATAAAATTTTCTAAGTATTTACGCCTTTTTAAAACCTTGAAACTTTTTACGTTATCATCATTAATAATAAGTAATATAGCTGAAAATAAGCGTCAAAAAAAAAAAAATAAGAAAAGATTACCAAAAAAATATTTTAAAGAGAGCAAGAAAATTATAAGAAAATTTAATGCAAATGTAGGTATATATTCCTACAATTAGCCTTAAGATGGTTTAACTTCATTTACAATTCAACTTATTTTTGAACATATGTTACAATAGTTACAATAGTTCTAGAAACTTTCTGCATTTGTCGTTATAAAGCATTCTGGCTTGGAACTCTTTTATTGCACCATTTTATATATAACAATTATAGTCGGTCTAGACCGACCTATACCATGCGTTTAGAGATCCTATCTCTCAGGCCCAACTAACTGGATATAGAAAATAAGCATAAACCAAATTTGAGTGGGATTTTTATTATTTTTTTTTGGCTGCAGATATGAAAAAGATCATATCGGATGTTATATCTATATGGGGACTAGGCCAAAAAATGGACCGATCCTGACCATGCTTGGAAAGTCTTTTATGTTTTGCAATAATATATACAAACAAAATTTGAGAAGAATCAGTGCAATATTTTTGTTTTTTGATAGATTTAAGTGAAGATCGGGAAGCAGCTCTATATGGGGCCTATGACTAAGAGTTGTCACATAGGGATCATTTTCGGACTACTAATTAATGGACGTAATAAACACATACAAACCCAATTTGACTTAGATTTATATGATAATTTGGATCTTATGGCAATTTAAGTCGATTTCATAGGGGCCATTTGTATGGGGGCTAGGTCTGAACATCGACCGCTTCTCACCAATTTCAATAGCGTTCATCCTATGGCCGATAGAAGCTTACGTACCAAACTTCATCAAAATATATTCATATTTGCGATCTGCAGTTTTATTACAAGCTCTACATGGACACACAGACAGACGGACGGACGGACGGACGGACGGACATCGTTAAATCGAATCAGATAGTGATTCTGATTCGATCGGTATAATAAAAGATAGGTCTAGGTCAAATATTTTTGGTAGTTACACACAGCAGCACATAGTCATTATACCAAAACCACATAGTGGTACATGGTTTTAAAAATATAGTTGTGTATGTTTGTTTGTTTGTGTGTTTGTTTGTCTGTTAGTTTGTGGTTTATAGGAGACTACACCACTGGACCGATCGCCTTCAAATTTTTACAGTAGGTAACTGCATATCCAGAAGGAAAAATAGGCTATATATTTTTTGATTTTTCAAGTGGGTGTGTCACCTCCCATACAAAGTGAATTTTTAACATCTAATTTTAATATATAATATCTGGAGTACTACTATAGCAAGAGATCTGAAACTATGTACATATACACATTTAAATAATTTGAAGAGTTGCAGAAAAATGGGCGGGATCGGACCAATGGGCGTGGTACCCTCCATACAGAGTAAATATTAAATGTCATATATCTAGAGTACTGTAATAGGTAAAGTCTTGAGACTTTGTGTGAGTTCATATGTTATCAATGTTAGTACTCGAAAAAAAAATGGGCGGAATCCGATCAGAGGGCGTAGTACCTCCCATACAAAGTAAATATATAATGTCATATATCAGAAGTACTGTAATAGTGAAAGTCTTGAGACTTTGTCTGAGTTCATGAGTTATTAATGTGTGTAGTCCCATAAAAAATGGGCGAGATTTCAACCAGTGGGCGTGATACCCCCCATACAAAGTAAGTATTTAATATAACATAACTGGACTACTATAATAGTGAAAGTCTAGCGACTTTGTTTGAGTTCATAAGTTATTAGTGTGAGTAGTTGCCCAAAAATGGGCGGAATCAGACTAATGGGTGTGGAACCTCCTTTACAAAAAATGGTTTCCTACAAAACGTATTGCCTGCTTTTTATTTCGTTACGAGGGGTGTAGCGAAGCGCATCGGGTTACTGCAATTTATTTATATAAATGTTATGTTTTTTCGAAGTCATATTAGTTGAAAAAACTAAAAACACTAGAAATCAGAAAAGGGTCTTAGGTCATGTAACCCAGAACTTATCCTAGCAACACGTCTTGAATTATACACTTATTCAATGTAATTGTTTTTGAAAACTGTTTTAGATTTAATGATTTAAATTTAATTGATTGATACACAGTGAGGTTTAAAAACCTTCTTTTGTGCAATTCTCTTACTGAATTAGCAACATGTCGAGAGTGTTGTGTCAAAATTTCAAGTAAGTCGGAGCAAAAATTAAAAACTTTAAATCGATTTTTTTCGCATATAAATGTTCGAAGTCCGTGAACATCATAACTCAAAAAATACTTGACCGATTCTTTTGAAATTTTACACACTATATCTACGCATAAATAATCAAGTAACCACAACAATTTTTTTATTTTCCATTCTCTTCCAACAAATTCGCGAAATTTTATGGCAAAAATCGGGGGTTTCAAATCAAAATGATGCAAAAAAAAAAAAAAAATTAAAAACTCTTCGTCACTACCTCAGGAAACATATCACCTTTAACGAGTAACGAGTTATGATTTCACCGCAAAACAACAACGCCTCCGGAGATTCGCTGTCACTGACTCATTTATAAAATTTTAAATTTAAATTTTTTCCAAAGATTCTTCAAATGTTATGCTATAATGTATATGGGTAATTCCATGTCAAATCAACCAATGGGTGTACACTACCTTCTCCAAATTGTATGATTTTTCGTAGGAAGACAGATTATTACAGAACTAAAATAAGTGCAAAGTTTGAGGGCATTGGCACTTCTGTATCCGGAAATATGTGGTCTTGAAAATCGTAAAAAAAGGCCAAAATTTACAAAGTTGTACTTACTTAATTATCATTTTCTTGAAAAGTATTATAGTTACGCAACTCATCAAGGTTGCATTTGAAAGGTTAATTAATTACCTTTAATTTGATATACAACATGATTTTTTTTTGGAAAGGTCCAAGGTCACATCTCTTGACCTATAATTCGGGAGGCTATAGCTGTAAAAACGACAATTTTAAAAATCTGAAAAAAATATATGTTTAAGACTGGTTCCTTCCCTAAAGTTCCAAAAAATTTCAGACTGGGGGTATGCTTGGATCCAGAAATATTTATCATAGAGTAAAGGTAGATATTTAAAAAGTCGGTGCTGTTATTGTTACTGTTTATGAATGTGGTTGGTTGTGCTCGTGAGCGTCGGCGGGCTATGCACGCACGCCGCTATTTGTTTCTGGTTCTTTAGCTCTGTACTGTACTCAGTACAGACCTGTGTTAGGGTTGGTTTGACAGGTAATTATGTTAGAGCGAGACAACAGTATAAATGTTGTCGGGTGTGGTTCGTAGTGTCAAATAACTTGGATATAGAGAAATTATTGAAAAACGAGAAGTCAAAGGAAGCACCACGAAAAAAAAACCATTCTAAGCACGTTGCTTTAAAAAACCACATGTGTTGCTATAAAATCAATATTTTTAAATAAAACCAAAAGTGTTCAAAGTGATTGTTTTTTGCCTCTGTAAACAATATGTCATTTAATACAATATATTGTTGTAATCCATTTAAAAAAGTTGCTCATGTCCGGAATGCAAGAGGACTTCGAAAAGTTCAGCAATGGATGACTGGAATTAGTAATAACATTTCAATATCAAATAAAATATGTGATATATGCAGAAGAGAACTTTATAAATTAAAAGGGAGTGTAAACAATAATATTCAATCTATGAACGAGCCAGAAAACGAGACTTCAGACTCGGAAAGTGAAGCTTTAGTTTCGGGAGATGTTCGAATTTCTAAGTTAAACGAAAGTTTAACGTATTTACAAGAATCTCCAATATGTTCGAGAAAAATTCCATTAAAAGGGTATACAACTAGAAAGTTAGAAAAAATAACAACATCAATTAAAACCAACATTTTCCCAAATTCAACACCTTCAACCTCTCACGTATGCCCAGAATTGGAAATAATCGAACAACTAAAAGAAAAGTTTATATCAATAACTAAAAACAGTGTTAAAATTCAACTTTTAACTATTTTACCTAAAAGCTGGACATTGAAAAGAATGGAGGAGGAATTTCAAATAACAAATTTCATGGCACGAAAGGTAAAAAACTTGGTTGAGACAGAAGGCGTATTGAGTGCACCGAATCCAAAACTTGGAAAACGATTGCCATTAGAAATTGTTGATGCGGTGAAAATCTTTTATGAAACTGATGATGTCAGCAGATGTCTACCAGGATGTAAAGACTACGTGTCAATAACAGAAACTGGTGTAAAAGTAAAAAAAAATAAAAGAATTTTACTCGGAAATCTTCGAGAAGTTTATGCTTTATTTAAAGAAAAACATGAAGGGATAACTATTGGAATTTCTAAATTTTGTGAACTTCGGCCAAAAAATGTGGTTCTAGCAGATGCGTCAGGAAGCCATAATGTATGTGTTTGTAAAATACATCAAAATACAAAACTAATGCTCCACGCAATAAACCTGAAAAATTTGACAGCAAATGTGCAGGATTTTGTGCTGGAAACTTATAAAGATTGTTTAAAAAGACTTATATGCAATCCCCCATCACCAAATTGCTACCTTGGCAGAAGTAGCATGTGTCCAGATATACAAAATTTTAAAGAGAAACTTGGTGAATTATTATTAGAAAATGAAATTGATGAAATCATATATAAACACTGGAAACTATTATTAAAGAAACTGATTCTTTTCTGGATTCTTTATGCGAAAAACTGCAAACTCTTCTACCCCATTCATTCGTATCTAAAGAGCAGGGTGCATTTATGGCTCACAAAAAGTCTGCGTTGGAAGAAAATGAGTATTTAGTAATTTGCGACTTCTCCGAAAATGCAACTTTTGTGGTTCAGGATTCTGTGCAAGGCTTTTTATGGAATAATAGCCAGGCCACACTATACCCAATAGCAATTTATTACAAATCAAATGGAAAATTAGAAACTACAAATTTTATAATAATATCAGACTGTCTAATACATAATACCATAGCAGTTCATTTATTTCATCGCCACCTAAATGAGTTTTTAAAAAACAAGTTTTTGACAATACCAAAGAAAATTTTTTATTTTTCGGACGGTTCTTCCGCTCAATTTAAAAATAAAAAAAACTTTGCCAATTTATGCCATCATAGCGAAGATTTTAAATGTTCCGCTGAGTGGCATTTCTTTGCTACCAGTCACGGCAAAGGACCTAGTGATGGTCTTGGGGGAACGGTAAAGCGTGAAGCACGAAGAGCCAGCTTGCAACGTCCATTCGAAGATCAGATAACTACTCCTCTCCACTTGTATAATTGGTGTCAGCAAACTCTTCAGAACTGCAACTTTGCATATTTAACGGAAAAAGATTATGAAGAAGAAGAGAAATTGCTAACTGATAGATTTATAGGATTACATACAATTCCGGGAACTCAAAAGCAGCACAGCTTCATACCAATTTCAAAAACACAATTACAAGCTAAAATTTATTCCGCTGATAGCAAATTTGTAATTGAAAACATTTATAATAAAACTAAACAACAACAACAGCATTCATCATAATAATGTCAACAACAACAACAACAACAGCATTCATCATAATAATGTCAACAACATAACAACAGCATTCATCATAATAATGTCAACAACGCCAACAACGCCAACAACAACAGCATTCATAATAATAATAATTCACTTGTTAAATATCTACCTTTACTCTATGATAAATATTTCTGGATCCAAGCATACCCCCAGTCTGAAATTTTTTGGAACTTTAGGGAAGGAACCAATCTTAAACATATATCTTTTTCAGATTTTTAAAATTGTCGTTTTTACAGCTATAGCCTCCCGAATTATAGGTCAAGAGATGTGACCTTTGACCTTTCCAAAAAAAAAAAATCATGTTGTATATCAAATTAAAGGTAATTAATTAACCTTTCAAATGCGACCTTGATAAGTTGCGTCACTGTAATATTAATCAAGAAAATGATAATTAAGTAAGTACAACTTTGTACATTTTTATAGTTTTTCCCGATATTCAAGACCTCATATTTCCGGATACAGATGCGTCAGTGAACTTAAATTTAGGATTTTTCTTATTTCTCGGATACACTTTAATCCTGCCAAAATTCAGCCAATTTGGAAACAGTGATGTAAAAAACAGCCATATTTTAAATTGAGTTCAGATGGTTTAACCCATATGTGAAATAAATAATCCAACATTATTCATGTCTTCAAAAGAGAATTATGAAAATACGACTTCTTTTAACTTTTAAAACCTTACCCCCCTTAATTGTTGATGATATCTATTGAAACTTTTTTCCAATCTGATTCCATTATTTCTATGACATCTATCTTGTTTGTGTAGTTTAATGTCCATTTCATTCGATCTACAACTTCCCATAATTTTTTTATAAGATTGGGATCTGTTGATTGGGCTGGTCATTCCAAAACACTAACTGCATTAGGTTGTTGTCATTCGGTTTCAATGTTTGAGGTATATTTTGGGTCATTGCCATGTTCAAATTTCCAGAATAGGGGCATATTATGCCCTGTATTTTTTACTATATGAAATGGAACCATTCATTGGCTGGAAAAGCAACTCCATACCATAATTTTGGGTTCCTCCATCATAAACTCTTAAATTAAACTTGGACTAGTCTGAAAAGAGAACAGTATTCCAATACTGTCATGACCAGTTCATATGTTCTTTAGCAGAATTTATGTATTCCACATGATTTTTCTCTAATATTAGTGGTTTTTTCAGAGGACGATAACAATCTCAGCCTCAGTTGCTAGTCCGCAAACAGTTTGAACACACATTTTTGCTTTCGCATTTTTAATGACTTCTTTAGGTAGCATCTTTTGCCATTTTTTAAACTTTCTTGCTATTAAGTTTCCTGCTTCTGACTCGTTTTAGAGGGCCTGCCTCCTAAATATTGAATTGTCACCGTACCTCTTTAACGAAATTTGAAATTGCGGATTTATTTATACAAATTTCTCACAAAGTTTATTTTGCTTAAGGCCAGCGGCAAATTCATCTATTCTTCTGGAAGTTATCGCTTCACAAAATTTTATTCTTGCAGTTGTTTTGTAATAATAAGTTATAATATTAAAATATTGAGAAATACAATTATGACTAAAACAGTCAGAAGCTATGCATAAAAATTTTTTGCCTTTTCTCTCATATTATCTTCTATTTAGGCATCACTAAAAAATGCTTTTCTTTTAATGTATTTCTGTACCCTTCGCACCACTGTGTAGAGGGTATATTGCTATCAGTTTGTTAGTCCGATTGTAAATCATCGAAATAAATTCCGGAGACCCATAGACTATATATATTCTTGATTCTTATAAAATGAGAAGTCCATCTGGCGATGTCCATCTGTCTTTCTGTCTGTTGAAAACACTCTCGCCATAATCTGCAGTAGTTTGGCATTAACAATTGTGTATATCGGGAGAGTCCGTACGAAGATATTTTACTAAATTATTTATCTATTTATTATTTTTTTTGTATTTTTATTATTATTGTTACATCTGTGGTCACAAGCGATAACCGCCTAAGTCGACTTAAGAACGATTTGAGTTATGTATGGCGTCATATTCTACTAATAATGCTTTACATTTACGTGAAATTCCCATTTCTCTATTCTGACCCAAGTCGCAATGAAGCCCCATTACATTTATATAAAAATCTATTTTTCTCGAAAGCATGATTTTCGAGGTAGGCGGTTATTGCTTGTGACCACAGATATATTAATTTAATCATTATTACAAATAAATAAAAAAAATAATTTTTCAACATTTCTATGGAAAAAAAACGATTTTTTCTCCTGAGGTTAATATGTTGAGGGTATTACAGTATCGAAGGTATGACATTTAAGTTAGGTATGTCGTCGGAAATGCTAATTTTTCTAGTTTCTCAGTATATGTTTTTTTTTCGAAAAACCTTAGGTTTTGGAAACACACACAAATAGAAAAAAATTCAAAATAGTCCATATGCCTAAAAAAAACATTTATTTTGATACATATCCCAATCGCATCCCACTAACCGACCAAAAGGTTCTTAAACGAAAAAAGCTAAGCTTTCTTTTGAGGAAAAAAAAAAAAATAGCCTGTTTTGAAAAAAGTCAAAAAAATATAGCAAAAAAATGTAAAAAAAAAATTTTTTTTTAAGTATTTTTTTTTCGAAAAATAGAAGAAATAGATGTCTAAACTTTTTGGGACATATTTTGCTAAGAGCAATAGGTAATAAGTTACATAAATGAGAAAAAACTACAAAATGTCAAATTTTGACCCCTCTAACTCAGAGAGTTCTTGACTGATCTTGTTGAAATATTGTGTCTAAACTACTATCCAATACGACTAACCAAGGTGCAATTTTAATCCCGATCGAAAAACATCGGTTCACTGGACATGAAAAGCCCCATATGATGAATTTCATGTAAAAATCGAGATGCATTGAACCCGACCCCCTCAGATATCGATGAAATTTTGTTCATAGCTAAATTTGATCAATACAAACAAACCCTCATTTTTAGAAATGACTGTTTTGCGATTTTTTGGGCGTGGCACAGTGGGAAAGTTTTCGAAAAAACGCGAAAATGGTCGAAAAGTGCTCCATTTAAGATGCAACAACTCAGAATCGGCTGAACCGATTTCCATGATCTTGGTATCATTAAAAAGATATTTGAACAAAAAATACACTGTAAAAAATTTTATAACAAAAAGAAAATTTTAAATAACGAAAAAACCAAAAAGATCAAGGGCTTTTTTACAGTGTGTTATTTTTTTAGAAAGGTTTATCCTTCACCTATACCATATCCAAAAAGTAAAATGGGTTCTTTTTTAGTTTTTTTTATATAATTTTTTAAGTAGTATCACTTCTAGTAACACGTACCGAAAGTTTTTGAAATAATTCGAATAACAGCGAAAATATCAGGTCACATTCTTACACATTTGCAAAATAGTTCAACAATTCTAACATTTTTTAAATGTTTACAAATAAAAAACCATCAACAATTGTTTATATTATTTGCCAAGTTTTTATTAATTTGTGTTTTATTTTATTTAAATTTTTTTTAAGTTAATTACTTGTAAGAAATTTTGCGGTGCTCAAATTTGGTACAGTCAGAATATCTGCGCACATGTACAAAAGTTTCATTTATTGGAATGAATGAATGAAAGCCTTGAGTTCCAGTTATAGTTCGAGCTTCTTTATATCTTGAAAATAGCTTTTCTTTAACGTTTTTGTATTCGTCAGCATCTGCGTAAGCAACTTGTATGGTGGTCTTATATGTTTCTGATGCCCAGTGATAGAGTTGCCTCGTTGTCTGGATTTCATTTTTATTTGCAATACTATAATTTAGAGCACCTCTCTTCAATGTTCCTCCGATTCCATCACATGCAGATTTTCCACGACTGGTAGCATAAAAGTGCCATTCAGCGTCAATACCAAAATCAGATTTGTGATGGCATAAATTCATGAAGTTATATTTATTTTTATATTGTGCTCCTGCACCATCTGATACGTAAATGATTTTATGTAGCATTTTTGAAATATATAGATGAACTGCTATACTATCATGGGTATTGCAATCAGATATTATGGCGAAGCTTTTATGAAATAATTTATCGTAATCTGAAAATAAACAAACAAAGGAAAAAAACAAATAAATAAAAAATATTAAATATTTTGATGATTGTGGATGGATGTGTTTACTAATACCAAAAAATTAAAAAATATTAAAATAATATTAAATAATGGTATCCTTGCACGGCATCTTGTACAAGAAATGCATAATTTTCAGCAAAGTCCATTTGAATTAACATTTCCCCTGATAACAGCGCCGCTCTTTTATTGCTGATAAATTCAGATTGTCGCTTTGCTATGAAATGATGCGGAATCAGAACTTTGATGTGTTCAGTAAAATCGCTGACAAATGATTCTCGGTTGGTGGTTAACGTTTCCAGAACACATCTAATCGTTGTATTCCACTTTTTGTATATTATTTCTTCAGTTTGGTTATTTTCAAAATGTTTTAGCATATGCGTTTTTGGATTATTTAAATTTTTGAAGCAGTGACCACACATTGAAACGCAACACTCGCTTTTTTGTATGTCACCATTACAAACAACGAATTTGAGAACATCTTTGTAGTCGGTAAATGTGCATTCTCCTTCAAAACAAAATGATTTTAAGCGACTTTTTTCAAACATCTATTTCATATTCTGATGCAATGTGCATACACACATATTTTGCTGGTTTCCAACTCCAAGTTTCATACAATTTTTTGGCCTTAACATTGCAAATTTTGTAAAACCAACTTTGGCCAAGGGATGTTTTTTTTAAATTCGTAGTAAGATTCGCGTAGTGAAGATAACATTAGTCTTTTTTGAACTTTTTCACGTAAGTTTCCTTGTTTAATAGTAATTGAATTTTGCGATCCTGGCATCATTCGTCTAATTTCATCATCTTCATAAAATAATTTGACTCTGCTTAGAGTTTCGGTTGGTAAACTACGTCTGCTCATTTTTAAAAGATTGATATCTGCAAACTTCGTTTTATTCCTTTGGATATCTTTACTTTTTTTGATACAATCGTGAGATATATCATCCCCAAAACGATCTTTAATTTCTGCGTGACTCATATTCCGTTTTGTTAATTCTGAGAATCATAAAAAATATGATCGAGGGTTTTTCCGAAGAATGTTGTGCATATGTAGAGCAAATTTTTGAAATTCATACCTTTACTCAATTGCGAATAAAAGCGAATTGAGTTGGCAAATCATGTGTTGTACTGTGTTATTTTACCTGTAAATATAAAATATAAGGGCAATTACTAGAAGTGACACTACTTAAAAAATTATATAAATAAAACTAAAAAAGAACCCATTTTACTTTTTGGATATGGTATAGGTGAAGGATAAACCTTTCTAAAAAAATAATACACTGTAAAAAAACCTTTGATCTTTTTGGTTTTTTCGTTATTTAAAATTTTCTTTTTGTTATAAAATTTTTTACAGTGTATTTTTTTTTTCAAACGTGTCATAAAGCCTGTTAAAATATCTTTTTAATGATACCAAGATCATGGAAATCGGTTCAGCCGATTCTGAGTTATTGTATTTTAAATGGAGCACTTTTCGACCATTTTCGCGTTTTTTCGAAAACTTTCCCACTGTGCCGCGCCCAAAAAATCACAAAATAGTCATTTATAAAAATGAGGGTTTGTTTGTATTGATCAAATTTAGCTATGAACAAAATTTCATCGATATCTGAGTTGGTCGGGTTCAAAATTTCAGTTTTATCTTGATTTTTAAATGAAATTCATCATATTTGCATCTAATATAATAGAAGAGCTTCTTACTTTCCGCAAAATATTTTTTTGTATTATTAATTTCTAGCAGAGCTCAGCCCTCGAAATTCGAATGCAAATTCCAGGAAATTTTTTTTTTTTTTTTTTTAGTTATGATAACTAATTTTACAAGCGCGTAGAGGTATGCTAGTCAATTTTAGCCAATTCACAATTCAACACAAAATTTAATAAACACTCATACAGCATTGTATATTTTTTTTATGTGACGCTTAAATATGTGTTTTATGTATGTATTACTAGCAAATTTAAATGACTTTTACTCCAAAAAAATGTACCAAATGGTGCACATATGTAAATAGGTTAAACATCTACAAAGAAATACCTTTGAAATGGATAAATTTTGTCAAAATCGGTTGGTAATTGAAAGTGTAGAATACGTCACAAGAAATAGCTTTGCCTGTTAATATTATAGATTTATTTACGTTTATTGCAATTTTTGAAAACAAAACATTATTTCTTGACCGAATTTGGTATCAAAATTCATTGCTTTTTGTTTCTGATATAACAATTTTATTATTTTAGTCGAAATCCTTTTGATGTGTAAACATCTATGCGATCAGGGGGGGTAAAAATCACAAACTTCCCTTACGGAAGCGGAACTATTTACGGAAATGGAAGCTACAATTATTTACCTGATTCATCAACCAACAGAAAGCGCCATGAATGTATAGCATACAACTGCAACCATCAAGTATGACAAACATAGCTGTTGCTTGCTATACACATGTAGATAGCGCTTACTGCTTGAATAGATGTTTTTATTCACCAACCACAATGATTTCCAGAATTGCACCAAAATATTTCGGTATTTTGTTTAGTTTTATTTGAGTTCTAAAGAAAACCGCGTCTTTACTCTATTTGGAAATGTTTTTTCTGTTTTTTTAATACAGACGATGGAAACATCATTTCTGTTTGTTTATTGAATATATTAGTACATACTAAAGAACTATATGTGGAAGAAAATAAATTTTATATTCAGCTATAAAATTTTCAAAAATTTATAAAAATTTCTATATTTTTATATTAGTTTATAAAATACTTAAAATTTCAATTATCAGTATTCATTATTATTAATAAAATTCTTAAAATTTTCATTATATTAAATGTTCTCCATTTTTGCCTTTTATTTTCTTTAGTCCGATATACAAAACAACATTACAGCACTTCTCTCAATTAAATAATAGAGCAAAAACAGTAAGCATTGATACAGCCGTGGAACATTCAGGTTGGAAACATAAAATATCAAAATAATTTGATTTTTGACGAACCAAAACTGAAACATAAATTTGGACATGAAACATTACTACACACGATGGATCATTAAGGGAAACATGCCGGTCATTTGTATGGGGACTAGGTCTGAACATGGACCGATTCTCACCAATTTCAATAGCGTTCAGCACAACGTTAATAAAAAATGCTTTAATTTTTAGATGTTTACACATCTTCCTTGTGATCGGACTCACATGATTTTTTTTTAGCAGCATGTATGTCTGTTAATAACAGAAGTCTAAACTTTTGATATTTCAACAGTAATTGGTGATGGTTTTTATTTCGTTATTTGCTTGTTGAGGAAATGTGGGTTATAAACATTTGTATTGTTGTAACGTCATCAAGACGAAATGGTTCGGCTGCGCTGCAGTCGACATATTTTGTTAATTCGTACGTATATTCCGATTTGTCTTGTTTTCGGAATATGTATTAGTTACGAGGAACGGTACAACGTGAAGTATGTTTTTGCCGGCGACCCGCATTTGCCGAGTTTTGGACCACGGATGATAAATGCTAATATAAAAGGTGACTAATAAATTAGCGAGAGTGGATGATGTAGTATCATCGATGTATTCATAATTTACAACATAAGTTTGTTGGGTTCGTTCCCCGATTTCAGCATACGACTTTTTTCTTTTCTAATATTGACTTTATTTTTTGAAAGTAAAACAGACGTGAAACCCGATACGCTTCGCTACATCCGTCGTAACGAAATAAAAAAACTGGTAATACATATTGTAGAAAACTATGTTATTTATTTTTGGAGATTTTTGATTTTGTCGTATTTTGTTTATGCTATTTATAATTTTTGGCATTTTTTTGATTTTTGATGATTTTTTACTTTGGCGATTATTGTTTATTGCGATTTTTGTTCTTCGAGGTTTTCGGTTCTGGCAATTTTTATTTGTGGCGATTTTTGTTTGTGGCGATTTTTGTTATTCGCGATTTTTGGTTTTGCCCATTTTTGACTTTGGCGTTTTTTTTTTTTTTTTTTTTTTTTTTGCAATTTTCGACATTGGTGATTTTTGTTTTTGGCTTTTTTTGTTTGTGGTGATTTTTTGTTCCTCACGATTTTCGATTTTGGCGATTTTTGGTTATGGCAATTCCGCCCATATTTTCCACTACTACTCAAAATGTGTAATTAATGTACTGGTCAAAAGTTAAAAGAGACCATCATTTTCTTACGGCTTAAAATTTTTTTGCATAGGAGGTTACAAGCCCATTGCTTTGATCACGCCCACTTTTTAATAACTTATGAACTCACACAAAGTTCCAAGGATTTTGAAACTATAGTACTCCAGATATATGATATTAAATATTTACCTTGTATGGGGGCGCCACGCCTATTGGTCCACTGCCATCCATTTTTTATCCGACTACTCATATTAGTAACCTATGAACTCAGACAATGTTCCAAGGCTTTCACATATATGACATTAAATATAAACTTTTTGTGGGGTGACACTGATCTGATCCCGCCCATTTCTTTTTCGAGTACTAATGTTGATAACTTATGAACTCACAAAATGTCCCAAGGCTCTCACTATTATAGTACTCCAGGGTGCAACGCCCATTGTTCCGATGCCGCCCATTTTTTCGCGATAAAGATTTGACCGATACAGTTGATAATATGAAATAAAGAGAAAAAAATTTTTTTAAAACAAAACATGAAAAATATATTTGTCAAAGTAGATGTTACAGCAACAAAATTTATATCATGTCAAAACACTTTCTTGACAGACTGTTTGTTTCGCGGTCTTTTCAATTAGCACAACATGAAGTGCCACCTCCATACATGTATCACACATCATTCGTTTATGGTGGTTTATAATAACAATTACTAAGTCCGTTTAAATAGTGAATATCTTTACCCGTTCGCCCGTTAAACTTAAACATACTACTTAAATATTTATCTTTAAATACTCCAGATATATGAGTGTTTAATTTTGTAATTTTTCGCTAGATGCAATCGTAAGTATATATTTGCTTTATTAAGGCCATCGGATAAACTATAAGTAGTGGCTTGTAAAACAAAAACAAAACATAACTAAATCTGTGCACAACAGCAATAAGCAGTAATAACAATGATGACTGCACAATGTAGTGGATGAAAGTAAACATGAATGTAATAGAACATAATGGAATATGTAGTAGGGACCAACTGATAGACAGACAGACAGACAGACAGACAGAAAGACAGTCAGCTAAAGCAACAAGCCACACAGCACATACTCGTACACAATCGTTTCTGTGGTAACAAAAATGCGCTTTCTATTCTCTACTAAACCCCAAAGTACGTGAGCTAGAATAAATCAGTTCTTGCTTCAAAAACTTTTTTAAAAATTTTTGTCATCCCTGACCTTCGTGCAATGACTTTTGCAAAAGAAGATGTTAGCACCACAACAAAACTGAAATGAAAAGGCAAACATTTGTTGTTGCCTTACCCTACCAATGATGAACATTTTCAACTAAACTCAGTCGTACTTACATGAAGTAGCAGTATAAGTTAAGATTATCGCCAAACAGGGACACTTAAAAATAAAATATAATCAACTTTACACCGCTCATTCATCAACTAACTGACTTATACAATAATGATGATGATAATAATGATGACCAGACTTGACAAATTTGAGGATTTATTCCCACATTTCATTATAACTTAAGAGCAGACAGCGATAATTCGGAGGATTATTGAAAATGTTTTTAGGGATTTTTAGGCATTACCTTAAAAATCTTAAATTTTTTTTAAACAAATTTTTAAGTAGTTTAGTTATTATAGCAATAAAAAAAATTTGTAAGACAATCAATAAAATGTTTACTCTGCTTTTCATATTCTACAAATGATTTTCCTGGCCATTGAATCTAATGAATTTACTAATTCGTTTTCTCCTTTAGCGAATTAAAAAAAAATTTTTTTTTTAATATTTTGCGCAATCATTATTGTTAATATTCTTTGTTTCACAAGTTTTCAAGAGAAACTCTCCAAAACTAATTTGTGTTGTGACTTTGCTTTTTCACTGTTTGATTATTTGGAAATTTTAAAGATAGAGTTTTAAAGATTGAGTAAATTGTACAATTTTTTAACGGCTTAACATTCACCCTTAAAGTCTTGCCTTTTTTTTTTGCACACATAGAAAAGATAACAATAAAGGTCGTCTTTGTGTCTCAAATTCTGAAAGATTTTTCCTTTTTGGCAAAGATTACAAAAAAAAAATTCGGTCTTTAATCTGTTTTTACCTCAACAATATAACATTTGCTTTATGTTTGTTTTTATACCTTCCACATCACTATGTGCAATAAATTGCGGAAACCTCATAAACTATATTTTTTTCTTGATCTCTGTAAAAAGAGAAGTTGATTTACTGATTTTGTATTATTTTCTAAAAGAA
The DNA here is from genome assembly GCA_963682025.1 of Cordilura impudica. Taxonomy (NCBI): domain Eukaryota; kingdom Metazoa; phylum Arthropoda; class Insecta; order Diptera; family Scathophagidae; genus Cordilura; species Cordilura impudica. The sequence goes on from OY821521.1 coordinate 61,712,208, forward strand.
CAGAAAAGTGGCTACGCAAAAACAAGTGGCGGAAAAATAATTTGATTTAGCTCTTTATTCGACGATTAGTGTTCTGGCTTTATACATTATCTGCATAATGTATTTGAAGAAGAATAAGTTGCTACTACACTGCATTCAAATGTACAATTTAATTTCCCAATGCTTACTAAGAATGCTATCATAAAATCTTTAGTAAACACATAGCAACCAAAATCTAATTAATAATAATATGCGCAGTACATCAATGTTGACTCTGACACTGATCAAGATGAATTTGCAGAAATAGATAATCCACGGTATGAGTACAGCAACATCATGACAATGAAGTACTATTTAGACGAAGCCATTTAAAAACAATTAAAATGTATTACACCTGAAGAAAAAAAATGCATACAATCGGAAAAAATAATATAAAACATATAATAAGAGAAATGACACTATTCGAAGGCACTGGTACTAGGGGAATATAGTCGGTATATTTGTGATCTCCTTCTTATAATATGTCTAGCAAGCGTAGAGTCTGAGCGAGCATCGTCTGCTGCGGGACAAATATGTACAAATATGCATATTTCCAGATATTATAGCAATAAATAGTTATTTGCAATAATGAATAAACTATGTTATATCGCTATGTTTTTATTATTTTAGTCCAAAATAAAACAAATAATTTAATTTCCTAATACAGATGTTTTTCTTGTTGTTTATTTTCCGGTATTCAATACCAGTAGCTATGTTCTGTAACTCTCACATCGGAAAGTTTTCACATGGAACGTATAAAAATGAAACAAAAACGTTGCGAACTGACACAACATATTGTCTCTCGCATTCGACTGGTTCTGAAACTTTATTTTGTGAGAACTATCTGTCGCGTAACGTTTTTTTCTCACATTTATTGGAAAAATGAGAAAAAAGTGTTTCTGTAAAGTAGGCATGTGAAAAGATTTGAAATTGAACTGTCCAATTCACTCACAACTAAAATCTATGCGAGATAAGTTTTTAAATTCAGTTGCTTTAAAAAAAAATATATATATAAGATGACATCGAATATTGGAGAAAAGTTAAAAAATATATTAATTTTTTATTTATATTTTACTTTTAGTATTTACATTTAATTTTTTTTTTTGCAATTATTAAGAAAGTGCAACGAATTTCCCAAATTCAAAAAAAAAAAACTTGTGGACTACATGTCTTCCAATTTGGAATTTGCCAGAGGATATTTTGTATGATTCAATGGATCACACTTTTTAAGGTTGATTCTTGATATTTTCCTAACAGATAATAAAAGCAAAACAGATAAAGCGCTTGTGTAGTAAAAGTTTTGTTACAATCACAAATTTTATTGTATGAATTTTGAAAATATGTATTTATTTTTTTAGTTGTTCGAATGATTTTGTAGTAAATGTTGTATAATTTTAATAACAAAAAAAAAATATTAATTCAAGAACTAAAAAAAATCGTTTACTACATTTCTACTACAAAAAGCTGAAAAAATAAATAAAATCTGTTTAAAAAAATATATAATGAATAAATTTATTAATAAAATGATAAATTGTTTAAATAAATGATTAATTTTAGTATTATCTAATATTATTAATAAATTTGTGTATTTATTTATTTCATTAATAAGCTAATTTTGTAAATTCACGTATACGTAAAAGTTTAAACAAAACGGTATAAACTGTATAATATAGTATATTATATTAGTATATTATACTATAAAAATATAATTTCATAAATCCATTTTTTGATAAAGTTAAAAATTATTTCTATGTGATACATAGATTCTTTACGCGGGGTAAAATTAATTAACATGTTTTCTTGATATATAATTTAATTTTTGAATTATTGAAAATATATTGATTTTACTTAATCTTTATTTCATAAATAGATTATTTAAATTAAATTATTAAGTTTATAATGAACCTCAATTTTTTAATTAATTTTTTTTTAAATTAAATTGTTTTTTTTAATTAAACAATCAATTGATTATTTAAATCAATAAAGTTATTTTTTTAAATAGTATAACAGCCATTCTGGGAGGGGAGAACTTTTTTGGAGGATTTTCTATACTGACTTAGTACTTTTACAATGCCCACGAACATGTTCGACAGTATAATAAAGGAATAAATTAATTTATTAATCAGATAATCAGTTGATTGATTAATAAATAAATTTATAAATCAGATAATCGGTTGATTAATTAATAATAAAAATCAACCAAAATTCAGTGGGGGCCTTTTGGGCTCAAATGACTTAAAAATGGTTGATTTTAAATTAATTGTTTATTAAATTCATTTAATTAAGTTATTATTATTTAATTAAAAGTATAAATTTATTAACTTATTTAATTATTTGTATTTTAATTAATCGAATTAATATTTAATGAATAAATTAATTTTTTAACAAATCAATCATTATAATTTAACTCTAATGGCTTTTTAATTATAAATTGTTTGGTTTTTTAATTAACCAATTAATTGTTTTATCAATTAATAAAATGTTTTTTTAACTAATCAATTTTTTTAAGTTAAACAATTGCATTATTAATTTAACATTTAATTGATGTTTTTATTAATCAATCAACTGACTATTTGAAGCGATTAATAGCTTTAATACTATAGCGTTGATACCACCACACATCTTAAATTTGAATGATACTGAAACTGTAACAATATCGGACTATGATGATAAGGATAAAGAAAAATCATTCTGAGACAATATTCACTTATATGGGCACTTTTTAAGTACTTACATATGCACTTTTCAAGTACTTACATATGCACTTTTTAAATAATTTTATTAAAGTTTCAGACAGCTTCATAACGAGCTCTTGGGTCTTCTGGATTTTCACATTTGATCTAAATCAGGTGGCAAATTGTGTTCCAATACCGCCGCTATAGCTTCTTCACTAGAAGCACACCGAGATGAAAGCCATCTAATAAAACCAGTGCCCAATCCAATATCATAGCAATTTCTAACTCAACATCTCTCTTCGCAGGGTTTTTAGTGTTGTTTTTTGTAACCTTTTCTTTCAACTCAATTTTAGGATCCGTTTTGATGGTCTTAGCATTCGTATCAATAATTGCTTGATGTATTATTAGATTTTGTAAATCATTTATGGTTTCCATCGTAGCATTTTTATAACCTTGTACTATAACGTTGGCTTTAATAGAATCTCTAGAAAACAAATTTATTTAGATATGATTTTTTAAAGTTTATAACGCATACTCACAAATAACTGCAAGCTTGCTTTAATATTTCTATATCTAAGCCCACGGAATAATGACGTTCATAATCGACCACAAAAGTTTGCTCCGACAAACATTCGGTTAATAAGGCAATGTATTCTTCGGAAGGTATTAAAATTTAATTCTCTATAAGATAACATGTTTCTTAAAAGTTTTTCGAAACTTTTAGCAAAGTACTTACGGTTTTGATAAGACCGTTTCGATATATGAGTAGGCAATACTACGAAACGCTTTCAAAAACTGCAAACGAGCATAATTTAACCATAGTAAACTTTTAGCCCCCTCATTAAAAATATTCTTGCACAAAAAAGGCAGCGTGTTATCATTCAGTTATCACATCATCATTATCGTATCAGTTAATAGAAGTATATTGAACATTTTTCACAAATTTAAATTAAAAAAAATTATTTCAAGTTCTTAAATTTTTATACACATAATTTTATGTTTACTTTTATTTGCTTTGTTTGTTTTTATTTTTTGACAGCTGACTTGGAATATTCCAATAACAACGTAACCAGTGTTGTAACTTTTCACATTAAGATACAGACACAGTTTTTACTCACAAATCGAGAAACAGTGGAATTTTTTGTTTCATACTTTTTCGATGTGAGAACTTTTCACATAAAATACAGAACACGGGTACAGGATTCCTGCATTGAATATTTCAGTACCGAAATACCTGTTTTAATTATACCCTAAAATGACTTTGTGCTGCTGTTTGTAACTACCAAAAACACTTGACCTAGACCCATTTTTTATTACACCGATCGACTAAGAATCACTTTCTGAGTTGATTTAGCGATGTCCGTCCGTCCGTCTGTCCGTCCGTCTGTCCGTCCGTCCGTCCGTCTGTGTGTCCATGTATACCTTGTAATCAAACTACAGGTCGCAACTATTAATATATTTTGATGAAATTTAGCATATATTCGGTTCATGTTCAGACCTAGTCCCCATACAAATGACGCTATGAAATCGGCATAAATTGCCATAAGATCCAAGTTATCATATAGATTTCAATCAAATTGGGTTTGTATGTGTTTATTACATTCATTAATCAGTAGTCCAAAAATAATCATGTAGGACAATTCTTAGTCATAGGATGCATATAGAGTCGCTTCCCGATCTTCACTTAAATCTATCAAATAACAAAAATATTGCACAGATTTTTCTCAAACTTGGTTTGGATATATTTTTTTCAAAATATAAGTGACTTTACCAAATATGGTCAAGATCGGTTCTTTTTTCGTCCTAGTCCACATATAAATATAGTATCCGATATGAACTTTTTCATATCTGCAGCCAAAAAAATTAATACAATGCCACTCAAATTTGTTTATGCTTATTTTTTATATCGAATTAGTTGGACCGAAGAGATAGGGTCTCTAAATCATGGTATAGGGTATTGTACAGTCGGTCTAGACCGACTATAATTATCTTACTTGTTTTTGGTTCCGGTATTGCACTTCCTGCGGTAAATCAAGCTACATATAGCTGCACATCAGAAAAATATGGATTTTCCAAATTAAATGCGGCAACACTTAACGATTGTCATTCAACTTAGATTATCATGTGCCAATTTTTTATTTTAGCATTGTTTGATTTAGATAATTTTGATTTAAGCGATTTTTGATTTTACTGATTTTTGATTTTTAAGATTTTTGTTTTTGGCGATTTCGTCCATATTTTCCACAACTACTTACAATGGTAATTAACATACTTGTCAAAATTTTCAAGACTGGTACTTTAATAGTAATTCATATTTCTTGTGTGGGACGTGCCAGACTCACTTATCTCCTACCGCCCATTTTTGTTCGACTACTCCCATCATTATCTGATGGACTCGTACAAAATGTGAAGGCTTTCCCTTTGGGGATCCATGGGGGTCCATTGGCCCGATCCTACTCAATTTTTGTCCAACCACTGATATTAATGATAGATGACCTCAGACAAATGCTCAAATATGTCTCTGTCATAGTACTCGAGATATATAATATTGAATAACTACTTTGTACGGGAGGTACCACGTCCACATCCAGCACAGCTACTAACATTAATAATAGGTCACCTCACAAAAATTTTCAAAGTTCTCCCTGTCTTGGTACTTAATACATATTCACCCCTGTTCTTGAAACCACTATCACAAGAAAACTCGTAAATGAAAAATATCTTAAATTTACGATTTTTTTGCTGTTCTATGATTTCAATAAGAATGTTTTTTCTTGTTTTAATTCACATAGAAAAAGTTTTGTGAAATCAAAACAAATGCTTTTTTTTTTACTAAACAGGTCTTAAGAGATAAAAAACAATTGATATTTAAACTCTAACATGTTTTCTATTGAACCTTGTCATTATTTAAAAAAATTAGACATTGATTTTATGAAAAAAAACTATTTTAAAAAACGTCTACACTTTGCGTTGATTTAAAAAAAAAAACTCGTAATCAGTGGTCGATGTTAATAAAACACACTTTATAAACACACTATAATAAAAACTTTTTATTTACACAATCTATTTTCCATTATAATTTTTTCAATTATAACATAGATTCTTTGTGCACTAATTATTACGAATAAAGGAATTTAAAATAATATTTCACTCAAATCACATATTTTTATTTTTTTGCATATGACTGCCACAACTTTGTTTATGTTCGAAACAGCAGTGATGCCAGTCAAATCCAATTTATTTGAATTTCGAATTTTCTTTGGTGATGGCTGGCTAACTTATTTCAAAATGAGATGTCATTCCTAATTGAATGAAATTAAAGAACAAAAACAATTAAATGAACAAGTAAAAGGTTGTATTAAAAGAAAATATTTTTTTTACTTTCTTTATAAGGAAAAACATGCAAAAATTACTTAAGGTTTTTTTTGTGAAAGTGACGAAAGAACCATATGGCACCTTGGTTTCTAGATAACGTATGGTTCTGAAGCTATACCATATGTTTCGTGTCATTTGACAAAAAAAAAATAGGATTTCTAAAAATACTTCGAAAATATAAAATGTGTTTTCAAGAAACCCAATATTTCCATTTCATGTTATTTCAAATTCATTCCTATTCAAATAACAACGTTCCAAGAACAGGGCTGATTATATTAAAAATTCACTTTATATATGTCCACTAAAATATCAAAAGAAAAAATTCTAGCCAATATTCTCTTCCAGGTTTAAACTACAAGAAAAACAAGTGAGACAATTATAGTTGGTCTATACCGACTATACGATACGCTATGCCATGGTTTAGAGACCCTATCTCTTCGGTCTTACTAATTTGATATAGAAAATAAGGATAAACCAAATTTGAGTGGCATTGTTATTAATTTTTGGCTGTAGATATGAAAAAGTTGATATCGGGTGCTATATTTATATGAGGACTAAGTCGAAAAATGGACCGATCCTGACCATATTTGGTCAGGTCACTTATTTTTTGTAAAAATATATACAAACCATATTTGAGAAAAATCTGTGCAATATTTTTGTTTTTTGATAGATTTAAGTGAAGATCGGCAAGCAGCTCTAAATGAGGCCTAAGACTAAGAATTGTCCTATAGGGATTTTATTTGGACTACTGATTAATGAATATAATAAACACATACAAACCCAATTTCATATGGGTCATCTGTATGGGGAATATTTCTGAACATGGACCGAATTTCACCAGTTTCAATAGCGTTCAGCCTGTGGCCGATAAAAGCTTATATATCAAATTTCATCAAAATACATACATATTTGCGAATTGTAGTTTGATTACATGGTTTACATGGATACAGTCGGATAGATGGAAAGACGGACGGACATCGCTAAATCGACTCAGAAAGTGATTCTGAGTCGATCGGTATAATCAAAGAAAAGGGTCTAGGTTAAATATTTTTGTTAGTTACAAACAGCAGCACACACCTCATTATATCCAAACCACATAGTGGTATGGGGTATAACAAACATATATACTTTCGCTTTAATATATGGGGGATTTCATGTCAAGTCACCAACTTTTGAAATCGATGTCTTCCGATCGGGATGAAAGTTGCACCAAGGTTAGTCCTATTGGATAGTAGTTTTCAACAAGATCGGTCCAGATATCTCTGAGTTAGAGTGGATCAAAATTTGACATTTTGGCCAAACAGGTGTTTTTTTCTCATCCATGTAACTTATTACCTATTGTTCTTAGAAAATTTTCTCCCAAAGAGTTTAGATAGCTATTTCTTCAGTATGTCGGAAAAAAATACTTTAAAAAAAAAGAAAAAAAATTTTAGACTTTTTTTTTGCTAAATGAAAGCATTTTTTGCCTTTTTTTCAAAAAGGGCATTTTTTTTTTTTATTTTTTCATAAGAAAGCTTAGGATTTTTCTTTAAGAGCTTTTTGATCGCTTAGTGGGATGGAAGTGGGATATCTATCAAAAAAAAATGTTTTATAACTCAATACAACGGTTTTTCAATTTTTCACAAATGCACTATTTTGAATTTTTTCCTATTTGTGTCTAAAACCTTACAAATAAAACTTATACTGAGAAACTAGACAAATTAACCTTTCCGAAGGTATATAACATACCTAACTAAAATTTTATACCCTCGATACTGTAATACCCAGAATATGTTAACCTCAGGAAAAAATCGCTTTTTTTCTATAGAAATGTTGAAAAATTATTATTTTTTTTATTTATTTTTAATAATAATTAAATTAATTTATAATAATAATAATAAAAATAAAAAGATAAATAATTTATTAAAATTTAATCTTAATTGCATTAGATCCATTTATATCATAACTATTTTTATACTTAATTTATTGTAGCTGATGAAGTATTTAAGTCTTGTAAATTTTTAAATACTCAGTCTTTCATCCAGCTTTTTTGTCGCCTTTATTTACTGCGTTTTTTTGTCAATCCTTTCTTGGCGTTACTTGGTTCAGCTGTTGATTTCGCTGCTGGTTTATTTGTTGTCTTTGAAAAGAAATCGCATTGAATAGAGGCAGAAAACTCTTTCAACTTGGGTCTTCCATCGGCAAGCGGTATAAAAGCATGGTATTGAGCGGTGTCATCGATTGTTACCGCAGCATCGAATCTGCTCTTCAAGTGTTTTCAATGTTTCCTGATAATCCTCTTTGCTACTAAAAACTATTTTAGTTTCTTTACAATAACTCTTTGCCCAATGGAATAAAGCAGTCGCATCTAAGATGCGATCTTGATGAGAGCACTGGAGGCTATAATTCGCTGCATTTCTTTTAAGGTTTGCTCCAATACCATCACATGCTCCTTTACCATGAGCAGTAGGATGAAAATGCCATTCGGCTGGCATTCCAAAATCTTTTTCATGGGCCATAAGATTTGCCAAGCTACCTTTGTTTTTAAAATGTTGACGAGCTCCGTCCGAAACGTAGTATACCTTCTTTACTGTAAATTTAGATTTTAGAAATTTTAGCATTCTCTTCTGGTACTCATAAATTGCAACGGTATCATGTTTTTAATCGTCGGATATGATTGCCATACTTTTGTGTTCCAGTTTTTCATCTTTCATGTAGTAAATAACTACTGTGAATATACTGTGGCATCCTGAAGAACATATTTATAGTTTTCTGCGAAATCATATGAAATAACGAATTCACCAGACTTCAAATGTATCTTCAAATCCTTGAAGAATGACCATTGCTCTTTGACTAAAAAGTCATGGTTTCTCAAGTTTAGCAATCCTGTACACATTTCTTCCACAAAATCATCCAAATTTAAAATGATTGTTTTCAATGTGCATCTGTCAGTCTGAATCCAAGAATCAAATTTGACCTCCTCTATATATTCTCGATCTAAAGAGTTGATTAAATTTTCTTTGATGAATGTCGTTTTCGGGCAATTGGTACATTCACCTAGGTGCAAGGGGTTGTTGCATTAAGACAAATAGTCAATTTAAGGCAATCGCGGTAATCGTGTAAATCTTCTGCCGAATCATCTGTTAAATACTTTAAGTTGATTTCCTTCAACATCAGTTTAAGATTTTCATGGTGAATGCAAACGCATACTGTGTGAGTTCCGCTGCTATCTGCCAAAACACAATGTTTTGGCCTCATTTGGGTTAATTTCATGAAGCCAATTCTAACATCCTCGTGTTCAGATTGAAATGTGCAGATAACTCTATCAGGTTACAGATAACCATTCTCTTCTGTTATGTTAAGAAAGTATGTTACATACCTTCGGAAAGTTTAGTTTGTCTAGTTTCTCACTATAAGTTTTATTTGTAATGTTTTAGACACAAATCGGAAAAAATTCAAAATAGTGCATTTGTGAAAAATTGAAAAACCGTTGTCTTGAGTTACAAAACATTTATTTTGATAGATATCCCACTCCCATCCCACTAAGCGACCAAAAAGCTCTTAAAGGAAAAATCCTAAGCTTTCTTATGAAAACATAAAAAAAAAACAAGTAAGAGTGTTAAATTCGGCTGTGCCGAATCTTTGATACCCTCCACCTCGGTTTGTTAAACTTAATACCAAATTATTTCAGCAAATTCTTTGGGTTGGTTTTCTTCTTTTCTATTATTTCGGATTTATTTCGGTGTTTGCTTTTTGGTCATCGTGGTTGCTGATCGGCATGCATTTTGGTTATATACCTATATGCATGCGTTTCCGGTTATATGACATAACTTCTCGTTTAATTTAGTTTTTGCTAATTAAATAGCTCGCCCTAACCTCCATTGCAAAGGTAATGGTTGTGTAGAGTGGCTATATGCATTAAATCGTGCTAATTGGAGATGGCTGTATAGTTTCTTTTAACTGGCCAAATATTTCTTCATTGTGGCCATATAGGTTGGATGGAGTAACAAAATAATAACCAAAAAAAAAGCTCTCTCAACTTTTTTTTAAAATATTGCCATATTTTGAAAACATAGAGAATAAATTTATAATAATAAATAATCAAATTAGGGATGAAAAACGCAAAAAACGAAAAGTCCCAAACATTTTAAATAAAATAATTTAATGTTATCTTTATTTTCTGAAAAACTTCAAATTTTCATCCAAAAAAAATTTTGAAAATTTATATATAAAAAATAACATTCTCATAAAATTACGTTTACTTATGTAACAATTTTTATGTTAGCAATTCTTAAATATCATTTGAGGTTTTCTTAAATTCATTGAATTTAAATTAATATCGACAAATCTGTTTTTCTATTTATTTAAATTGTAAAGGAGTGGCATCTCTGTCAAAATAAGCGAAAAACACAAAGAATAGAAAAAAACAAATTACTTCGTGTTTGACAGGATGATTTTATGTTTATGTTTAATATCTTTATTTTTTTTACTAATATTTCTGTTTATTTATTTGAAAATGAAATAATGAATTGAATATGCTATTTAATTTTTTTATTTATATAAAAAAGTTTTTTAATTAAAGCAAAATATTTTCACTATTTCATGATTTTTATTTATGTATGACGACATTTCAACCTAAAAATTTAAGTTTTTATCGATTGGATAAACAACACAAAAATGGTTGTCGTTTAGATAACAACAACAGCTGACTTTAACAATAGCGAATATCGTTTCAAAATTTTACTGATAATTTTGCAATTTTCTTTTTTTTTACAATTCGACTATCGTTAAAAGAAGTTACTGAATCGCGGTACTGAAAAGTTATTAATATCTCCTGAATGGCAATATTTTTTTTAAATGTAAACATTTTTATATGTAAAGATATTTCTAAATTTAAAATTATTATTTCCGACGTTTTGATATGATTTTCTGAAACTCAATCAATATTTTCTAATTTATAATTGGAAATTTTATTTTCAGTTTAAAAAGTGAAATTTTGTATTTATGTGAATAATAATGCTTTATTAATTATAAACAATTTTTAAAAATTAGATGTAATCGCAATCAGATATTTTATAGGTAAAGCAGAATAATAATTCTATATAACTATGTAGAACTGTTTTGTAAGCAAAAAACTCATTGACGAACTCGGTAACTCTATTTTGTAAAGACAACAAAAAGTTAACCCCCCAATCTCACATCACACTGAAATTGTAAAATCGTTGTGTACGTATTATCAACGAAAAATTGTTCGAATTAGTCGAATCCATCGCCATTAAATTTTATGCTCAAACATCTGACTGCAATCTCATTTTTAAAATGTTGTCGAAGCGTAAACTTGAAAAAATTTGTATACTTCTCTCTCTTATTTTATTTTAAGTAGAGTTACCAAGTTTATTATACAGGCACATGTTTGAGGGAAAATGTTTACATTTATTATTATTAGTATTATTTTAATAATAGTTAATAATATTTATGCTCTATAATTAACAAACTTGCGTTTTTGTATGCGCATTTCAAAAAATAAATCATTATAATAGATTTAACAAGTTAAAACTTTAATTACAATTTTACAGAATCCAGTAAATTTGCATTAAATTTATAACAGGGTAACATTAATCATCGTTAGTGTCTGCCACTATTCGCACGAAAAATTTGGTGCCATTAGTGTGACCACTGCGGAAAATGTGTGTGTATTAGTAAAAAAAAAATGTGAGTGTATTGAGTTTTTCGAACTTGCAGTGTGATGTGAGATTGGTGGGTAATATGCAAAACTTATGTTCATATTTGTAAAAGAATAATGAAGAAACGTATGAAATAAAAGACCAACCCGTGTATACTCTTAACATTGTTCTGTATGATATCTAGTTGAAAATATTAACATTCATGTTAAAATAGAAAAAACTATTGCAAAGCTAGTTAGAACAAACAAAAATTATGCCAGCATCTACTGTGGCATAGTCACGCTGAGCAAAATGAAGTGACACTCTGTTAATACAAAAGAAATGTATTTTCCCCACAACAAAATACTGCAGAATTTTATGTAAATAAAATAACCGATTTATTTCTAACATGCAGTTACTATGAATATACATACATACATATATATAATATATGTACATTATTTGTATTATTTAATATGTGTATGTATGTATATTTAAATACTACACACAAAAAATACAACATCAAACGTTATTTTTGTGTTTTTCTCTTTAAATAAATTAATACATAAATTTTTTGCTAAATTTACATTTGGGCAATTCACAACAGGTGTTGTACATTGTATGTTGTATTGAAATACACAATACAATCATTTGTTGTGAACACTCAGTTGTATTTTCATATTGTAAAACGCTTTCTTTAGTAATTTTCGATCCAACGAGGAAAGATCGCTTCGTCGCTTCTGCTATTTTGTATAAGAGAAAACACTTGTCAGTGTTTGCTTTTTGGTCGTGAGATATACCCTGGAGTTTTAGTTACGTACCTCTTGCATTTTAATTTATAATGAAAAAAAAAATGTTAAATGTTTTGGTTGGTACTGAAAGAGAAAATACATACTAAAAATATAAACATTAATTTTTATATAAATAAACTTATCGATGTATTTGCGTTATTTGCATTATTTGCCATATTTTATTTTATAATTATTTATGCTGATAATATTCTATGTATTTGTTTTTTCTTTTTCATAAAAACTGGCATTCACTTGGAACTGATATGTTATGATACAATATACAACATTTACTAAACATAGCAAATGAAGTTGGATCGTGTATCAGATTTTTCAGTGAAAATTATCAACAACAGTTTTACACTATTGTAAAGTGATACACGATACAGGAGAAAAAACGATACATTACCCATTGTGAATTGCCCAATTGTTTTTTTTTATTAACAACTAGGTATTTTAGCATTATTTGCTTTAGATGTTGGTGAATTTTTACTCCCTTTATATTAACTCGTAGTGTCTGCTTGTCGAAAAAATTTTGGATCGATTTTAACCACTTTCCCGTGACCCAATCGATCTGAAATTTTGCAGGCAGGCTTGTGGCAATGACAGAAATGATCTAACATATTTTTTTAGTGATGCCAAAACAATGGAAACTTTAAAATTTTTCTACCAGAGTTGATAAAAAAATGTACAAAGGGTTTGTTTTTGTTATATTATTACCATAACGACCACAAAAACAACAAGTCCAGCTATGAAAACAATGCAACATTTAGAATAACAACAAGATCAATATAGAAATATCATGTTTTTCATTTTTTTTTTACTTTTTCAGAGATTTCCCTGGACCTGTTCCACCGATTTTAATGATTTTTGAAGTAGAAATCTTTCCATGAATTTGGTGAATCATTCTCACTAAAAATGATCACTGTAGCTGCACTATTGAGGGCGTGATCGTGACAAGAACAACATAGAAAATTATTTTTTTTTCAAGACTTTTTTAGTTCTTCATTCAAATCTCGGGCCCTAATCGACCGATTTGGACGATTTTAAATAGCAAACTTCTCAGGATGTTAGTGAATCATTCTTATGTCAACGAGTACCCTAGCTGCCGGATTGATGCCGTCATCGTGATTTCCACAGACGGACAGACGGACATCGCTATATCAACTCCGGTTGTTATAAGGATCACAAATATATAAATTTTATGGGGTCCAAAATTTTTTTTCTAATTATTACAAACGGAATGACAAACTTATATATACCCTCTGCACACTGGAGTGGAGGGTATAACAACTCTACAACAGCAACAATGACAGTCATATGTTTTTCAAATAGGAAAAAACTGTTTATGTGTTAGTTTCGGTCATTCCCCAGTATGCATTGAAATATTAAGTTCTTAAATTGATGTCAAATGTAATTCTCAACTTGGGTTGAACAATTTTTCTCCTTGTTTGCTTTCAACTTGACATCAAGTTGAGACTTAACATTTTTTCCAATCTTTGAGAAACATTTTTACTCTCAATTGGATATCCAACACTTTTCTCCACTTGAGACCAAACATTTTTTCAACTTGAATACGATTTGTGTTAAGTCTGAGATATTATTTAAATATGTCATAAATAATAAATTAAATTAAAAAATGCCAAAAAAGTACAAATAAATCATTGATATATTTTTAATTATTTCTGCTTTTTGTCGAATTTTTAAAAAAATGTACAACTAATTAATTCATTTATTTTTTTTAATTCTAGATTTTAAAAAATGTACATAATATGTACATTTAATGTTAAATATGTACATAGTAATGTTAAATATATAATGAAATTAAATTGAAACATTAAAAAAAGTACATTGTTTTCATTTCTAAAATTAGTATAATATGGCAATTCCGTACCTTCCATTTGATACCGATTGGAAATATTTCTTTGCTATCAAGTTGAGAATCACAAATTTCTCAATTTGATAACTATGAAAATCGCCATATAAAAAATGTGCCTTTTAAGTTGAGAAGACTATATTCGAACTATTGAGGGCATTTGAGAATTAACGTTGGAGATTTGAGAAATGTATTTGATCTCAAATGCACCTCAAGTTGATAGCAAACAAAAATGTTTATTGGGACATTTATTGTAGGGTCGTTTGCACACACACAAAAAATAGAAAATAAATTGTCAATAAGCAAAGCAAGTGGCTTCGAAATTCGATGATGCCAGTTAATCATTTTTTGTTCACGCGGAATTTATAATTGGAGGAATTTTTTCTCGAGAAATGTATTTTCCGTGAGAAAGAAATTCCTTGAGAATATTCATAATTGGGATGAATAACTTTTAATTGGAACTTTTTAGTCAGAATAAATCATAATTCTAGTTAGATATTGGTTAATATTTAATTAGAAAAAATATTGTGGTGGCATCTACGCAATTATTGAGGCAGTCACGGAAAAATTAAATGCAAGTCTGTTTTTTTTAATATAACAAAAATGGATTTTCCCTTTAACAAAATATGGCAGAATTCTTTATAAATGAAATGCAAAATGGAAAATCAATTTTGTGCTAATTCTTAACAAAATTAATAAAATATATATATGTATTATTAATTTATTAATATTTGTAATTTTATTTGACACAATTTCACACACAGTTTTACAGATCAACTGTTTTAATTAGAAAAAATATTGTGGTGGCATCTACGCAATTATTGAGGCAGTCACGGAAAAATTAAATGCAAGTCTGTTTTTTTTAATATAACAAAAATGGATTTTCCCTTTAACAAAATATGGCAGAATTCTTTAAAAATGAAATGCAAAATGGAAAATCAATTTTGTGCTAATTCTTAACAAAATTAATAAAATATATATATATATGTATTATTATATTTATTAATATTTGTAATTTTATTTGACACAATTTCACACACAGTTTTACAGATCAACTGTTTTCAACTGATTTAGAAGTTTTCTGTTTTTGAAACAGTAGTGCCAATTTGTAACATTTTGTGATGTAATGAAAATCGCAGAATAATAAGTTAATACACAATAAAAAATATTAAATTTTTAAGTTTTATATACATATTGCAATAAAAAAAACTTTGGTAAATTTACATTGAAGATGGTCAGAAATGAATGAGAAAAAATATATAGACATTTTAGAAAAGCACATTTAATGTTAAACTTTATGCACAAAATATATGGGTTTTTGTTGTTTCGAATTTAACTGTGGCTCTAAGTGAAAAGTTTTAGACCGACCGTATATTACATCTTGAGGATCCTCACCTAATATTTTCAAATATTTTAAATTCTTTTTAACTCATTTAACCTCATTACGAAAATAGTAAAACAGTAAATATGGAAAATCCACGCACCTCAAAAAATTGTTTTCTATGAAATAAATTAAAGACATTTCATATTATACAATTTTCTTTCAAAAATGTATCAATTATTGCAAATTTGAAATTTGACATATAGTATTTGTACATATATTTGTATAGATTTCGCAGTATGAAAAGAACTATTATTTCTTTATTTAGAATATATGTAAGTATTGCTCGCAAAAAAATGCAACATCATGAATGAAACACATAGACGACTGCTGGCAGCAGCATTTGTAGTCGTATAGTCAGCTACTTGATTTTTCTGAATACGACAGCAACATATAATACAAATGCATTTTTATTTAAATATACAATTACTTTTACTTATTTAAAATGCATTAGTACAACGTAAAAATAAATAAATTAGTTTAACGCCTTTTGATTATTAATGGAATTATAGCCTTTCATTTTGCGATTTTTTTTTTAAACAAAATAAAATATTTCATAGCACTAACTTCTTTTACATATTTTGTTATATTGTCAACACTATTTTTGTTTAGTAGCCAACAAAACACACTTGCAGTTTTTTTTTCTATTTGAAGAACATATGACTGCCATTGTTGATGTTGTAGAGTTGTTTTTTTTTTGATTTTGTTTCGTTAACTCTTTTGTATTAAAGCACCTCCAATATATGTATCCATTTTAGTTTGCAAATTCAGTATATTTATAATTTATTACTTACAGCAAAAAATAATAGAAACAATTTTATCAGTTATGCTTACGAAACTATATAAATAGACTTGAAGTTGGCTGCAAAAGCAGTAGCCTGTGTAAAGAACAAGTTAGCGACATGTAACTGTTACGTAACGTGTCAGCCTTTTTTTCACATGAAAAGTATTGGGACGTTCCGGTTACGTTCGGTAACTGTTTTAAATGATTTTCATGTAAAAAAAAACAACTGACTCGTTACGGTTACGGTTAGAAAACATTGACCTTTTATATGTATTATAATGCTATGAATGCATTTATCTTTATTTTATTTTATTTATATATTCTTTTTTTTTTGTATTGTATATTATTTTTTTTTATTATTACTATTTCATTTAATTATTTTTTTCTTTAAATAAATTAACACATAAAAATTTGTTTTTTAAATTATTGGTGAACTTTTACTCCCTTTATTTACTGCCTTTATATTAACTGGTAGTGTCTGCTTGTCGACAAAATTTTGGATCGATTTTTAGCCCCTTTCCCGTGAGCCAATCGATCTGAAATTTTGCATGCAGGCTCGTGGCAATGACAGAAATGATCTAACAAATTTTTTTAGTGATGCCAAAACAATGGAAACTTTTAAAATTTTCTACCAGAGTTCACAAAAAAATGTACAAAGGGTTTGTTTTTATTATATTATTACCACAGCGACCACAAAAACAACAAGTCCAGCTATGACAACAATGCAACATTTAGAATAACAACAGGAACAATATGGAAACATCATGTTTTTCATTTTTTTTTTAATTTTTCATAGATTTACCTGGACCTGTTCCACCGATTTTAATGATTTTTGAAGTAGAAATCTTCCCATGAATTTGGTGAATCATTCTCACTAAAAATTATCACCCTAGCTATCCTATTGAGGGCGTGATCGTGACAAGAACAACATAGAAAATTATATTTTTTCAAGACTTTTTTTAGTTCTTCATTCAAATCTCGGGCCCTAATCGACCGATTTGGACGATTTTAAATAGCAAACTTTTCAGGATGTTAATGAATCATTTTTTATGCCAACGAGCACCCTAGCTGCCCGATTGATGCCGTCATCGTGATTTCCACAGACGGACAGACGGACAGACGGACAGACGGACAGACGGACAGACGGACAGACGGACATCGCTATATCAACTCCGGTTGTTATAAGGATCACAAATATATATATTTTATGGGGTCCAAATTTTTTTTTCTAATTATTACAAACGGAATGACAAACTTATATATACCCTCTGCACACTGGAGTGGAGGGTATAAAAAAGCTCTCTCAACTTTTTTTTAAAATATTGCCATATTTTGAAAACATAGAGAATAAATTTATAATAATAAATAATCAAATTAGGGATGAAAAACGCAAAAAACGAAAAGTCCCAAACATTTTAAATAAAATAATTTAATGTTATCTTTATTTTCTGAAAAACTTCAAATTTTCATCCAAAAAAAATTTTGAAAATTTATATATAAAAAATAACATTCTCATAAAATTACGTTTACTTATGTAACAATTTTTATGTTAGCAATTCTTAAATATCATTTGAGGTTTTCTTAAATTCATTGAATTTAAATTAATATCGACAAATCTGTTTTTCTATTTATTTAAATTGTAAAGGAGTGGCATCTCTGTCAAAATAAGCGAAAAACACAAAGAATAGAAAAAAACAAATTACTTCGTGTTTGACAGGATGATTTTATGTTTATGTTTAATATCTTTATTTTTTTTACTAATATTTCTGTTTATTTATTTGAAAATGAAATAATGAATTGAATATGCTATTTAATTTTTTTATTTATATAAAAAAGTTTTTTAATTAAAGCAAAATATTTTCACTATTTCATGATTTTTATTTATGTATGACGACATTTCAACCTAAAAATTTAAGTTTTTATCGATTGGATAAACAACACAAAAATGGTTGTCGTTTAGATAACAACAACAGCTGACTTTAACAATAGCGAATATCGTTTCAAAATTTTACTGATAATTTTGCAATTTTCTTTTTTTTTACAATTCGACTATCGTTAAAAGAAGTTACTGAATCGCGGTACTGAAAAGTTATTAATATCTCCTGAATGGCAATATTTTTTTTAAATGTAAACATTTTTATATGTAAAGATATTTCTAAATTTAAAATTATTATTTCCGACGTTTTGATATGATTTTCTGAAACTCAATCAATATTTTCTAATTTATAATTGGAAATTTTATTTTCAGTTTAAAAAGTGAAATTTTGTATTTATGTGAATAATAATGCTTTATTAATTATAAACAATTTTTAAAAATTAGATGTAATCGCAATCAGATATTTTATAGGTAAAGCAGAATAATAATTCTATATAACTATGTAGAACTGTTTTGTAAGCAAAAAACTCATTGACGAACTCGGTAACTCTATTTTGTAAAGACAACAAAAAGTTAACCCCCCAATCTCACATCACACTGAAATTGTAAAATCGTTGTGTACGTATTATCAACGAAAAATTGTTCGAATTAGTCGAATCCATCGCCATTAAATTTTATGCTCAAACATCTGACTGCAATCTCATTTTTAAAATGTTGTCGAAGCGTAAACTTGAAAAAATTTGTATACTTCTCTCTCTTATTTTATTTTAAGTAGAGTTACCAAGTTTATTATACAGGCACATGTTTGAGGGAAAATGTTTACATTTATTATTATTAGTATTATTTTAATAATAGTTAATAATATTTATGCTCTATAATTAACAAACTTGCGTTTTTGTATGCGCATTTCAAAAAATAAATCATTATAATAGATTTAACAAGTTAAAACTTTAATTACAATTTTACAGAATCCAGTAAATTTGCATTAAATTTATAACAGGGTAACATTAATCATCGTTAGTGTCTGCCACTATTCGCACGAAAAATTTGGTGCCATTAGTGTGACCACTGCGGAAAATGTGTGTGTATTAGTAAAAAAAAAATGTGAGTGTATTGAGTTTTTCGAACTTGCAGTGTGATGTGAGATTGGTGGGTAATATGCAAAACTTATGTTCATATTTGTAAAAGAATAATGAAAAAACGTATGAAATAAAAGACCAACCCGTGTATACTCTTAACATTGTTCTGTATGATATCTAGTTGAAAATATTAACATTCATGTTAAAATAGAAAAAACTATTGCAAAGCTAATTAGAACAAACAAAAATTATGCCAGCATCTACTGTGGCATAGTCACGCTGAGCAAAATGAAGTGACACTCTGTTAATACAAAAGAAATGTATTTTCCCCACAACAAAATACTGCAGAATTTTATGTAAATAAAATAACCGATTTATTTCTAACATGCAGTTACTATGAATATACATACATACATATATATAATATATGTACATTATTTGTATTATTTAATATGTGTATGTATGTATATTTAAATACTACACACAAAAAATACAACATCAAACGTTATTTTTGTGTTTTTCTCTTTAAATAAATTAATACATAAATTTTTTGCTAAATTTACATTTGGGCAATTCACAACAGGTGTTGTACATTGTATGTTGTATTGAAATACACAATACAATCATTTGTTGTGAACACTCAGTTGTATTTTCATATTGTAAAACGCTTTCTTTAGTAATTTTCGATCCAACGAGGAAAGATCGCTTCGTCGCTTCTGCTATTTTGTATAAGAGAAAACACTTGTCAGTGTTTGCTTTTTGGTCGTGAGATATACCCTGGAGTTTTAGTTACGTACCTCTTGCATTTTAATTTATAATGAAAAAAAAAATGTTAAATGTTTTGGTTGGTACTGAAAGAGAAAATACATACTAAAAATATAAACATTAATTTTTATATAAATAAACTTATCGATGTATTTGCGTTATTTGCATTATTTGCCATATTTTATTTTATAATTATTTATGCTGATAATATTCTATGTATTTGTTTTTTCTTTTTCATAAAAACTGGCATTCACTTGGAACTGATATGTTATGATACAATATACAACATTTACTAAACATAGCAAATGAAGTTGGATCGTGTATCAGATTTTTCAGTGAAAATTATCAACAACAGTTTTACACTATTGTAAAGTGATACACGATACAGGAGAAAAAACGATACATTACCCATTGTGAATTGCCCAATTGTTTTTTTTTATTAACAACTAGGTATTTTAGCATTATTTGCTTTAGATGTTGGTGAATTTTTACTCCCTTTATATTAACTCGTAGTGTCTGCTTGTCGAAAAAATTTTGGATCGATTTTAACCACTTTCCCGTGACCCAATCGATCTGAAATTTTGCAGGCAGGCTTGTGGCAATGACAGAAATGATCTAACATATTTTTTTAGTGATGCCAAAACAATGGAAACTTTAAAATTTTTCTACCAGAGTTGATAAAAAAATGTACAAAGGGTTTGTTTTTGTTATATTATTACCATA
The DNA here is from genome assembly GCA_963682025.1 of Cordilura impudica. Lineage (NCBI taxonomy): Eukaryota > Metazoa > Arthropoda > Insecta > Diptera > Scathophagidae > Cordilura > Cordilura impudica. The sequence continues at coordinate 61,733,190 of OY821521.1, forward strand.
ACGACCACAAAAACAACAAGTCCAGCTATGAAAACAATGCAACATTTAGAATAACAACAAGATCAATATAGAAATATCATGTTTTTCATTTTTTTTTTACTTTTTCAGAGATTTCCCTGGACCTGTTCCACCGATTTTAATGATTTTTGAAGTAGAAATCTTTCCATGAATTTGGTGAATCATTCTCACTAAAAATGATCACTGTAGCTGCACTATTGAGGGCGTGATCGTGACAAGAACAACATAGAAAATTATTTTTTTTTCAAGACTTTTTTAGTTCTTCATTCAAATCTCGGGCCCTAATCGACCGATTTGGACGATTTTAAATAGCAAACTTCTCAGGATGTTAGTGAATCATTCTTATGTCAACGAGTACCCTAGCTGCCGGATTGATGCCGTCATCGTGATTTCCACAGACGGACAGACGGACATCGCTATATCAACTCCGGTTGTTATAAGGATCACAAATATATAAATTTTATGGGGTCCAAAATTTTTTTTCTAATTATTACAAACGGAATGACAAACTTATATATACCCTCTGCACACTGGAGTGGAGGGTATAACAACTCTACAACAGCAACAATGACAGTCATATGTTTTTCAAATAGGAAAAAACTGTTTATGTGTTAGTTTCGGTCATTCCCCAGTATGCATTGAAATATTAAGTTCTTAAATTGATGTCAAATGTAATTCTCAACTTGGGTTGAACAATTTTTCTCCTTGTTTGCTTTCAACTTGACATCAAGTTGAGACTTAACATTTTTTCCAATCTTTGAGAAACATTTTTACTCTCAATTGGATATCCAACACTTTTCTCCACTTGAGACCAAACATTTTTTCAACTTGAATACGATTTGTGTTAAGTCTGAGATATTATTTAAATATGTCATAAATAATAAATTAAATTAAAAAATGCCAAAAAAGTACAAATAAATCATTGATATATTTTTAATTATTTCTGCTTTTTGCCGAATTTTTCAAAAAATGTACAACTAATTAATTCATTTATTTTTAATTCTAGATTTTAAAAAATGTACATAATATGTACATTTAATGTTAAATATGTACATAGTAATGTTAAATATATAATGAAATTAAATTGAAACATTAAAAAAAGTACATTGTTTTCATTTCTAAAATTAGTATAATATGGCAATTCCGTACCTTCCATTTGATACCGATTGGAAATATTTCTTTGCTATCAAGTTGAGAATCACAAATTTCTCAATTTGATAACTATGAAAATCGCCATATAAAAAATGTGCCTTTTAAGTTGAGAAGACTATATTCGAACTATTGAGGGCATTTGAGAATTAACGTTGGAGATTTGAGAAATGTATTTGATCTCAAATGCACCTCAAGTTGATAGCAAACAAAAATGTTTATTGGGACATTTATTGTAGGGTCGTTTGCACACACACAAAAAATAGAAAATAAATTGTCAATAAGCAAAGCAAGTGGCTTCGAAATTCGATGATGCCAGTTAATCATTTTTTGTTCACGCGGAATTTATAATTGGAGGAATTTTTTCTCGAGAAATGTATTTTCCGTGAGAAAGAAATTCCTTGAGAATATTCATAATTGGGATGAATAACTTTTAATTGGAACTTTTTAGTCAGAATAAATCATAATTCTAGTTAGATATTGGTTAATATTTAATTAGAAAAAATATTGTGGTGGCATCTACGCAATTATTGAGGCAGTCACGGAAAAATTAAATGCAAGTCTGTTTTTTTTAATATAACAAAAATGGATTTTCCCTTTAACAAAATATGGCAGAATTCTTTATAAATGAAATGCAAAATGGAAAATCAATTTTGTGCTAATTCTTAACAAAATTAATAAAATATATATATGTATTATTAATTTATTAATATTTGTAATTTTATTTGACACAATTTCACACACAGTTTTACAGATCAACTGTTTTAATTAGAAAAAATATTGTGGTGGCATCTACGCAATTATTGAGGCAGTCACGGAAAAATTAAATGCAAGTCTGTTTTTTTTAATATAACAAAAATGGATTTTCCCTTTAACAAAATATGGCAGAATTCTTTAAAAATGAAATGCAAAATGGAAAATCAATTTTGTGCTAATTCTTAACAAAATTAATAAAATATATATATATATGTATTATTATATTTATTAATATTTGTAATTTTATTTGACACAATTTCACACACAGTTTTACAGATCAACTGTTTTCAACTGATTTAGAAGTTTTCTGTTTTTGAAACAGTAGTGCCAATTTGTAACATTTTGTGATGTAATGAAAATCGCAGAATAATAAGTTAATACACAATAAAAAATATTAAATTTTTAAGTTTTATATACATATTGCAATAAAAAAAACTTTGGTAAATTTACATTGAAGATGGTCAGAAATGAATGAGAAAAAATATATAGACATTTTAGAAAAGCACATTTAATGTTAAACTTTATGCACAAAATATATGGGTTTTTGTTGTTTCGAATTTAACTGTGGCTCTAAGTGAAAAGTTTTAGACCGACCGTATATTACATCTTGAGGATCCTCACCTAATATTTTCAAATATTTTAAATTCTTTTTAACTCATTTAACCTCATTACGAAAATAGTAAAACAGTAAATATGGAAAATCCACGCACCTCAAAAAATTGTTTTCTATGAAATAAATTAAAGACATTTCATATTATACAATTTTCTTTCAAAAATGTATCAATTATTGCAAATTTGAAATTTGACATATAGTATTTGTACATATATTTGTATAGATTTCGCAGTATGAAAAGAACTATTATTTCTTTATTTAGAATATATGTAAGTATTGCTCGCAAAAAAATGCAACATCATGAATGAAACACATAGACGACTGCTGGCAGCAGCATTTGTAGTCGTATAGTCAGCTACTTGATTTTTCTGAATACGACAGCAACATATAATACAAATGCATTTTTATTTAAATATACAATTACTTTTACTTATTTAAAATGCATTAGTACAACGTAAAAATAAATAAATTAGTTTAACGCCTTTTGATTATTAATGGAATTATAGCCTTTCATTTTGCGATTTTTTTTTTAAACAAAATAAAATATTTCATAGCACTAACTTCTTTTACATATTTTGTTATATTGTCAACACTATTTTTGTTTAGTAGCCAACAAAACACACTTGCAGTTTTTTTTTCTATTTGAAGAACATATGACTGCCATTGTTGATGTTGTAGAGTTGTTTTTTTTTTGATTTTGTTTCGTTAACTCTTTTGTATTAAAGCACCTCCAATATATGTATCCATTTTAGTTTGCAAATTCAGTATATTTATAATTTATTACTTACAGCAAAAAATAATAGAAACAATTTTATCAGTTATGCTTACGAAACTATATAAATAGACTTGAAGTTGGCTGCAAAAGCAGTAGCCTGTGTAAAGAACAAGTTAGCGACATGTAACTGTTACGTAACGTGTCAGCCTTTTTTTCACATGAAAAGTATTGGGACGTTCCGGTTACGTTCGGTAACTGTTTTAAATGATTTTCATGTAAAAAAAAACAACTGACTCGTTACGGTTACGGTTAGAAAACATTGACCTTTTATATGTATTATAATGCTATGAATGCATTTATCTTTATTTTATTTTATTTATATATTCTTTTTTTTTTGTATTGTATATTATTTTTTTTTATTATTACTATTTCATTTAATTATTTTTTTCTTTAAATAAATTAACACATAAAAATTTGTTTTTTAAATTATTGGTGAACTTTTACTCCCTTTATTTACTGCCTTTATATTAACTGGTAGTGTCTGCTTGTCGACAAAATTTTGGATCGATTTTTAGCCCCTTTCCCGTGAGCCAATCGATCTGAAATTTTGCATGCAGGCTCGTGGCAATGACAGAAATGATCTAACAAATTTTTTTAGTGATGCCAAAACAATGGAAACTTTTAAAATTTTCTACCAGAGTTCACAAAAAAATGTACAAAGGGTTTGTTTTTATTATATTATTACCACAGCGACCACAAAAACAACAAGTCCAGCTATGACAACAATGCAACATTTAGAATAACAACAGGAACAATATGGAAACATCATGTTTTTCATTTTTTTTTTAATTTTTCATAGATTTACCTGGACCTGTTCCACCGATTTTAATGATTTTTGAAGTAGAAATCTTCCCATGAATTTGGTGAATCATTCTCACTAAAAATTATCACCCTAGCTATCCTATTGAGGGCGTGATCGTGACAAGAACAACATAGAAAATTATATTTTTTCAAGACTTTTTTTAGTTCTTCATTCAAATCTCGGGCCCTAATCGACCGATTTGGACGATTTTAAATAGCAAACTTTTCAGGATGTTAATGAATCATTTTTTATGCCAACGAGCACCCTAGCTGCCCGATTGATGCCGTCATCGTGATTTCCACAGACGGACAGACGGACAGACGGACAGACGGACAGACGGACATCGCTATATCAACTCCGGTTGTTATAAGGATCACAAATATATATATTTTATGGGGTCCAAATTTTTTTTTCTAATTATTACAAACGGAATGACAAACTTATATATACCCTCTGCACACTGGAGTGGAGGGTATAAAAATGCCATTTTTGAAAAAAAAGGCAAAAAATGCTTTAATTTAGCAATAAAAAAAGTCTAAAAATTTTTTTTTTTTAAAGTATTTTTTTCCGAAATACTGAAGAAATAGCTATCTAAACTATTTGGGAGAAAATTTTCTAGGAACAATAGGTAATCAGTTACATGGACGAGAAGAAACACCTGTTTGGCCAAAATGTAAAATTTTGATCCCCTCTAACTCGGAGAGATCTGGACCGATCTTGTTGAAAAATTGTGTCTAAGCTACTATCAAATAGGACTAACGTTGGTTGGTCTTCCCGATCGGAAGACATCGGTTTCAAAAGTTGGTGCACTTGACATGAAATCCCCCATATATAAATTCAAATTCTGATTAAGCTGCTACTTAAAATCATCCAAATCGCTGCCATGGGTCAAAAGGTATCGATGAAAATGTAAAATCAAATACTTCTGGAAAAAAAAACTTTGCTGTAAATCTAAATTTATATACATGTATGTGACCCTGCTTAAGAAAACCCACCTAATGTGTCAAATTTTTCCAATTAATTTTTTATTATTTTTTTTTGATTTGTATGTAAATATAAAATCGCTCGCAAGTCCCAAAAACATCGGAAAGCAGTGTAAAAATGCAATTATATAAAATAGTAAAATTTTAGGTTTTAAAACAAAGCACAGTTGATCAAATTCATCACACTCTCGACACATTTTCAAAATAGTTTAAACAAACTCGGAGTTCTAGCACTAAATGATAAAACAAACATTGAAATTAATGAAAACAAAAAAAAAATAAAAAATCATCAATGAAATGAGAACGCGTACACTATGAAAATGCAATACAGAGGGGGAAGATTTAATTGCGTTTTACTCAAAAACTTGTTTTGACGCACTAGATGGATTTTCATATGCAGAGTCACATATTGTGTATGATTGTTATTGTTAGTGTTGCTGTTGTCATTAAAACTATACTATTTGCATCATGAAAGTGGTTCGTGTGTCATATTGGATTAAGCAGCTATTGAAATACATTTTTATCGTTATCCCGTTAAAATAAAGAAAATTGCCATCACACAAAGAAATACTTTTTTTAAAGTCCCTTTTCCTAAAAAAGTTGTTTGTCTTAACAAATTACCCTTTCCTCAAAAAGTTATTTTTCTTAAATATCACATTTTCTTCAAAATGTACTCACTTCAGAAAGTGAATTTTCTTCAAAAATTATCTTTTCTTAAAAGTGTTGAAAATTTTGGGGATCTGATAAAATAATTGTCTGAGGATCCTAATAAAACAATTGTCTCGAAATTTCTTGTGCAGAAAAAACTTTTATTTAATATAAATGTTATTTGAGCAAATGCTTGAAATCGAATGCAAAATATTTAAAATGTAAAAAGTTTTAAACAATACGTATGTTTCATTGAATTCTAAAATGTTTATATTGAGTGGAAAACTGCTTTTCAAATAAGATATTTTTTTTTTAAAAGGGTGCCTTTTCTGAAAAAATCATATTTTCTGAAAAAAGTACATTTTCTTAAAAAGCACGTTCTCTTAAAAGAGTACCTTTTCAGATAAAAGTACTTTTTTAAGAAAGCACAGTTTCTTAAACAGCGGTTTTTCTTAAAAATTTACGTTTTCTGAAAAAATTCGCATTCTTATTAAAAATGTACATTTTCTTAAAAAATTACATTTTCTTAGGAAAAAAACTACATTTTCTTAAAAATTTACCTGTTCTTAAAAAGAAATTTTCTCAAGAGGGTACCTTTTCTTATAATCTACCTTTTTAAAATATTATTTTTTGAATTTTCCATAAGTATATTAGGAGCTCTACATCTAACTACATCTTAATAAAAAATTATTAAAAACAAATAAGGAAATTATCTTTTTATAATAAATATAAAAAGATAATTAATTTCATAAAATTTAATCTTAATCACATTAGATCTATTTATATCATAACTAGTTGATTGTGTGGCGCCTAGGCGCCCGTTTAAAAATTATGAATAAAACAGTTTAAATTTAAATATATGAAAAATTTATAATAAATTATATTTCTTTTAATATAGTAGTAAATTGAAAATTATATTTGTACATATGTACATATGAAAAAAGATTGTGTTTGTAGAAATTGTATACATAAGTATCAAAACAGATAAGAAATATTTGGCTAAAAAGTTTTTCAATTTAGAATCTCTTGAAACACTGTATTTCGTGTGAAATATCGTTGGTCATTTAATAGTTTTCCTTGCTGTGGGTTCGATTGAATACGCATCTTAACTTGGCTTGCAACTTTTGATCGTGACAAAGCCACATACAGTTGGCCAAATTAATGCCAAATCAAATGACTGGCCTTGAGCCTTGTTTATGGTAATTGCGTATGCAGGAATTACTGGAAACTGGCGGCGTTTTAATTTGAAAGGTAATCTGGTGTCGGTTGGGGCGAGATAAATCCTAGGAATTAGAACCGTATCATTTTGGTCAGCGTTACAGAATTTTTCATTCACTGAGTCAGGGATCAGCGTAAATATATTTAAGATATTACCCGGCCTTCACACGTTAAATTTTTGGCTTTCAGGTTTTAATGCACTCACACTTTTTTACTCGTTTTTACTAAACAATCATACGTTTCAATTCTCTCTTTCAATTTTTCAATGGGACAGTTGCTTAACAATTGTTTGACTATTGGATATGTGATCATTTTGACTTGAACATGGGAAGGCCGGGTAAAGTGAGGAGATTAGAGATTCCCAAAACTATTAAAATTTAATACAATGGAGTTCGCTTATAACGAACCCTGGTTGTAATAAATTTTTGTTTATAGCGAAGAATTTCTTCGGTCCCAAGAGTTTTAATCACATGTTTCATACAAATTGCTTCTCTTATAGCGAACAGTGGTTATATCAAACTTTTGACTTTAACAAACAAATTTTTTTTCCGTTTCAGAATTTTCGTATATCTATCTATATATATAAAATTGAATGTGTGTTTGTTTATTTGTTTGTTTGTTTGTTTGTGTGTACCTTATAGGAGACCAAACCTCTGGACCGATCTTCCTGAAATTTTCACGGCATTTAACTGGGACTCTGGCATGATTAATAGGGTACTTTTTTTTCGACCACGCCCACTTTTACGCCCACTTTTTTAAAATTATGTAATTGCTCCCATATAGTTTTTAACAGATTTACTTCAAATTGCATACACATTATACTCCAGGCGAGGTAGAAATAAACATTTCTTACGACACGCCCCTTTCACGCCCCTTTTCACGCCAAATTTTGTTTGAAAATTTTAAACTTTTTGTTCTCTGTACAAATTTGTTCCTTCCAACGGATTTTTTTTTATTTGGTAGTATATTGCTCTTAATACTGTTAGCGTCGCCATATAACTATGAACCACGCCCACATCACCGCCCCCTTTTTTTAATTCAGATATTTACTTATACCACTAACAATGTTTGCTATACAAAATACTTTTCTTGTAATATATATTTACCTAAAGTTTTATACACTTTTTATCTACAGGTAAGGTAGCCATACATTTTTTTATTACCAAATCCCCCCTTTTCGTCCCATTTTACCTTAAATTATAATTAATCTGCTTTCAATCTGTATATATATAAAAACGTTGGTGCATTTGTTTGTAACGAACGATCTCCGGAACCATAAGAGCTGTCGAGGTAAGATTTGTACCATAGGTTTGATTCGAGCTCTTCTGTGTTTTTTTTTTTTTTAGTTTTAACCCCTTAGCTGGCGTTGGGGTCAAGTTATAAACAAAATTCTTATTTTCAACGCGATTGGACTGCAATTCAGAATGTATGTATGTTTCGTCATAAGAAATTTTTGATTGTGTAAATGGACCCGGTAGGTGGCGCTGGGGTAAAGTTATTCGAATATTCTTATTTACGGTGCGATTTTAATGAAACTAAGAATGTACATATATGTATGTTAGATGATGCCAAACATTTTTTATTAGTCCCGGTAGATGGCGCTGTCATTCGAAAAATAATGAGTTGTCAAATTAATATAAATTTTATAAGTTACAAAATTCACAAACGTTTTTATATATAAATATTCTACATTATTGCATGGTGGTCGTACAGCTCATTCAGCACTCAAATCACCGTTAAACATACAAACAAATGAGAATGCCGTCTGTAAAATCAAAAAACATTCCAGTATGGCAAAAGTTCTGCAAAAATGCATTATTATTATTTGGGATGAATGTACCATGGCTCACAAACATTCCTTAGAAGCATTACATAGAACTTTAAAAGATTTGAAAGGCAATGAAAGACTTTTTGGTGGAGCTCTCATTTTATTATCTGGAGATCTTCGTCAAACATTGCCACTCATACCAAAATCAACCTATGCTGACGATATAAATGCCTGCTGAAAATCATCAACATTATGGAGTAGTGTTCAAACTATAAAATTAACAACAAACATGCGAGTACGATTACAAAATGATCCAATGGCTGACCAATTTTCAAAACAACTACTTTATCTTGGCAATGGTAAAATCAATATTTACCCAACCAGTCAAACTATTAAAATATCCACAAGATTTTTGTTAATTTATATCGTCAAACGATGAATTAATTGAAAATGTATTCCCCGACATTCAAAATCAATATCGTAACCATGATTGGTTAAGTGAAAGAGCTTTTTTCCCCGCAAAAATGTCAATGTCGATGACGATAATATTAGTGTTGTTATTCAGGACATGATTCATTGTGAAACGTTTTCTTTGAAATTTCTGGATAGTGTTGTTGAAAAAAATAAAGCAGTCAATTATCCAATAGAATTTTTGAATTCACTGGATGTGCCCGGTCTACCGCCACATTTATTAAAATTAAAAGTTGGTTCTCCAATAATTTTGCTATGTAACCTCAACGCTCCGAGACTATGTAATGTAACCAGGTTAATTGTTGAGAGAATAATGGCCAATGTTATTGAGGCCACAATTCTCAAAGGCAAATTTAAAGAATAACATGTTTTGCTGCCAAGAGTTCCTATGATTCCTACCGACACACCGATAACATTCAAAAGATTGCAATTTCCGATCAGATTGGGCTTTGATCATTAATAAATCTCAATGATAATCATTGCAAATATGTGGTTTGGACTTCGAAAACAGTTGTTTTTCCCACGAACAACTATATGGGGCATGTTCCCGTGTCGGAAAGCCAGAAAATTTATTCATTTACTGTGAGAATAATGAAAGTAAAAATATTGTTCACTCTTTAGCATTACTATAATACGGCCCTTTGTTCCAACTTGGAACCATAGGAATCAATACATATATAGTAGAAATATATTGGTCATTCTTATATGTTACAATAAATATTTATTTTCACTTTCATAAAAAAACATGGTTTTTCTTTAACAGTTTTCAATTAATATTAACATATGCACAAACATTTTTTTTATATAGGTGTATACAGATTCTAACTAAAATAAAAAAATTCATTGAGGGCAAAACAACGTTTGCCGGGTGCAGCTAGTTTTATATATTTAAAAAAAAAATTAATTTCAATTTAATTTAATTTTATTTTCATTTAATTTTAATACAAAACAAAAACTTCGATTTTCAAATAAAGTTTTGTAAAAGGTCCTTTTATGTATATTTTCGTAAAAGTTTGCCAGTAGCCAACTTTTGCTTTGTACTTTCTGCTTCTATACATAAGGAGTTTTTCATATTATGTGATTTTAAAAAAATATTTTATTTTGATAGAAACTCGGTAATTTTAGTCTTATTAGGACAAACAATTAATATATATATTTTTAGTAATTTAATTTATGTTTTATAACTTTTAAAATGCCCCAAAATGAATAAACTTATTCAACTAAAAAACTTTTTAAACCTTTCGGACAAAACAAAAAAATACTACGGTTATAACGAACTTAGTCTATGAGGAACTAATTTGGCCAGTCCCGCCGAGTTCGCTATAACCTAACTCCATTTTATTGTAGAAAAATAGAATAGCGTAAAAAAAACGTTTTAGAGCAAGGTTCCTAAAAGTTTCTTAAGGGGAGTAAGTTTTTAAAAGTTAAAAAAAGGTATTTTCATAATTTTTTGAAGATACGAATAATGTTGGATTATTTATTTCATATATACGTTATAGCATTATATTTGAAGAATCTTTGAAAAAAATTTCATTAAAAAGTTTAATAAATAAGTCTGTGACAGCGAATCTCCGGAGGCGTTGTTGTTTTGCGGTGAACATCATAACTCGTTACCGGATCATGTGAAATAAAAAATCGAAGCGCGTTTCAAAGGTGACATGTTTCCTATGGCAGTGGCGAAGAGTTTTTCAATTATTTTTTTTTTTTGCAGCATTTTGAAGTGAAAAACGATTTTGCTATAAAATTTCGGGAATTTGTTGTTAAAAAATGGGAAAGACAATGGAATTAAAAAAACCCTTCCTGGTTACGTGATGATTTATGTGCAGATATAGTGTCTAAAATTGCAAAAGAATCGGTCAAGTAGAATTTGAGTTATGATGTTGACGGACTTCGAATTTATATACTATGATTTATATACTATATACATAGCGTATGAGGGTGGTCGCTGGAAACGCTATATTTTCTTAAGTTTTGCTCTGATTTACTTAAAATTTTGACACAACACTCTCGACATGTTGTGCACTCAGAAAGAGAAAATCAAAAAAAGGTTTTAAAACCTACCATCCCCTAAGGAAGTGCAAATACCAATACACCTACAAAAAAGAGGAAAATTTATTTCATATGTCATCATATATGTGAACTGTAAAAAGCGAACATTTTTTCCAATTATCTATCTATAAATCCAAAAAAAAAAAAAAAAAAAAAATAAGGGCGTATTAGTTTTACTTAAAAAACAAAATTATTATTCCAAATCGCCTTTAATTCTTCTATGATAATTTCAATAAATTATTGAAATTAAAATCTTAAATATACCTATTTACGTAATTTATGTTTGTCAAAATTTTTTGAAAGCAAATTATGCAAACATTAATTTTATGAGTGAAAAAAAATATTTTCCCACCTCTCTTCTGAAATTACAATGTAATTTATGTAAAGTTAGAATAATTTAAATTTGAAGCTTAATATTGCACTATTTTTTCAAGTGCTTTTCAATGCAGAGCTTTAAACGAAATCATACGTTGGACAACAACAAAATCCACATTGAAGATCTCTTTTTTCTCAAATATTTATCAGAAAAAGCATACTCTTTGGTAAGTGCTGGCCATCAGAGAACCTGAGCGAAAGCACTCCTTACAATTCAAAACAATTTTGAGATGAAAAACAAAACAGACAAACGGTAAAGTTTAGTTTGATAAAAAAAAGTATGTATGCATATCGGACGACGTTAAATGAGAAAAATAAAAATGTTTAAAATTTCCTTCATTACTTTTTTTTATAGAATTTTTTCATTCACCAACAAAGGGAATTTAAAGAAGAATTTGAATAGATGTTAGTTTTTTTTGATGCATTTTTTGCGTTCAACTTATTCCATATGTAACACGAAGTCTGCATATGTAGTGCTATTGTCGTTAGCAGTGCTGCCAATTTTGACAACTTATTGTAATTTTGACGATTTTTCAATTTGTTAAAATGATTTGTTAAATTTGTTAAAATGATGATTGAAGATTTTAAATTTTCAGTAGTGTAAAAATTGGTATTTCAAGGGTTAACAATTAATGGGTTGTAAATCGAAAATTGATAGTTTTAGTTCAGTGTAAATGTAAATTACAAAATATGTATAGATTTAATTCTGGGTCAAGTCGTTTCAAAAGGGAAACACCTTGAATAGCATCTCCATTTAAGATTTAAGTTTTAATTACGGCGATACTTTAAACCTATATTATATGTTTCAGCTATAGATACATGTCAAATTATTTAGTTGATTGCTGTGTTAAATTTTTTTCGTTAAATTTCACCACTAATACATTTTTATATATAGAAATAACCAATGCTGTAATAATATTCGTAATAAAAATGATATTAATAAATTTTATTGCTTCCTTTTGTAATATTTTTTCGAGATTTTATTAGCAGCACTGGTCGGTAACAAAGAAGAGAGAAAATTGTGTGTGGGTTTGTATAAAATTAGAAAGATTAAATTTTGTTTGTGTATTTCCCATAGCTTTGTAGGGACTGCTATGTGTGTGTATTATTTCAGCGTTACAGAATCAGTCAGTCAGTCAGTGAGTCAGGGATCAGCGAAATATATATAAGACTATATTTATACCCCATACCAATATGTGGTTTGGGTATAATGATTTTGTGCTGCTGTTTGTAACTACCAAAAATATTTGTCCTAGACCTATCTTTTCTTATACCGATCGACTCAGGATCACTTTCTGAGTCCGTCTGTCCGTCCGTCTGTCTGTCCATGTAAACTTTGTAATCAAACTACAGGTCGCAAATATGAATATATTTTGATGAAATTTGGTATATGAGCTTTTGTCGGCCATAGAATGGACGCTGTTGAAATCGGTGAAATTCGGGCAATATTCAGAGCTAGTCCCCATACAAATGACCCCTATGAAATCGACATAAATTGCCATAAGATCCAAATTATCATATAGATCTCAGTCAAATTGGGTTTTTATGTGTTTATTATATCTATTAATCAGTAGTCCAAAAATAATCCCAATGGGACAATTCTTGTTCATAGGCCCCATATAGAGCTGCTTCCCGATCTTCACTAGAATCTATCAAAAAACAAAATTTGGTTTATATATAATTTTTCAAAATATGAGTGACTGTGCCAAATATGGTCAGGGTCGGTCCATTTTTCGACCTAGTCCCCATATATATATTGTATTCGATATGAACAATGCCACTCAAATTTGGTCTATGCTTTTTTTTCTATATCTAATTAGTTGGACCTAAACGCATGGTATAGGGTATCGGTCTAGACCGACTACAATTTTCTCACTTGTTATACTTAATTTACTGTAGCTGATGAAGTATTTAAGTTTTGTTAATTTTTAAATACCCAGTCTTTCATCCAGCTTCAGTTTCAAAATTTGGGTCACTTGACATGAAACCCTCATATAATTTATCATGTTTTGATGAATGTAAAATATTTATTTTGTAGAAATACTCTCAGGTATTAAAAAGTTAGCATTTTAAATATTTTTCTCATTGAATATGTTTAACGGTTGCCCTTTAATATTTGTACGATTCTAATGTTGCCTTTAAAATAAAGCTTAAGAAATAAATTCCATTGATCCGTAAATAATTCACTAAGCTTGGTAACCCTAACTTTAAAGGAAAATATATATACAAACAAATTAACTGTGATGTCAACTGCGTTTAACATTTCACATTTGACAATTACTACTGAGCGTTTTTTAACTAAACATCTTATTGCTTTAAATCAAGTGCCTTTAATTTGGTAAAAAATATACTTGTATAAATATAAATTTTTATGGATTATCTATGTTATTTCTATGCCCTATACCACTATGTGGTCAAGGTATAATGACTTTGTGCTGATGTTTGTCACTACCAAAAATATTTAACCTAGACCCATATTTTGTTATACCGATCGACTCAGAATCGCCGATAGAAAAAACGAAGTGCAGATTTGTATTCAGCATCTCAAGTAACCTTAAGAACAACATTTATTTCTTAATCAACAAAAACATTGTTCCCTTGTGTAATCGAACACCGGTTTATTTCCATTTGAATGGACCATTATGAGGCTGTTAAACTTGTTTGCCGAATCCGGAGTCATCGTACGAAGGCCGTACCATCGTGATCCCTATATTCAAATTCAAGACATAACCGCAGCTACAGCATCGTCGATTCAGGGAAATCTAAGCGTTTCGATTCGAAACTTAGCGGCGCAAATTAATTCATGACAACATAAGTTTGTTTCCGTAAAAAGTCCTAATTACAAGTTAAACAATCTGAATTTGCTATGCGCCTGAATTCTATCAAAAAAAAAAAAAAAAAATTATTGAAATGGCCGATGAAGGCAACCGCTGGATAAATTGCTTGTTTCTGTCTGATGAGGCTGTATGGTGCGCATTTTCATTAAGGGCATTGTGGGGCCATACTTCTTTGAAGAAAGCGGTATAACAGTGACTGACAATGGTGACAGTTATTTTGTAATTCCCTCCATACAAGTTTACAGAGGGTATATCTAAATTTGTCATTTCGTTTGTAATAATTAGAAGAGTGGATAAAACGCTATCCGTCTGTCCGTCTGTGGAAATAACAAACACAACCTCTATTGGGTAGCTGGCTTGCTATTTTTTAGTGAGAAGCACTGACATCTTGAAAAGCTAGCTATTTAAAACGATCGAAATTGATACAATAGGTCAAGATATATCAATGAGAAATTAGAAAAAATTCGTGAAAATGACATGAATATGATCATAAGAAATATGATTTTTCTATCTTGTTATAATTGTAATTTTTATTTTAAATTTAAAATTTTTTGTCATACCAGCAATTGTTGTTGTGCTCGCTCTAATAGTTTAGTTGATAAGCGCAATTGTTGTTTGCTTCTTTTTTTTTTGTACATTTGAACGTCGATAAACAAACAAAAATATAAAGGACGTACATAAATACCTAACTTTTTTGTTAACTGTTTTATCAATTTTCAACAAAATTCTAAAAGATTTCGCCAATTTAATTTGGAATCCAAACTTTTTTACCTATTGGTGTTGACAACGAAAGAACAGTTCATCTGAGTTAATTTTTGTGTTTCTATGTCCTTCATGAAATTGCACGTTTTTAGTTGTCGCTGTAATTTTCACTTTTTTATTTAAAGTCTTATAAAAACAGAAAAGTCAAACAAAACCACTGGCTAAATTTAACTATATAATAGTATTTTCTAACTTTTTTAAAATATTTATATTTAGCAGGAATTTTTAAGTAATTTAAAATCAATATTGCAGAGATAAATTTTTTTAGTTATTATACAAGGCAAAACAAGCGGCATATTTTGCAACTTGTTGTCAACTCAGCATAAGGTTTTTAACCGTCAACATTAAATATCTTAATATTTTTGCAATTAAAAATGAAATTAATATCATAGAAATAAATTGACTACCTCGTAAGTTTTATGTGAAAGTTTTACAAAGACGACGCACACATACAAAGTATATGTAACTTTGTATCATGATTTTGACATTTCAAACGACAAAGAAGACGCTGACTAAGAAGGAGACGAAGTTTTACTCAATATTTAATAATATTTTACGCTAACGACAGCTGCCACTAATGAGCAGAAGTCATCAGCTCATATGTGAAATGTTAAACATATTGACAAACAAAATTGTGTTCCGTAGAAACAAACAAACAAGCGAACATATACACATACTTTTATGTACATACATATATATTTGTAAACAAAATATTAAGTTTTATAAACATGTTTATATAAACTATCAGATTCCAGCACTCGAAATTCGAGTGCAAATTCTAGGAAATTTTATTTTTTTATTAAATAAAGACTCTAAAGGTATGCTAATCAATTATAGCCAATTCACAAATCAACACAAAAAGCAAACTCATTTTCATTACAAACACATTAACAAATTTAATAAACACACATATAGCATTGTATAATATTATGTATGTGTTAATAGCAACTTTAAATGCAATTTAAAGAAAAAAATTTAAAAATCTGTAAATCTGCAAAACGGCTAAAAAGAAATACCTTTCAAATAATATAAGTTTGGTCAAAATCGGGATAAAACGGTAGAACAAAACATCTGTCACAAGAAATCGCCTAGCCTATTAATATTATAAATTAAATTTTGTTTCATATACTCCTCATCCGATTGACTTAAGGCGACCTTAAAGCGTAAGCCAATCTAACCAAAAGCTCCATTTAATCTGGCATTGGAATTTAAAGAATTCGAGTCTAAAGTACAGTCCTCAAAAAACAAGATTAGCGAGCTGATAAATTTGACAAAAAAAAAAAAAAATAAGCAATGTTCAAGGCTAATTTCTCAACTTGTGAATTGGATGCCGAACTTATGGCCATAATTTGTGGCAATTCCATAAAATTTTTAAAAATTGCATAGCGGAAAATGGATGAAGTAGCCAACAAATACTGCTGGCAAGGGACAAACTCCAAACAACCCGTATTATTTTTTATATTGTGATTTCAATTGATATTAATTAAATCTAATTAATTTTTTCCACAAAATAACACAAGGGAACACAATTGAACTTTTTTGATATTGACTGGAACTTTATTGCAATTTTTTACTAATTTGAGGGCGCAGATTTCTAAAATCTGCACTTGGTTTTTTCTATCAGCTCGACTTTTCGCTATAAACCGTTATTTCCTAAATTAAGGCAGTTCCACTAAAATATATTAAAATAACTTGATAACGGTTCATCATATTCAATAAAAAAAAAAATATATATATATAAAACTCATTAGCAATATTATCTTTAAGCCGTGCTTATATTGGTTTTAAATTTGTCCAGCAGTTTCAGAGATATAATGAAAGTTTTGAAAAAATAGACCAATTTTCCAAAAAAAAAAAAAAAATTTTTTTTGTTTTTTAAAAATTCATAAAAAATAAGAATGTGACATAAATCACATGGTCTAAAATCATTAGTTAAACACATTTTGAATGAGACGAGCTTTATTTCATTGTAATCGGTGCACAACTTTTGATTTTGTTCACAATTTACTGAGAAAACTCAATTGATAGAAATTAACTGAAAGAGGAGAACCTTGGCCAAATGATATCAATAATGTTGCTCCATAGTTAGAATATATTTGTTTTTTAGTTAAATTTTTTTTTTTTATTTGTGGTAAAAACCATAATATTTTTATTGACACTTAAGTAATTAATTAAGGTGGAGAGATAAAATTTTGATATTTGTTAATAAATATTTAGATCTTTTTGGAAAATTTTTTTTGCAAGAATTTATTAGAATTTTCCAATGATTTTATTTCAAAAGTTCATTATTGACACCGGTTTGCATAAAATCGGCAAGATTTTTCTCTTTCATTTAACATTTAAAGCGAAATCTTAGGACGAGTATTTAAATATATTTTTTGACATATATAATTCCTTGAAAATTTTAAGTCCTTTAAAAAAGAAACTACACAAATAAATGAACAGCTATATAGGCAGATTTACTTAATTTCATTTTTAGCTTCATCCGATTCCTGAGTAATACGTACTGTAGAAATGTTTAGTGGCATATTTTTCGTATTTTACAGCGTTTTTCTAAACTATATAATTTAGAATTTAAATTCGGTTGTACATCATTATCACTAAATTTTGTATTATTTTAATCAATATAAATTTTAAATATTTTAAATAATAATTCCTTCTTTAAAGAATTCCTAACACAACCCCACTTTAATTTAACTGCTACTACTCATGGTAATCCTTAACTTGTGTGTGTTTACTTTAGTTTGTGTCGTATTCAACTCGCTGGCGGTAGTGCAAATATAATTAATGTGTAATTCAGTGAAATTAAATTATAACAATTTATTTATTATTGCATAAAGGTTGAAAATATTATTAAAAACTATTTATAGTTTATGTTAATATCATTAGTTTATATAAAAAATGTGTGAAAATAAAGCAGAAAAAGTGTTAACAAAAATATAAAAAAGTGTGGTGTAAAATGAAAAAAAAAAAAAAAAAAAAAAAATTGCCATATATAAAGAGAGTTATATATTGCTCTTGTTATTATTTAATATCTCATTTCGGTGATCTCAGTATGTGAGTGAAGTAGACAGTCAAATTTAACATGTGTTAAAAAAAAAAACGTCTGCTTTTGTTCTAGAATAATTGAAAGGCAAATAATAATGAGTTTAATTTACGCAGGGTTACAAATTTATTTTAGTGAATGTGAATAGTCACATTTGGAATTAAATTAATTTTTTGAAAATTTTTTAACAATGTGCGGTCAAGGCAATAAATTAGTTTTTATATTTGAATCAAAAGTTTTTACATATCGCACCTGTACCTCTAAACTCAACTCAAAATTACAAAATTAAACTCAAAATTTACAAATTTTTAGTAGAGACAAAAACGATTTTTTTTTTTAAATATTTACTATTAAATTTAAAAACAGTTGTTTCATTGTAAAGAATTGCGAATAATAAGTATACAGCAGTAGTTATTTTTTACGAATTTTTCAGCGATTATCAAAAATAACAAGAGGTACAGGTGCCATATGTGAGTATATTTTCATACATATTAAAAAAAAGAAAAATAATAAATAAATAAATAAATAAAAATGATAAATGTTGTAATAATTAGAAATGGTAATGAAATCCACTTTATTTATTTTTAAGTCTCTAACGACATACAAGTCGTTTATACTTCATTTTTGAAAGTTTCGAATAGCCTGCATGACTAGTGTCCTAAATGAGTAGAGAGATTTTCTCTAAATCTTTCTTTTAATTTCTTGGTTTTTTAGTGATCGGAACCAATATTTTGCTAGCTCATTTAAAACTTAAGAATGCCTTATATATGTATGCTAAATAATAATTGATGAATTTTGCTCTCTGTATATCATTGAAATGGCGGCAACTATAAACAGTAAAATAACCCCAAATATCCTGGTAAGTATTTTATGAATATCTTTATATTAAAAACTTATTTTTTTCTCATATAATAAACTTTACTCAACACTATCGTTTAAAATTATTTCATAATACAGGTTATGTTTTATGTTGTGGTCAAAATGAAATTATCAAATTATATTTTAAGTTAAATTGAAACTGTAAATAACAATGAAAATTATTTTAACCAACTAACCACAATAATTTAACAGTACACAAATACCCCGGTTTGTGTCGTTAATTGGGACCGGAGAAATACAACGCAAATCGAAACGACGCACACCGAAACGCCATTTTGCATACGTTTGTATTTATTTTATTTTTATGTTGTCCCATCTTTTTTTAAGTGAATTTTCAATATAAAACACCATTTTTATTGACTTTTTGGGATAACAAATTTTTATTAAAACAAAAATATAAAAATTTATAAGAAAAACATTAAAAAAAAATTGACATAGAAAAGGAATTCATCGTATAAAATTAAAAGTCTAATGCCGCACAGTGGTCAATTTCGCGAGATAGCGGTCAAAACTCTATAACTTTTGACCGGATTGGTATTTTTTTACGCAATTTATTTGGTTCAATAGGAGGGACTTTAAGCTTCAATCTGCGTGTTCAAGCGTAAAAATCGACTGATAGGAACGTAAGTAATTTGGAGTTAAAAATGCATTTTAATTTTTTGTTGAGTTTCCATGTAAAAGTTGAATATTTTGACATTTTAAATAGGTATTTTTTTTATAATTTCTTATTTTCTTCAATCGTATTTTACAACCAATACCTATTTATTATTCCTAAACTTAATTTTGGTCAGAAAATGCCAACATTTGGCCCCTGACATTTATTTAGTCTCAATATTCACAGGGGCCAAAGGTTGGTTTTTTTTGGAAGAAAGCTAATTCTTGTGAGGATTAAACTGAAAAATAACACTGAAATTCCCAACAATATCAATACCATTTGGATATATTATATACAGAACACAACATCGATAAAATTTTAAGTAAACTTTCACTATTGATTTAAAGTGCACATATATTTAATTTAAATGTATTAATAAAAAATTATGCTAAAATTAGAAACAAATTATAATCTTTAAACTAGTATTAATTAAACAATATTAGTAAAAATTTCTTCCAAATAGCTTTGATTTTCATTTTGCAGTAGTTGTTTAGCTTCTTCATCTAACTCTAATGAGGTTGATTTCCATTTTTGTCGAATACTGGACATATGTATATGGGTCTGATGTGCACAACGAAATAATAATAAGATCTTCATTAGTACAATATCTGGAAATTTTTCTTGTATTGTGCTCGCGAAAGAATCTGTAGTCTTTGTTCCTTTTTTTCTTGGGCTTCTTCTGAGAGATCTCCTATTGATAGCATATTGTTTTGAATTATTTGTTCCCCATTGTACAAAATTTTATTAACTGTGGTTGGCATATGTCTCCAAGAATATTTTTGGTTATAAAGGGTTGCTGTCTCATTAGCATACTGACCAAATTTTTTTGCATCTAACTTGTAATATGATTTGGAATCGTCGTATTAAATCATAATCTACTCCAGTTATAGAAGCTGCAGTTTCTGGATCGGAAAAAAATCTCCTTGCTGTGTTTCCATCATTAGAATTTCCTTCTCCTTGCTTTGGCTGGTCAATTATAAGGCCTATCTCACGGTATTTTTCTTGAATATCTTTTTTTTTTGCTTTCTTTTTTCCAAATTTTCTTTGTTGTTTCTCACTGTTTCGCCTAACGGGCCAAATTCCAAATCGTATCCCAATTTAAGAATATGCTCCATAAAACGAATTCTAGCATGAAGAGGTGACATTCCAAATTCATATGCTTCATTAAAACTATCGTCTTGTGTTGGTGGTTGGCTCAATTGACTTGATGTTTTTTGGCATATGGTGCAGCTTGACGATGACTTTGTTTTGGTTAAAGCTTGTGCAACTTTTCCATCAATCATTGTGAGACACATTTTAAAATTTACTTCAATGTCTTTGTCATCAAATTTAAATGTTACTGGTTGAAGTTCTTTAATTTGATCATTTATTTTTCGAACTTCTTCATCTATGACATCTTGAGTCTCCTTTTTGTAAGCAAACTTTATTGGTCTACAAAATTTTGTTGACGAGGGAATTTCATTCTTCCATACATCTATCTCTGCAGCTCTACTAGTTGACGGCTCTGAACCAATATAAGTTTTTGTTAAACGTAATGGAACGAAAGAAATCATGAATAAATTGTCATCTGATGAATTTTCCGCATTACATTGTTTGTATTGTTTCTGGCCAGAGGACCCATCACATCCCCATTTAGAAATTAAAGTCATGCTGTAATTTTTAAACTTCTTTAAATAGTCAGCATCAAATGTCTTTAATAATCGTTCTGCAGTGTGTTCAAGAAGATCCTGCAATTTTATTTCTGCTGAACTTGAAGTTACACTAATAGCAGTTGGTGAAGGTAAGTAATCTTTTTTGGCAGAAACTATATCTCGATATGATGGAAAAATTCCACAATTTTTTTCATTGGTTCGCTTCCGCAATTCTGTATATTGGTTTTTAGTCATTTTCAAATCCAAAAATAGTGCAAATGCTTCTTCTGGAGTAAATTTTTTTCTTCAGTTGGTGTCGGCATACTTTCTAAAATCCTTTTTGTGCATCTGGGGCTTGCTTCCACTATTTTTTCAATGATAGCAATTTTACCCTTTTTAGTTTTCGATGGTTGAATTTGATGCAGAAATGAATCCTTTATGATGCTACAAGAAACTTCTTCATTGATATGTTTAAGCTTGCGTCTTCGTGATCTTTCACTACAATTATCAATTGGCTTTGCTGGTGGACCACCTTTTCCAGTTTCCGTGGTAGTTACTGATGGCTTTTTAAAAATAAGTTTATTTCTTAGCCATTCTTTGTTGCGCGAGTAAAACAATTTCTTGTTTCTGGAACATTGATTGTACCGTTTTCTTAAAGTATTTAAAAAGTTTTTTATTTTTAAGTTATGAATTTTAATTTCTTGTTTGTCGCATATTTTGAAGAATGGATTATTCATTATATGTAAAATAATGTCGTTTTCATCTTTCCGTTCAAAATATATATCAGATAGAACACTATAACTGAATTTAGCCATTGTTTAAACAATAATGAAGAAAAAAAATGAATGCATGGATTAATATACTATTGCTCGAAGTTTAAACATGATCTTTTTTACCTCTTTGAAACATAATATAATAGGTAGTTGGTTTTACCAGTTATTTCCATTGGTTTTAAATTTATTTGCAATTTTCACGTATTTAAGTTGTGTAATATTAGATGGCAATAAAATCTTTTTTACTTTTTCCAAATGAATTGCCAGATACCACATAATTTGAGAATTCTATTGTCATTTTTGTCAAAATTTTGATACACCCTTCTATGTGGACTAGGTCCAAATATGGGCCAACTTCTCCTAATTTCAACAGAATTATTTTCTGGGTCAATAAGAACTCTTGTACAAAATTTCATCAAAATATATGCATAATAGCCACTTTCACATACAAATAACTTCTCAAAAAATATGACGTGCATTTGTACCGAATATCTTACCTTTGGTCAGAAAAATGCTGTAGCTCAAAAAGTGCAGTCCCGATGCATGGACATGTATATATAGGAATGTAGGGGAGACTTAGGTCTACAAAATAGTAAATTTGTGTTTTGACTCAGCTTGACTCACAAGAGTTGTGCTCTATGAAGTAGGAAATTTCCGAGAAATTTGACCTTTTTTTTAGAAAAAAAAATTTAAATTGTTCTGAAAACAGTAGAGCTTCAATTTTTTTTAATAGTAATAGAAAATAAGTTGTGTTACAACACAAAATTTATTTCGTCCAAAAGTCTTGAAAAACAAAAAAGTTATGATCATTTAAACTTTAAAAATTAACTAAAAATATCATAAATTTACTAAATTCTGAAAAAGTCCATTTTGGACCACCCTGTTCTCAGTGAAATGGTTGAAATAGAATTCTAATTTTTTGGCTCCCGAGGTTTACTACTGTCTACTTTCATATGAGTCTAATAACTTTAAAATCGGAGAACAAAAACCAAAAGGAGTTTTGGCCGCTATCTCAAAATATTGACCACAGTGCGCCGGTTTTCTCAATGTACCGTCAAACTGGCTGTTACTTAACCAGCACATAAATTTGTTTTACCGATAAACAGCCTGTTAACAATTTTGGTTTTCTCAATATACTGACAAAAACATTTTTTCAGTTGGCAATGCCTCTCAAAATACGTATGAAAGTTGGGAGAATCATTTATCTGTACGATAAATAAATAATTGACAGAGGAGTGCCGGTTAGCTTTGCGACAAAATAGAAGCAAACCAGACATTGAGAAAACCAAATTTCTTTAATCGGCGGTTTCTCGTCGGGATAAAAGATAATCGCCTATTGAGAAAACGGGCATAAATCGGTGTTTTTATTCTGAGCTTGAGTTATCCAAATTTACTACCATTTCGTCAGTTTGATTTGGAAATCTTGCTGATTTTGGTATAATATTATTTAAAGTTTGTTTTATTGCAAGAACTTTTCTTTTCGAATAAATTAGCTTATTACAATTAATAGCGTCGGCTACATTTCTAGGGACTTTTAAACTGCGATCTTCATCCGGTTCATTATTTTCAAAAAATTCCATGCCTTGAAATATCAACTGCATCGCTTCAGAAATTTTACCGGTAGTAAGCTTTTTTTTGTTCTGCTTCGGATTCAAGGGTCAGTGTTTCGCATCTACCGCATTGCTAATCTCAATTGTAATCAAATTTTAATTTTTTAGCTCTCTGTTTGTCTTTTAACAAAAGCTCGATAATGTCTACTTCTTACGTTCCTACAAAATTAGCATTTATAGCTGATTCTGTAATTTATTTACAAACGTTCGGAACATCATACACGATTCAATTTCTTCTTTTCATGACATATTTTTATATTTTCAATGGACATCATGATATTATGATTCTTCCAAAAATCCTTCAGGGTAGGCTAATCTTCATCACGCTTATCATCTTTATTTCCATCTCCATCAGCTGCTTTTATAAGTTGCCTAAAAGTTCGTCGCAGATAATAGGACTTTAAGTTGGATATAGCACCTTGATCCATTGGTGGTATCACTGATGTGGTATTTGGAGGCATAAATATCATTTTGATGTTTTTAGAATAATCATCAGAAAAAACAGGATGCCCTGGTGCATTCTTTAGTAACAAGAGCACTTTAAACTCAACATTTTGTGAAGAACAATAAGCTTGCAGTTCAGGAGCAGCACATTTTTCCATCCAATCTTTAAATATGGATGCAGTCGTCCATGCTTTTTTATTTGCCCGGCAGTGAACAGGAAGATCACTCGTTTTAAAATTTGTTAGAGCTCTCAGATTTTCAGATTGGTAAATTAAAAAAGGCTTAAATTTAAAATCTCCCGCTACATTTCCTCCCAAAAGAAGTGCAAGTGTATCTTTACTAGCTTTATAACCAGGGCAGATTTTTCAGATTTAGAAACGTACGTTTTTCCTGGCAACCACTTCCAGAAGAGTCCCGTTTCATCAGCGTTTAAAACCTGTTTTGCAGAATACCCACCTACTTCAATGATTGCTTTTAGTTAAAGTTTGAACTTTTCTGCAGCTGAAGTGCCTGCAATAGCAGATTCTCCTTTTAGCGCAATATTATGCAAATTTGGTTATGGATAATTGTCGTGAAGATCTTTATATAAAGTTAAAGCTTTGTTCTGAATTACCATTTGTCTTAATGGCATTTTTCGCTGATTTTGAATTTCTATGCAAATGCTAAGAAGAGACAACTTTTTTTCATTAAAGGACTTCTAATTTTTATAACATTTTTTTATTGCAATGATGTGGCTGTTTCAGAAAAATTTAAATTTTATCAGCGTCTCTGGAACAAATGGATTTTACTGTAGATGGGGCTAGTCCAAGGTTTCTTCCAATCTCAGTAGCCTTTTCCTCTGATTGTAAACTTTTCGAAATGTTATGTTTTTCTTCCAACCTTATTTGTTTTCTTTTTTGACTCATTATTGAAACATATATTGTTTCAACTCTATTTAAACTAATGTAATTTGAAACTACTAATAGCTTTCAACTGGTAGCCATTAGATGGCGTTTGCTCTAACTAAACTAAACTAATCGCCTTTTTCTTTTTAACGACGCAACTTCGATGCGGCCGAACATTTTTAAACGACGCAACTTCGAAGCGACGCACAGTGGGTTCGATTTCCCCAAAATGAAGATTAATTCAACGAAGGGTCTAATTGATTAGGTAGTATTTTTTTTGGATTAGTTATACATAAGTTATAAAAAAAAAAAACAAAAATATTGTATACTTTTGAAGAGAACTTTTTATATTTATTTAATTTAACTAATATTATATTAAAGAATTTGCATTAATATTTCTCAAATCAAGCAACTGGAGAGCCTTACGACATCCGATTTTGATGAAATTTGCTATGAGTGTTGTACCTTACACCACCAAGTGAAAATGACAATTTTGGAACTTTAACCCATTTTGTCCCACACTTGTCTAGTCATTAAATCATTTTGTTGATGTTATTCTTGGTTTTTTTACTGTTTTCCTATATTATTCGAGAAATGAAAATTATATTTATAGCCTTTTATCGAAAAAGTAGCCAAAAATATATACATTTTATTTTGTAAAGTGTTTCTAACCTGTTTTTTTAGAATATATGTCCAAACTCTTCAGATTCCCATCCATCGACACCGTCACCCTCATCATCGTCATCTATATAATAAGCGATTTCTGTTTCTGTCGGCAAAATTGACGGCGAAATTAATAGCTCCATAGCTCCACTGCTGATTTTGGGAGGTGTTTTATTTTATTTTTATTTAACTTCATTTTTCCAGAAATAATTGGATCTGAGGTTAATAGAAACCTATTTAGTATATCCCGATTCGATTCCTCCCGGCTACATTTACGCGAAAAGTTTTCTCTGTAGTTTTTAAAATCCTTATTTCGAGCTTCTTGTACTTCTTCTGACAGTTGGCCAATCGGTAATAAAGCGTGCGAAATGATTTCTGGACCATGTATTAAAAACTTATGCAGAGTAGGAGGCATGTTAAACCACGGATATTTCTCTACAAAAAGTCGAGCTGTATTATATGAAAATTGCCTGAATTTTTCAACATCGATTTCATGACCAGAAGATACAACAATTAAAATTGTGTGCATCTTTTCAATTAGTTCAAAATCAATTTTCGTTATATCTGCTGATATACTAGCGTTTTCAAAAAATCTTCTAGCCGTGTTGCCATCATTCGAATTGCCGAAGCCGGGTTTTGGTTGGTCTATAATAAGACCAGTTTTATTTATAAATTCCGTTTGAATTCGTCTCTTGTTTTCAGCAACTATTGTTTTATCGGAATCAGTTCTAGCTTGCCATTTTTTATTGGTAATTTATACGACATGTGTAAAAGACATTCATAAAAACGAATCCAACCATGTAATATAGATAGACCAAAATCCAACGTATCTGTTTTTACCTCCTTAGCGATCATTCTTTCCACATTATTAAAATCTTTACTGGATGACCCACATAAATAACACCTCTGGGTTGATTTTGTGTCTGTGAGTGCATTGCAAACTTTTCCATCTACCATTACTAACATAAGCTTATGAGCTACGCTTACAGATCTGTCTTCTGTGAATACTAGAGAATTTTCAAGCTCATTTATCTCTTCATCCACCCTTTTTTTTTCTTGTGTGGAGACACTCAAACATTCTTTAACAAATTCAATTTTTAATGGCCTACAAAATCTTGTTGATGATGGGCGAGGATTTTGCCAGATAACTTTTTTTTGACACACCATTCTAAGTGGAACAATGCACGTTATGAAAACCGCTGCTTCACTTGCACCATGACCATGGAAAGCTTGTTTGTATGAGCTGTGTCCGGAGCTTCCATCAAATCCCCACTTTGTGTATAAGATAATTTTTGACAATTCGTAATCAGATAAGGTGGCAATAACATCTTTTTGCAGTAAAACTAAACGCTCAACAGTGTGATTAAGAAGAGCTTGCAGACTTATTTGAGCCGTTGTTTCGGTTACTCGTATTGCGTCTTCCATTGGGTAACAATCTTTTTTCGCTTGTTGGACGATTGTGTAAGAAGGAAACTTCTGCGGAGCAGCTTTTCTAATCACATTATACTGGCTACGAGTAAGCTTTGCTTCTGCCAGCACTATAAGCGCAGATTCTGCACTTAGTTGTTTTGCACGTTCTTGTGATGTCAAACTTGCCTTATATTTTGCAGCTCTAGATGGGGAAGAAGTAACATCTTTCAATATTTTTGATGCTTCTATATGGCCAGAAGCTCGTAAACTCATTTGAGTGGCATAGCTTAACACAGACAGCGATGACTTATCTCTTATATCCTTGCATTTCTTTGTTTTTGTTTTTGATGAACATTCATCAAACTCCATTTCTTTGCGGCCTCTTTTATTTGTGTGCACTACAAATGAGATGGAAGAATCTAACCATTTTTTATTATCTCTACAAAAACGGCCATCATGTCTATTTGATTTAGACCATCGACTCTTAAAATCAAAAACGTAACTATTAAATTTAGTTTGAAAATCTTTCATATCAACAGGGTTTGTACGTTTTATTATTTCTTCTTTCAAAATATTAATTTTTTCTTTAAATAGCAAAGAGTCTGCATTCCGAAAAATATCGTAAAGTCTCTGACGAGAGAAAAATACTGTTTTGGAGCTTGTTCCTAAAAAGTTTAGACAGTAGCATATTATAAATCAGAAGCTTAAAGTATTTGTTTGTACCAATTACCCAATAACAAACTTTACAGCACTTTCAGTACATTTGACGTTTTCACAAACACAAAAATAACGAATAACTAGTAACCAGGCTTGCCATTTTTACACCTTGGGTGCTAGATCTAGCACAATCTAGCATCCAACATTTTTAAAATTTGCTATTTTTTTGTTTAGCTCTTTTTAAAACTTTTTTTTATTGTTTCTAAATTTAATAATTTTATTTTTTGCGTATTTAGTAATTTTACTAGTTTTTTTTCTGCAGGGCCTTTAATTAATTTTTAAGAGCTGTTTAGCAACTTTTTTTAAATGCCCTAGCACTATTTCATATTTATCTTATGGCAACACTGCTACCAACAAACAAAAAAAATGTAGTATAACAATAACAACAATAACAATCATAACAACGAAAACGAGAACAAAACAAATTAAAGACAACAAGAACCGCTTTTTTATGAGTGGCTATTTTTTTAATTTATTAAATATATTTAATTGGCGCAAAAATGCGCAACATTTTTTTTATAAATATGAAAGCTTACATACTACAGTTTAACACACAATTTACACTTTTACCCAATTTTACCCTATTCCCATTTAAAACTCCACATATATTTTAAAAATAGCCCAAATTTAAGCATATTTAAAAAAAAAAAAGTTAAAAATATTTCTACATATTTTTTGTTAAATTTTTTTTTTTTAAATTACGTTAAAATAACTGGCGTTGAAGATTCCATAATAAAAGTATCACTTTTGACTGTTAAAAATAAAAATATTTAGCTTTAAGTTATGACAAATTTCAATTTCCACAACTATTAGAAAAAAACTTAAAAATTTCTTAACTTTAAGGCTACGTAGCAAGAAAAGTAAAAAACATATGACATTGAAATTTTCGGTAGTGATGTAGAATTTAGTACTCTTTAATCGAGTAATAAGTATTTTTTAAAAAACTTCATTTTCATTATTCAATTAATCTCCATTTTTTGCGATTTCAACCCAATGTGCGACGCAAACCGGGGTATTGGCGTACACAAAATTTTAAATATGTAAAAAATTCTTGAAAAACAATATGCGATAATATGAAAATTGGCAAACTCTATGGGATCAAAAACTTATATGGCTACTTACAATCTTATGATTTCTTTTCGTATTTTAGCAGTATGCTAAAAAGAATCAAGTAAGAGTATTAAATTCGGCTGTGCCGAATCTTTGATACCCTCCACCTCGGTTTGTGTATTGATAATAAATGTAAACAAAGTATTTGAAAAAGTAAAGAATTTATTAGACTTAATACAGTTTATAAAGCTCTCTCACATTATTGATTCGCGCTCCAACGAGGAAAGATCGTTTTGGTCTTTTCTATTATTTTGGATAAAAGAAAACCCGTTTCGGTGTTTGCTTTTTGGCCATCGTGGTTCCTGATCGTCATGCATTTAAGTTATATACCTATATGCATGCGTTTCCGGTTATATGACAAACCTCTCCTTTAATTTAGTTTAAGTTTTTGCAAATTAAATAGCTCACCCTAACCTCCATTGCGAAGGTAGTGATTGTGTAGGGTGACTTTACACGTTAAATCATGCTAATTGGAGAGGGCCGTATAGTTCCTTTTAACTGTCCAAATAATTCTTCATTGCGGCCGTATAGATCTTATGGAATAACAAAATAATAACCAAAATAAAAATCTCTCTCAATTTTTTTGTTAAAACATTGCCATATTTGGAAAACATAGAGAATAAAATTTTTTTTTTTTTATATATTAAAAGGGAGTTTTCACTACTATATTTTGTGGTAACACAAAATAACACAATACAATACAAAATCTAACCCAGCTATGCCAACTTTTGATTTTGAATTAAATTATGTTAATAAAATATATTTTCATTTATTGACTCCAAATAATACTACCTGGGAATTATTATCGAATTTAAATTTTTTGGGTTTTACTTTGCCTACCATGAAGTCAAATTCTGAAGACAGCTTGAACACTGGTTCAAAAAAGGAATGCCAAACGCAAAAAACCAAATGTCCAAAAAATTTTAAATAATTATTTTCTGTTATCAAATATTCATCCAAAAAAATGTGGAAAAATAATATATAAAAAATATCCTCTTCAAATTGCACTTTATTTATGTAACAATTTTCATGTTCGCAATTCTTAAATATCATTTGAATTTAAATTCATGTTTTATTATCCTGAAATGCTATTAATGTCTCCTGAATGACAATATTTTTTTAAATGAAAACTAATTTGGTGTTTTTTTAATTTCAATTTGTGTTTAAAGAATAAAATTTATATTTTAAAAATTCAATTGATGTCTTCTGAATTTCAAGATATTATTTCCGATGTTTTAATTTGATTTTCTGAAATTCAGTTGAAATTTTCTAATTTGTAATTGGAAATCTGAATTCCAGTTTTTAGAATTGATATTTTAAACAATAATTACAATTTTGCTTTAGTAATTATAAACAATTTTTAAAAATTATATGTAATCGGAATCAGATATTTTGTAGGTAAAGCAGAATAATAATTTTATATAACTATGTAGAACTCTTTTTAAAGCAAAAAAAAAAAAACACGTTGCTTCTTCTTTATTCAGCTCTGCGTATATATTTAACATTGTTGTGTTTGATATCTAATTGAAAATGTAGACATTTATGTTAAAATAGAAAAAACTATTGCAAAGCTAATTAGAACAAAAATTGTGGAGCCATCTACTGTGGCATAGTCACACTGATCAAAATGAAGTGACACTCTGTTTGTTAACGCAAAAGAAATTCATTTTCCCTAAAACAAACTAATGCAGAATTTTATATAAATAAAAGAATATACCAATTTATTTTTAACATGCGGTTCTTATGGATATACATATGTATATAGAATATATGCATATTATTTTATTATTTAATATATGTATGTATGTATGTATATATAAATATTACACACAAAAAATAAAACATAAAAAGTTATTGTTGTGTTTTGTATAAATAAATTAATGCATAACATTTTTTTTCGGTAAATTTACATTGTTTTTTTTTTTTATTAGCTACAGGTAGTTTAGCATTATTTGCTGTAGATGTTGGTGAATATTTACTCCCTTTATATGTATTAACTTGTAGTGTCTGCTTGTAGTCAAAATTTTGGATCAATTTTTAACGCCTTTACCGTGACCCAATCGATCTTTGAACTTTGCAGGCGGGCTCGTGGCGATTACAAAAATGATCTAACAAACTTTTTTTGTGATGCCAAAACAATGGAAACTTTAAAATTTTTCTACCAGAGTTGATAAAAAAATGTACAAAGGGTTAGTTTTCATTATATTATTACCACAATGACCAGAAAAACAACAAGACCACATATGACAACAATACAACATTTAGAATAACAGCAAGAACAATACAGAAACATATTTTTTTCCATTTTTGCACTTCTTCAGTGGTTTCTCGGGACTTATTAAACCGATTTTCATAATTTTTGAGTGCCCCAGTTGTCCTATTGAGGGCGTGATCGTGACAAGAACAACATAGACAAATCATATTTTTTCAAAACTTTTTTTACTTCTTCATTCAATTCTCGGGACCCAATGTACCGCTTTGGACGATTTTAAATAGCAAACTGCTCAGGATGCTAGTGAATCATTTTTTGTGCCCACGAGCACCGTACATGCCCGATTGAAGCCGTCATCGTGATTTCCACAGACGGACAGACAGACAGAGGGGCATCGCTATATCAACTCTGCTTGTTATAAGCATCACAGATATATATATATTATGGAGTCAAAATTTTTTTTTCTATTTATTACAAACGGAATGACAAACTTATATATACCATCTGCTCACTGGGGTGGAGAATATAAAAAAAACAAATAAGCGTGTTACAATCGGCTGTGCTGAATCTTTAGTACCCTCCACTTGCATCTTAAACTCAATATTACAGCAAATGTTGGCTTTAACTTTAAAACTGTTGCCGATAATGAAACTTTAAATTAGAAGACCAAATAAATTGGGTTTTTATGCCCTATACCGCTATGTGGTTTGGGTATTATGACTTTGAACTGCTGTTTGTAACTACCACAAATATTTGACCTGGATCCATCTTTTATTATACCGATCGATTCAGAATCACTTTCTGAGTCGATGTAGCGATGTCGGGCCGTACGTCTGTCCGTCCGTCCGTTTCTGTCTGTCCATGTAAACCTTGTAATCAAACTACAGGTCGCAAATATGAATATGTTTTGATGAAATATGGAATATAAGTTTTATCGGCCATAGGATGAAAGCTATTGAAATTGGTAAAATTCGGTCCATGTTCAGACCTAGTCCCCGTGCATATGACCACTATGAAGTCGACGTAAATTGCAATAAGATCCAAATTATTTTATAGATCTCAGTCAAATTGGGTTTGTATGTGTTTATTATATCCATTAATCAGTTGTCCAGAATTAATCCCTATTGGAGAATTACTAGTCATAGGACCCATATAGAACTGCTTCCCGAGCTTCACTTAAATCTATCAAAAAACAAAAATATTGCACAGATTTTTCTCAAATTTAGTTTGTATATATTTTTTCAAAATATAAGTAATTTTACCAAATACGGTCAGGATCCGTCCATTTTTCGACCTAGTCCCCATACAAATATAACACCCGATATGAACTTTTTTCATATCTGCAGCCAAAAAAAATAATAACATTGCCACTCAAATTTTGTTTATTCTTATTAGTTGGACCAAAGAGATAGGGTCTCTAAACCATGGTAAAGGGTATCATATAGTCGGTCTAGACGGACTATAATTTTCTTACTTGTTAACTTTCACTATAATTTTCAGTGTTAATTTAAAGTCTTAAAAATATCAGAAATTTAACTTTTTCGCTCGATTTTTCTTTTTCCAAACAATTGTTTTATATTTAAATATTAAATTTTTTTAAATATTTAATACTGGATGTAACCCGGTGTGCTTCGCCAAACCCTCCCTCTTCCCCCCCCCCCCCCACGAATCGTTATGAGAGGGCTCACGCAAAATCCCAAGGCTCTCACTAATACAGTAATTCAGATATATCACATTTAATATTAAGTTTGTGTAGGGGTGCCACGCGCATTTGTCCAATCCCGCCCATTTTTTTGTCTGACTACTCACGTTAATAACGGATGACCTGAGACAAATTTGCAAAGCTTTCTCTATCTATTAATATACTGTGAGTGTCAAAATATAGTAAACACCATAGTTCCTCATATTTAAACTTTTATTAAAATGAAGTAATTAACAAAAAATCAAAAATAAATATTAGGAATTCAATAATTATTTAATTATAGCTGAACTGAATAAAAACAGAAGCATTACAAAACAGAAATAAATGCACTTTATGTAGAAATTGACCAAATTTTACGCGTCAAAAAAAAAAGTAAACAGCAAAGAAAAGGCAACAGAACTTCAATACAAAAAGCAAACTTTTAATATTTTTTTTATTTTGCGTATTTTCATTTGGCCTTAAGCCCCTTATGTAGTCTTCTAAGCAGCGACTCGACAATTTTTTTGTTACATCAGGGGAGATTATGCTCCATTCTTTCTTTTGAGGCATTTTTAAGTTTGTCTTGCTTGAAAAATCCTCTCGACCCATTTTTCTGTCAAGATTTGCCCACAGATGCTCGATTGGGTTATGGTCCGGGGACTGCGATTGTAGATCAGGTGTCTTAGGAGTCCGGTACAGTAGCCACTCTTTCACAATTTTAGATGTAAGCTTTAGATCGTTGTCCTGTTAGAAGGTCCTATCTCTAGCCATGCCTTATTTCTCGACGCTAGGGCCAACATTGTCCTTCAAAATGGCTAAGTAATCCATTTGCTTCACAGTGGAGTAAATAAAAACATAACTGAACCCCCACTGTATATAACAGTTTTGGTAACACACTTTGCTTTGCATGTTTCATTCTTAGCACACCATATTTTTGGAGGCTTTGTCGCGCCGAAAATTTCGAATTTCCTCTTCTCTGTCTACAATATGTTTTCCAGCAAATATAGAGCCTAATTTTTCTACTTTTTATCGAAATTCATTAGATTGCTCTGATTCACTAAGTTGCTTTGGGCGTCCAGATCTCGTTAAATCTTCAAATTGTTGGTGTTTGGAGCATTCATCAACTACTTTTTTTTATTGTGCAGTGGTTCCTACCCACAATTTCGCCAATTTCACGCAAAGATTTACATTTTTCTTTTTAATCTAAAATATTTTCCGAGTATAAACCGATATTTTCTTTCCCATAGTGGGAATATTTGCTTTTACATGATTTTAGCTATTATTAATTAGTACAAATCAACTTTAAATAATTTTTAGTAAAGTAGAACACGTGCTCAGTACACATTTGTCCCAAAAAGATTAGGTTCTTCCCCGAAATATAAAAAAGCGTAAGTAAGTGTTACCACTGTTTACTTTTTTTTGACGCGTAAAATCTGATGCATTTTCACTTTCGAGAGATTTGTCTAATATTCCCAATTGATTTGAGTTCATGTTTTATAGTAGTCAATCTCTGAATGGGTATAAGTATTAAACTCTGTAATATTACTTTTTATCGTAAGTCAATAATAATTTTGTTATAAGACAATTTAAAGATTAAAATTTGCTGTTTACTTTATTTTGACGCTCACAGTATATGGTATTAAAAATTTACTTTGTATGGGAGGTGCCACACCCGCTAAAAATATTTAAAAAAATTATAGCCTGTAGCACTCCTATATCCGCAGTAAGACTCTGTGAAAATTTCAGGAAGGTCAGATGAGTAGTTACGGAGATTACCTCCTACAAACAAACAAACAAACAAACAAACAAACACATATTACCTCTTTATTAAGTTAGTATAGATTATTAGTATGGATTTTTTTATTTCGATGCTTGCTGATGCTGCTATACAACGTTTTCTGTTTTTTCATTCGATACAAAAATTATCAGCTTTTTCGGCGTTCGTACCCTGGAGAAAGGTAACTATATGTAGCTGCCCATGAGAAGAAGATGGATTTTCAAAATATTGGCCTTGAACTTAGAATATCATTTGGCAATTTTTCTTTTTAGCGATTTTTCGTTTTGCCCATTTTTGATTTCGAAGATTTTTTTTGGGCGATTATTATTTTCCACAATTTTCAGTTTTGGTGAATTTTTGAGTTTGGCGATATATTTTCCACGACAAATCACGTTGACCCGCCTAATTTTTATTGGACTACTCACATTAATATCTGATGGACTCGTGCAAAATATCGAGTCTTTCCCTTTTATAGAACACCAATTATATGATATTAGATATTTACTTTGCATGGGCGGTGCTACGCCCACTGCTACGATCACGCCCATTTTTTTGTTCGACTAATCATACAAAGAATCTATGGGCTCATGCAAAGCCACAAAGCCCTCTCTTTTACAGTACTCCAGATATATAACATTAAATAGTTCTTTGCATGGGGAGTGCCACGCCCATTGGTGTGAAACCGTCAATTTTTTGTCCGACTACTCGTACTAAGATCTGATGGTGTCGTGCAAAGTGTTAAATCTTCCCTTTTTTAGTACACCAGTTATATGATATCAATATTTACTTTGTACGGGCGGTGCCACGTCCTCTGCTCCGATCACGCCCATTTTTTGTCAACTAATCACATGAATAACTTATGGCCTAACACAAAGTCCCAAGACTCTCACTAAAACAGTACTCCAGATATATGGCATTTTATATTTAATTTGTATCTCAGGTGCCACTCCTATTGGTCCGACACTGCCCATTTTTTGTCCGACTACTTACATTAATAATAGGTGATATCAGATAAATTTGAAAAGCTCTCTCTATCATAGTACTCGATATATATAATATTGAATTATTACTTGTATGGAAGGTACCACGCCCACTTATCCGATCCCGCCCATTTCCGGCGTAGCTACTAATATTAACAATAGGTGACCTCACACAAATTTGCAAAGCTTTCCCTATCATAATACTCAATATGTGTTTATGATATTAAAAATTTACTTTATGTGGGAGGTGCCACGCCCACTAAAATATTTAGAAAATTATAGCCTATAGCACTTCCCATATCCGCAGTAAGACTCTATGAAAATTTCAGGAATATCAGATGAGTAGTTACGGAGATTACCTCCTACAAACAAACAAACAAACAAACAAACAAACAAACACACATTACCTTTTTATAATATTAGTATAGATTTTAGTAATAACATTTCATAGATAAATATGCTAGTTTTTAAAGGAAAAACAAATTACATATTTTTCAACTTATTGTAAACTCAGCATAAGGTTCTTATCCGTCATCCATCTGATCATCGAGATGAAACTAGAAAAAATTAGTCAACATTAAGCATTTTATTATTTTTGTAATCAAAGTGGAAATTAATGTCATAGAAATAATTTGACTACCTTGTTAGCTTATGTAAAAGTTTTACAAAAATCTCGCACATATTTAACGTAAATGAAACTAAGTATCTTGATTTTGATATCTCAAACTGCAAAGAAGACGCTGACTAAGAAGGAGACGAAGTTGTACACAATATTTAATAATATTTTACGCAAACGACAGCTGTCACTAATGAGCAGAAGTCATCAACTCATATGTGAGATGTTAAACCTATTGACAGAAACGGTTGTGTCCCGTAGAAACAAACACACAAGCGAACATGCACACATACTTATGTATATATACATATATATTTGAAAACAAAATATTAAGTTTTATAAACATGTTTATATAAATTGAATTTTGTTATATGTACTCCTCATCGTATTGACTTACAGAAGAAGCTAATTAATATGTTAATTTTGCTGACTGGAACAGAACTCAATTCAATATGAATTTAACTAAAATACGAAAATGTTTAATTGAAAATTCTTGTTAAATCCATATATAGGGGGGTGAGATCGAAAAATCTTAATGTAGTAATAAGTAAGCTATTGAGCATAGAGTTTTGGTTTATTTTTCATTACTTAATTGAAATAAGAAATTTTTCAGTGGTTTCTGTCTCTTTTTTTGCAACAAGTAGTACATTTCCGTTTAAAATCTTTAACATTTTGGGACATATTCTCACTGGCCTGCTATTACGCTTTCACAAGGATAGTTTGGAGGATTTTCCTTGCTTGGTGCAATAACCTAGATATTTTAATTGTACCACGCAAGAGCTTTCTTGCCATAGAGATAGGATGCCAATTCGGGGCGAAAATAAATGGACACATAGTATTGTCTTATGAAAGGAAGTAAGAAGTATTCTTCGTATATACTCATTTATATAAATTTCGGTATTTATACCAGGCATTTTTTTAATTTTGCCTGCTTTTGGGTCCCTAACATATCCCTAACATTTTCCCGGACATTAGCAATGTAAAAATGTGACGCGAAAACTGCCAAAAAGCTGTCAATATAAGCAGGTGTATTTATATGCTACACCACTGTGTGGTCACTGTGTAACTACCAAATATATTTGATCTAGACCCATCTTTTATTATACCGATCAACTCAGAATCACTTTCTGAGTCGATTTATCGATGTCCGTCGGTGCGTCCGTCCGTTATGTGTTCATATAAACTTTGTAATCAAACTGCCGGTCGCAAATATATTTTAACGAAACTTGGTATATGATGAGCGCCATTGAAATTGATGAAAATCTGTGTTGTTCAGACCTAGTCCCCATACAATTTACCCTTATAAAATAGTTTTAAAAGTTAACAAAGTTCATATTTTCATAATTCTTTTTTGAAGATATGAATAACGTTAGATTATTTATTTCATATACACGTCTTAGCATGACATTTGAGGAATCTTTGAAAAAATTTTCAATTAAACATTTTGATAAATAAGTCCGTGACAGCGAATTTCCGGAGGCATTGTTGTTTTGCGGTGAACATCATAACTCGTTACCGGACCATGTGAAATAAAACAAGTAAAAAAATTATAGTCGGACTAGACCGACTATACGATACCCTATACCATGGTTAAGAGACCCTATCTCTTCGGTCCAACTAATTGGATATAGAAAATAAGCATAAGCCTAATTTGAATGGCATTGTTATTAATTTCTTTGGCTGTAGATATGAAAAAGTTCATATCGGATGTTATTTTTATAGGGGGACTAGTCCGAAAAGTGGACCGATCCTGACCGTATTTGGTAAAATCACCTATATTTAGAAAAAAATATATACAAACCAAATTTGAGAAAAATTTGTGCAACATTTTTGTTTTTTTATAGATTTAAGTGAGGATTTGGAAGCAGCTCTATATGGAGCCTGTGACTAAGAATTGTCCTTTATGGATTATTTTTAGACTACTGATTAGTGGAAATAACAAACACATACAAAACCAATTTGACTGAGATCTATGGGATAATTAAGATCTAATGGCAATTTATGTCGATTTCATAGGGGTCATTTGTATGGGGACTACGTCTGCCCATGGACCGAATTTCACCTGTTTCAATAGCGTTCATCCCATTGCCGATAAAAGCTTATAGACCAAATTTCATCGAAATATATTCATATTTGCGACCTGTAGTTTGATTACTAGGTTTACATGGACACACAGACAGACGGACATCGCTAAATCGACTCAGAAAGTGATTCTGAGTCGATCGGATATATATAAGATGGGTGTATGTTTAGTATTTTTGGTAGTTACAAACAGCAGCACATAGTCATTATACCCAAACCACATATAGGGTATAAAAATCGATATGCGTTTAAATGGTGCCATGTTTTCCGAGGTAATCACGAAGAGTTTTTTTTTAATTTTTAATTTTTTTATTTTTGGCAGCATTTCACTTCAAACATGTTATTTGCGAGAAAATCTAATTAAAGTTATTTAAAAACTGATTTATATACGATATAGCGTCTGAGGCCGGTCGCTGGAAATGCTGTATCTTCTTAAGTTTTGCTCCGAGTTACTTTAAATTTTGACACAACACTCTCGACATGTTGAAAAGCAAAAAAAGGTTTTAAAACATTACCCCCCCTTAAATTCAAATTATATACAGATATCGGTCAAATTGGGTTGGTATATTACATCCAGTAATCAGAGTCCAAGACTTCAATCTATAGGATAATTCTTAATCGTAGACTCATATGAAGCTGCTTCCTGATCTTTAAAAACATGTCAAAAACCAAAATATTGCACACAATTTTCTCATATTTGGTTTGCGTATGTTTTTGCAAAAAATAACAAGTGACTTTAGCAAATGTGGTCGGGATTGGTCTATTTTTTGACCAAGTCCCCATACAGATATAGCATCCGATATGAACTGTTTCAGATCTGCCGACAAAAAATTGATAAAAATTCTGCTCAGATTTGGTTTATGCTTATTTTCTATACGCAATTAGTTAGACCTAAGAGATATTCTCCAATTTTTTGGTATAGGGTATCGCATAGTCGGTATAGACCGAGTATAATTTTCTTAATTGTTTTTTATGTAACATTATTTCAATTTCAGATCTTTGCTTTTGACCTCTATTTACATGTTTTTCCACCGCATATGTTGGGAGCTCTTTCCAATATGCTTACTATTTTCTTGGCCTATCAAATATCATATGGACCTTTCTGTCTTGTGAACCACATATATGAATGGGCAAGTTCTACTGATATTTTATTATGACGCTATATCTTGATGCTTTGGCTTTTTGTGGGTGCAAGTTTGATTATAATAACTAACACTTACATACATATTTCAAAGAAAATTTAATAAAAAAAATAATCAAATAATGCTTGCAAACAAGTTAAGTGGAACTGTGTGTTAATATTTTTTCGATCACTCCTTACTATTTTTAATTGATTAGATTTATAATGATTTAAATATTATTGAGAACAAAAATTTATTGATGTGTGGTGAGCAACAGTGTCTCAAAAATTAAACTTTTTTTTAATAAAATTTATTTTTATTTATTTTTTTTTTTTGGGAGGCGAAATAATGTTGTTATTTTAAAGGGTTGAAAAAAATTAATTAAATCATATTGCCTTTTTTTGGGGGGAAAATAAAAGATACCGACCGAACTCCAATTTTTCTGCGTATCTGCTATGTGCTCGGGGTCTAAATTTTTGCCAATTTGGAAAATCTTCAACCAGATAGCATTTGGCGTTTTTATCCTAATCACAATTTCTCCAATTTCACGCAAGGATTTACTTTTTTCTTTAAATATTTTAACTATTAGGAATAGTTTACAAGAAATTGTACAATATATTGGCTTAATTTGTTTATAAAAATGTTGCTTGCAACAATGTTTTCGTTGATAATATTACCAAAAATATTGGTACTTAACTTAAAACTCTTATTCAATCCAATCAACTTTAAGTTTGTGCATCTCCTCATATATATGATCATTGATTCAAGAAAAAATTGATTATTGCATGAGTAATACTAGACAATGAGACGTACATAAAAGTTGACTTCAACATACTTCCACTTAACCAATGCTACAAGTCGTATTAATGAGAACTTCTTCTTAAATCCAAACATCTGGTCTTGTTGAAAAACTTGAAGAGAAATATTTTATTTAACGCTATTCCTTGCCATCCCTCATCTATTTATTTTTCTTTTATTTTTCGTTTGTAGTTTTATTTGTGTGAATTTTTTTTTTTCAACTATTAAATGGAATTAGTTTTTAGTTTTTGAAATAGTTCTTTTACAACATGTAGTTTAATTGTAAAGTGAAATATCTATACTAATCCATACTAATATAATAAAGAGGTAACTTGTGTGTGTTTGTTTGTTTGTTTGTAGGAGGTAATCTCCGTTACTACTTATCTTTTCACAGAGTCTTACTGCAGATATGGGAAGTGCTATAGGCTATAATTTTTAAATATTTTTAGTGGGCGTGGCACCTCCCATACAAGTAATAATTTAATATTATATATCTCGAGTACTGGGATAGAGAGAGCTTCTAAAATTTGTCTGATGTCACCTATTATAAGTGTGAGTAGTCAGACAAAAAATGGGAATATCGGACAAATAGGCGTGGCACCTGCCATACAAAGTATATATAAAATGCCATATATCTGGAGTACTGTAATAGTGAGCGTCTTGGGACTTTGTGTGAGCCCATAAGTTATTCATGTGATTAGTTAGTCAAAAATGGGCGTGAGCGGGGCAGTGGGCGTGGCACCGCCAGTAAAAAGTAAATATATTATATCATATAACTGGGGGTGGCAAAGCGCACCGGGTTACATCTAGTAAATACATAAAATACATTTTCTGTCTGTTTGTTTGTTTGTTTGACCGTTATACAAATTTGTAGTTTTTAACGGATTTATCTGAAACTTGGTGCACACGATCTCTGTTGTCCAAGGAAGGTCGCCATACGCTGCTTAGTAGCCACGCGTACTTTTGCACCCACTTTTATTGCACATTATTACTGCTCATCAATTACTGCACATTATTCTAATATCCCTGGCAAGGTCGTCATATATTCTTATCGGCCACGCCCCCTTTTTTAATTTTCTATATATGCTTTTAGTGTTTGTTATACATATTTTAATTTTTCAATGGACTTTACTAAAACTTTGTGTATTTATCTCTACTTCGTGCTCTTGAGTTTACACCATTATGAAATAAATATTGTGAATCAGTCTATTACAAATAATCCCGTCTTAGCTTTTTTACTATATGAGTTATAACACCCCAAAATGATAACAGATTTATTTAATGGGTGCATAGATACAGGTTGACTACCGCTGTAGGATTATTCCGATGAGATTACATCATACAAATATTTCAATCTCGCCTTTGTGCTACATTGGAAAACAACCTATTACAAATATTTTCGTTTCATCTTTTTCACTATATAAATGAGTTGCAAAGGTGGAAAAATAACTATTTGCAATTGTGAGTTGCACAGGAAGGCATACAGCGCATACATCCACGAAATATTTTTGATAAATTTAGTTATTTTAATTGAACCATGCCTCATAAATATCTTAGTTACTACTACCGTACTACCTCTAGTACAAAAATGATGAGGCCAAACAGAACTCCAGAGACCTCTATCAGACCCAAATTCGTATCGAGTCTTAAAGAGTAAAACAATCTGAGTCGAGAAATGCTGAAACACCTGAGAAAACTCAACAACGTTGTGAATTCCAAAGTTCAAGACAAACTTTGTTAAGAAGAGCACAAATGCCTGAAGCTAGAAATCTAGCGGCTACAACAAGCTTAATCGAGGGAATGTGAAACGCCCGAAACGATTCTACAACGCCTTGTTGCTCAAGACAAACTGCGTCCAGGGAATGTGAATCTTCTGAAACGACTCAACAACGTCTTGAGGTCCAACGCATAACACAAGCTGACTCCGGGGAATGTGAAACTCATGAAACTTATCTAATATCCCTACCAGAACTTTTGTCACTTGGTTCCGTCATTGCAAGAGATGGCGCAAAAACTTTTTCCTAACATTACGTACATAAGACGACAATCTCTAACGGTAGCAGGTATCAACCTAAAGTCTCTTTGTTTTTCTCATAGACAATTATATATCACCTGCTCCAGAGTTGGGACCCAACACAATCTTTTCGTATATGCACTAGAAGGAAAAACAAAAAATGTTGTATATGCCAAAGCTCAAGAACAACTAAAATTCGTAACTTCTTAACATCATACACTCAACATAATAAATTTACAGATATAGTTAGTTGTAATGGTAAGCATGGTAAACCATTTTTCAAGTCAAAGGCCTTTGGATAATTAATAAACAATCTTATTGATATATTGAGCTTTAGAATTTCATTTCACAAATATAAATTCTATTCTCACTATTATGTTATTGTATTAATAGCATATTCTGCTATTATAATTGGATTTCGATA
Source organism: Cordilura impudica (assembly GCA_963682025.1). Lineage (NCBI taxonomy): Eukaryota > Metazoa > Arthropoda > Insecta > Diptera > Scathophagidae > Cordilura > Cordilura impudica. The sequence goes on from OY821521.1 coordinate 61,775,941, forward strand.
ATATAAATGACTTGAAGCTGTTTCATATAGCTCAACTTGAATTAAATTTTAATTATATTCTAACCACGCACACAATTAACGTGTTATGTTAATAAAATTACTACATATATTTCTACGTAAATTGAAATTTTATGTAGACGTAATGATTATTGTTAAATAAGAATATTGTGTTCATTACTCAATGGTCACCACAATAATTAAAGATTCAATTTTAAGAAAACCAAATATTGAGGAAGCAGGAAGCAACAATTAGTAAGTTATTACAAGAAAAAAAAAATAATTATGTCCATTAGAGATGTTGCAAAAAAGAAAAAAATGCTAAACGAACATTAGTATTGTTCAAAGATGCAAGGGACAGAATGGCTCAAAAAGCCGAAAGAAATCCAAGGTTTCTGTGTCTATACTAGGGTGGACCTTAATAAAAAAGTATTCAAACTCTCGGTCTCATCCCTAGAAATATAGGAATAGCAAAAAACTGCGAAATAATAAGTTTTGCACAATGAAAAAAAATTTGGAGGTGGCTGTTGAAACTTTACGATATTTACATTATTTTTATTTTGTTGGAACCTAAATAAAATTTGCCAGCCTGCCTTGCCCGTTTCACATTTTTAAACAAATTTTAGTATCTATCTAACCACAATCAAAAAATCGGCCACCAATAATATAGTTATAAATTAAAATAGCCCCCAACCCGCCCCTTTTTTGCAAATATGAAATATGAAAAAAAAGTTCTAACTATTTCTATAAATAAATGTTTCTATTAAAACAAAGGATTTTATTGAAGAAAACTGATAAGCAGGTTTTAAAAGCGAAAAAAGGTGTATTTCTATAATTTTTTTGAAGATATGAAAAATGAATAACGTTGGATTATTTATTTGAAATACACGTTATAGCATAACATTTGAAAAATCTTTAAAAAAATGTTCAGTTAAAAATTTTAATAAATAAGTCCGTGACAGCGAATCTCCGGAGGCGTTGTTGTTTTGCGGTGAACATCATAACTTGTTACCGGATAATGTGAAATAAAAAATCTAAATGCGTTTAAAAGGTGACATGTCTCCCAATGCAATCAAGAAGAGTTTTTAAATTTTTTTTTTTTTTTTGGCAGCATTTTGAAGTGAAATACATGATATTTGCTATAAAAGTTCGGTGAGTTTGTTGTTTAAAAATGGGGAGGAAAATGGAAAATGAAAAAAAAAAACTTATAACACAGAACGTTAATAGCATAAAAACAAAAAACAATAAGACACTTACGAGTAATAACAATTAAAATTAACAAAAATGCAGCCTTGCGCTTTTACATTTCATATTGTACTAATTTTTATATTTATTTATGATGTGCCGGTAGCTTTGAGCGCATTTATCAGTGTCGGTTTTGTAGTTCATTCTATTCTCTTTATGTATACTAGCAGAATCCAGCGTTCGAAATTCGAGTGCAATTTCTAAGCAACTTTATTTTTCAATTTAGCCAATTCACAAACCAACACTTTTATGGTTAATTATTATTGTGAACGAAGATAAAAAAAACTCATTAACAAACACATTAACAAATTTAAGAAACACACACATAGCATATGTTTAATTTTGTGTATGAATTTTATGTTAGTAGCAACTTTAAATGCAATTTACTCTAAATAAAGGACAAAAATTTAAAATTTGTAAATCTGGTGAAGAGCTAAAAAAATACCTTTCAAATAATATACGTTAGGTCTCAATCGGGATAAAAGGGTAGAACAAAGCATCGGTAACAAGAAATCGCACAGCCTATTAATATTATAGATTTATAATATGCAGCATATCGAATGTGTACCGTTTGTTGTATCTGTCCTTTCTTTGAAAAAATTTCTATCTCATCCGTTTTTATAAGTCTCACTATTATTCATTGCAGAGGATTTTCATTTATAATTTGGAAAGAAATTCCAAAATTAATTGTGTTTCCTTTAACAAAATCGTAAAGTTATTTTTTCTGTAAACTGGTTGATTATGCTGGGTTTTGCAGCATATATCTGCTAATGTTTTCTTTTCATATTCTATTAGCTTGAATACTGATCGAAACAAATACATGTTTATCCATTACCCCGCTTTAGACATCCGGCGTGCATGACGAGTAGGACCAGGAATAGGTAATTTAATATTGTCGATTGTTCCCAAGCATACAGTGGTCAATTCCAGCAATTCTCTGTAGTCATTTCTGTTTTGTTTTTAACCTCTTTCTTTAAACTCATACTCTCTGTCTGTCTGTTTGCAATGGGGCAACCCTATTCCCCTTTATCCAATTGATCTGAAACTTGGCCCATAGTTTTGTTGTGACTGTAGAATAATTTTGGGGTCACGGAGTGATTTAAACTCATTTTCCCTTATCCGATCAATCTAACACTTGGTCGATAGACTTGCTTTGAAAAATGGTTAACTATAACATAGTCACGCACAGTCATTCATAGTCAAGCACAGTCACGGAGAGATTTAAAGCGCACTTCCCCTCAGCCGATCGATCTGAAACTTTGTCCATAGACTTGTTGTGGCCAAAGATTAATTTTAAGATACTCACACACAGTCACTCATAGTCACGCACAGTCACGGAGGGATTTAAACCCCATTTCACCTCATCCGATCGATCTGAAACGTTGTCCATAAATTAATTTTAACCCTTTCATGCCCGCATTAAGTACGGCGTGGTAAAATATTTTTCAAGTATATGTAGTTGTTAGTTAAGACCTATATATGAATTGATATCAATTTCAAAGTCCTATGTGTCCTGGTTTAGCCGTTATAGGCAACATTGTATTTAAAATATTACTGATCGCCATCTAAAGTATTTGTTTTTTCTAATTTTCTTACCTTTAAACAATATTCATATATGATGGCGATAAAGAAAATATAATAATTTTTTTTCCAACAATGTTGCAGTTCCTTTGATTATATCTGTATTAGACGAAGTTGTATCAAAACAACAACCGACAAAATTTTCTTCCATTTTCCATTCAATATCTTGTCATTGCCAATTATTTCTGGAAGTAATTTTCCATTACAGCGATGTTTCTTTTAGCAGTTCTTGTTGTTCACTTATCTTAAATTTCTCTTTGATTTTTTGTGACTTTGAGTCGATTAAACTGTCTTTGCCGTTGTAATTTCGTACGGTTGATTATAACCTCTCTTGGCTTATGGCTAGCTGAACGATTTCTTATTTTGCATTCGGCCAAAACAGATACGAGTCTTTCGATATAATCATGATTTGCTCCTCTATGTTGGATTATATTTGACCATGATGCAAGAGTCTGTACTACGGTTTCACTTTCCGCAGTTGCTTTCACATCAAGTCCACTTGTACTGGAATTAGACATTGCTTCTACTATATAATTGACATTAAAATAAAGTCATCATTTGAAACCTTTCATATAAATTAACAAATAGTGAATAATTTGCGCGTTGCTTACTTCCATGCTATCTAATGCTTTTTTTCGTTTTCCTTATGCTTTCAAAAATTACGATTTCTAAAATTAACTCCACCAAGACATCCCAGTTGCCCTCTTTTCCATTGATATATAATAGAAATTTTTTTTATCGACTTTTTTTTCATGACTTCTAATGCATTTTTATGAGAAATATATATTTTTTTTTTAAACATAGAAAAATTTCTGGGCCCTTCTTCTTGTGGAGAGAAAATTACATAGACTCTCGGTAAAATTGTTTCTTCGTTGCAATAACTCTGAACATGCACATATGAATGATTTACTTGCAGCGTAGTAGGCAGTATGTATACATGTATATAAATTTTAAAAATCTGGATAAATTATTAAGTTGGAAAAGATTAAATCTTGAAGTCTTTGTATATATATAAATTTCGGCCCATTTTAATATGATATATAGTCGTTTTTGTCACTTAGTGTTATAACCTCGTTTAAAATATTGTATTTAGCACACGATGGAAGGAATAAAAATCCGACGTAGCTAAATGTAGCAGTCTTGCTTGTTTTAAATTACTTCAGGAAAAAGAAAAAAAAAAAAAAAAAATAAATATTTTTGTTATTGAATAGGAGTAGGAATTATCACATTAAATAATATAAAAAAGGAAGTAGTCCTAGAAATACAATATATACAGTATTCAAAACTTGTATTCATATATATACCCAAGAAAAAATTGAAAAACCGTCATTTACTCAAAGACTAAAAAAAAAAAAATCTGAATCAATTGTTATTATTTATTTTACTTATAAAATAAAACAGAAAAACTACAAATTTGTTTTTAATTAGCTCATATACGCTGGGTGGCGTATAATTATTATTATGTTTAACAAAATCAGTCTTCGTACAGAACAATCAGTTTGGATAATGTAAAAATAATGTATTTAAAATAATGTTATTAATATTTTGTTGGATATCCCTTTGGCTTAAGTGCCACATTTAGTCGCCTTGGCCTAAATTCAACTAGTTTATTGGTTATCGTTGGTCATATTTTGGCATATTTTGCCTTCAATGCGTTTTTAAATCCTTTACGTTCCTACACACAGAAAAAAATTTCGCCAACCGAATTATTCTAACTATTAATGACTGAATTTTCGATTGTATCAACAGAAATTTTATAATAACAAACCATAATTTATTTTGATACAATTTTTACTATTAATACAATAGAATTGTAATTGCAATCAATTCAAAATTCGATCAAGATCTTAATCGGAATTTGGTTGGCAATAAATTTGGTAGCCACAACGAATCTGTTTTCTATGTGTAATATCGTAATATTTTAAATTTCGTAATATTTTAAATTTGAAAATCAATAGGGTTTATATCTGGACTTTGTGGTGGGGTTTTAAGGTATTTTGGATAGTTGTATAATGTCGATGTTCTTTTGTCTAGCTCCGTGTGCTTGGGATCATTGTTCTATGGGAATATAAAATCCCGAGGTTATCCCAATTTTTTCTGTGCTTTTCTTTAAATTAATTTTAGAGTGTTGATATAATCCTTCGAAATCATTATTCCATTTATAAAATAGAAATTTCCTACCCCCGCTGCCACAAAACATCCCTACCAAGCATCAAAGTGCCGCCACCGAGGTTAAATGAAGAGAGACGATAGTGCCTGGATAGACCCGTGTTTTGCTCACGCCAGATTTTAATAAGTCCATCAGATGTTTTAGTGTTAAATTTGCATTCATCTGAAAAAATAACCTTTTTCCAGAAGTCAAAATCTTTCTTTTGTTTTTTGTTTTTGCAATTCTCTTTTGCTATTCGACTTTGCTGATAAATGGTTTCCTAACAGGATACCGACTTCGAAACCCAAATGCTCCAGAGTAACAGCCACCGCAACACCACTAACAGTGGGATATCTGCGAGTTTGAGGACGTAACATTGACTGATGTCTTCTTGTTAATTTCGCCCGGTTTAAATTTCGTTGAGCTTTATTAATTTGTCATGTGTTTTTATAGTTAGACACTACATATTGTGTTCTAGATGAACTACACTTCATTATTTTTGCGATTTCCCTTCAATATGAATATTAACTATAATTTTTTGTACATCATTTGGTATTTCTGTTGATTTTCGACCCATAGCAAAATTTTTAAAATGATATGACCGAACTTCAATTAAACTGACTTTTAATTGCTAATAAATCAATAGAAACAAGTAAGAAAATTATAGTCGGTCTAGACCGACTATACGATACCCTATACCATGCGTTTAGAAACCCTATCTCTTAGGCCCAACTAACTGGACATAGAAAATAAGCAAAAACCAAAGTTGAAAAAATTTTGAAAAAGTTCATATCGGATGCTATATCTATATGGGGACTAGGTCCAAAAATGGACCGATCCTGACCATGGTTGGTAACGTCTCTTGTATTTTGCAAAAACATATACAAACAAAATTTGAGAAGAATCAGTGCAATATTTTTGTTTTTTAATAGATTTAAGTGAATATCGGGAAGCAGCTCTATATGGGGCCTAAGGGAGCATTTTTGGACTACTCATTAGTGGATGTAATAAACGCATACAAACCCAATTTGAGTAAGATCTATATGACAATTTGGATCCTATGGCAATTTATGTCGATTTCATAAGGGTAATTTGTATGGGGGCTAGGTCTGAACATGGACCGATTCTCACCAATTTCAACAGCGTTCATCCCATGGCCGATGAAAGCTCATATACCAAATTTCATCGAAATATATTCATATTTGCGACCTGCAGTTTGATTACAAGGTTTACATGGACACACAGACGGACGGACATTGTTAAATCAACTCAAAAAGTGATTCTGATTCGATCGGTATAATTAAAGATGGGTCTGGGTCAAATATTTTTGGTTGTTACAAACAGCAGCACAAAGTCATTATACCCAAACCACATAGTGGTATAGGGTATAAATATTGTATATTGAGCCTTGCCACCTGTACGAATACGGATTTTGTTTAACATAATAATAATAATACGCCACTTAGCGTTGAATATATGAGCCGTGTACATAGAAACAAATTTGCAGTTGTGTTTTTTATTTTATAAGTAAAATAAATAATAACAATTGATTCAGATTTTTGTTTTAGTTTTTGAGTAAATGACGGTTTCACCATTTTTTCCTTGGGTGCATGAATACGGATTTGGCATACTGTATATATGGGGCGTTTCATGTCAAGTGACGCATCTTTTGAAACCGATGTCTTCCGTTCGGGGTGATGCACCAAGCTTAATCCTAGTTATTGCAAAATAGTATAGACACAATTTTTCAACAAGATCGGTCAAGAACTCTCTGAGCTAGAGGGGGTCAAAATTTGACATTTTGGCGAAACAGGTGTTCTTTTCATCCATGTAACTTTTTATCAAGGTTCAGAAAATACACACATTAAACATACAATGCTCTGTTCTAAAGCAGCCAACATTTTTTTAATTTCCATATCAATTATGTGGGCACTATATGTATTATGTGAGCACAATACTAGAAAAATTTCACGAAATTCCACAAATGCATATCTATTTAATATTATTGGCAACATCAGATCCGTTCATCTCCAGTATTCGAAACAGTGTTGCCAGTTTAGGGGATTTCCTCTTGATTTAGGGTTCTTTTTCGTTTGGGGGAAATTTTAGGGGGTAAAATTAGTTAGTGAAAAATTTAGGGATGAAAAAATATATATAGGGTATATTTGGCGTGTTTTTGAACAGTTGTTTTTTTTTAAATATCTTCTTACTCCTATAATATGCAACCAATCAATTTTGAAAGTATATGTTATGAGATATAAAAATAATAGTTCACTTTGAAAAGATTTACATTTAAAGAAAAGTGAATCTTCTGTGTAACGTATTAAATTCTGGTGTGCTGAAATGGCAAAAAAAGATAAAAAAAATATAATCAAAAATATAAAAAGGAATGGGATAAAGATGATCATTTTATATGTAATATATAATGGAGTAAAGTCAACAGAAATATAATCTTGTTATATTTAAATTTTAGATTGGCTACGGTCAGTTCAGGGAGATGCAAATAAAGCATTTTGTAGCTATTGCAAAAGCATAATATTGGCACACAAAAAAGATCTTATTCATTAAAAAGGTGAATTGCTCATACCAGTTAAAAGTTTATTTAAACCATCTTTAATAAATACATGAAAATTTGCAGAGCTAAGAATTGCCGCATTTGTATCCGAACATTGTTCTATAAACAGCACTATAAATAGTCGATGTATGTTTATATGTGATTCATTGCATCTTGCGTGAGAAAATGCAATGAAGACTTTACCTTCAGAATTAGAATTTGTAATGGTGCGGCGTTGTTGGAAGGTCCGCTTCCGTTTCCCTGAGCCTTTGCTGGTCGCACGTGCTGGCGTAGGGGCCTAGCTCGCCGGATGGGTGGGGTCTTGCTCAGGCCCAGGGAAACCGCACTACAGATTTTCACGTGCGATTAAAAAAAAAACAACTGTCAAAAAAACGGACGCTAAAGGCGACAGATGGCCATACTTACCTTGGGATTGGGGACGAGGTGTTCTGCCCCTTTTGCCCTCCCTACCATGTTACCTCGACTCCATCTTACTTGGAGGTAACCCACGGAAATGATAAGATTTGGTTTGGTTTTGGTTTTCTACATTGGGTTAGAAACAATTTTTTTATTTACCCTTCATTTTAAGGGTTTTAATTTTAACTTAATTTTTTTTCTTTTTTGCTACATGTCACTTTTAGAAAATTATTTATTTTTAGGAAAAGTTCAAATTTTAGCAAAATTTGATTTTAGGAAAAATTTTACATTTAGGAAATTTTAAAAGTTTAGCAAAATTTGATTTTTTTTATAAAATTTTTGATTTTGATTTTAGAGAAATTTTAATTTTAGGTAAATGTTAATTTTAGAAAAATTTTAAAGTATAGCATAATTTTAATTTTAGGAGAATTTTTAAATTTTAGCAAAATTTTGTTTAAGGAAAATTTTAGCAAAATTTTATTTTTTTAACAAAATTTTAGCAAAATTTTGTTTAAGGAAACTTTTTAGCAAAATTTTATTTTTTAACAAAATTTTAATTTTTAACTAAATTATATTTCTTATTATAATTTTTAATTTTAGCTCAATTTTATTTTTATTTATGAAAATTTTTTTAGTTTAATTTTATATATAGCAAAGTTTTTAATTTAGAAAATTTTTAGCTAAAGTTTATATTTAATAAATTTTATTAACGTAGAAACATTTTAGTTTAAATTTAAAATCTTTAAAAAAAATAATCTTAATTTATAAAACTTTTATTAAAATTTTAATCTAAACGATGTTTTATACTTTTGTAATTAATGTTCATTAAATGTAGTGTATACATTTTTATTTGTTTGCAATTTTAATTAACGGTATTTCTATTTTCTTAAGTATTTAGCAAAAATTTATTGAATATTATTTTCTTAAAATTAGGACTTTCTATGTAATTTTCAGGGGAGTTAACTTAAATAATTTTTATTTTAGCAAAATTTTGTAATTTAGAACATTCTTAATTTAGAAAATTTTTTTTAGTTTAATTTTTATATCTAGAAAAATTAATAATGTAGAAAAAAAAATTTTTTGTTATTTTTTTTTTTGTTTAAATTTATATATAGACAAATTTTGTTTACATTTCTAGAAAAAAAAATTTTTTTTTTTTTTTAATAATAAAGTAAACATTACCGCCATATGGTTGTATGTAATTATAGTTGATCGCACCAGTACGTTCGTCAAAAAGCAAATCAAATGGTTTCCGAAACTGTGGCGGCAATTGCAACTGTGGATGCGGATGAGCGTGTGGATGTGGTTGTGGATGATAAAAATTTTGATCGGGCGGCGGTGGCGCCATTTTCAAGAAACACGTCAATTATTATTATTTTTTTTTTTTTTTTTTGAATGGACCGCAATCACGCAATTAGATTATTAATAGGGTGGGTAGCTGTACCTTATTTTCCCAAGACGAGATGTGAAAACATAATATGATTTGTTATAGTTTCAGTATTTTGCAGAGAGTGTAGTTGAAATTTATTAAATACACTTATGTCAATTACTCTCGTTTGTACAGTCATTGATTTATATTAATTCACAAAAATTTTATTTTTATTTTTACATCAATAATCATTTTATTTTAACAGTTGCTTTATTTTCCAGTTTTTTTTTTTTTTGTCAATTTTAGATTTCTTAAATTTTCGTTTTGTTTTTTTTTTTCTTTCAAACTATATTTAAGTCTTATTCTTTTATTTTCAACTTTCTTAAAAATCTATTTTAAACTTTACTTTTATTTTCAATTTCTAAACTCTATATTATAATTTAGTTTTAAGGTTTGTTCCTCAACCTCTTTCTTCCACTATCAAAATTCAACTCCCTTTTTATACCCTACACCACTATGTGGTTTGGGTATAATGACTTTGTGCTGCTGTTTGTAACAACCAAAAATATTTGAGCTACACCCATCTTTAATTATACCGATCGAATCAGAATCACTATCAGAATCACTATCTGATTCGATTTAACGATGTCCGTCCGTCCGTCCGTCCGTCTGTGTGTCCATGTAAAGTTTGTAATCAAACTGCAGGTCGCAAATATGCTTATATTTTGATGAAGTTTGGTATTTAATCCTTTATCGGCCATGGGATGAACGCTATTGAAATTGGTGAGAATCGGTCCATGTTCAGACCTAGCCCCCATACAAATGACCTATGAAATCAACATATATTGCCATAAGATCCAAATTATCATACAAATCTTAGTCAAATTGGGCTTGTATGTATTTATTACCTCCTTTAATCATTAGTCCAAAAATGATCCCTATTGGACAACTCTTAGTCATATGCCCCATATAGAGCTGCTTCTCTATCTTCACTTAAATCTATCAAAAAACAAAAATATTGCACTGATTCTTCTCAAATTTTGTTTGTATATATTTTTGCAAAATACAAGAGACTTTACCAAACATGGTCTGGATCGGTCCATTTTTGGGCTTAGTCCCCATATAGATATAGCATCCGATATGAACTTTTTCATATCTGTAGCCAAAAAAATTAATAAAACTCCCACTCAAATTTGGTTTATGCTTATTTTCTATATCCAGTTAGTTGGGCCTGAGAGATAGGGTCTCCAAACGCATGGTATAGGGTATCGTATAGTCGGTCTAGACCGACTATAATTTCCTTACTTGTTAATTTTATTTTATTTTTCAATTATTTATTTTTTAAACATTCGTTTCTTTTCTTAACATTAGTCTCTTTTTTTAATTTATTAAACTTAACTTTACTTTTTTGTCTTTTATTTTAATTTTTCAGGTCTTAAAATATTTTTTTTTTATCTTATTTTTTTTCGCAAACTTTCACTTTAATGTTTTTTTTTTAATTTTAAATTTCTTAAATCTTAGGGCTTATTTTAACACTTTACTTGATTTCTTAAACTATATTTTTAATCTTAATTCTTAAAAGGGTTTTTCCTCAACCTTTACATTCTGCTATCAAATTTCAACTCCCTGATTTAAATTTAACTTTATTACATTAAACCTTCTCATCTTCGTTCATTCATCTGCAGATAAAAACCTGTTTATTAAAAAACAAAATCACCACCAATTCATTGAGAACATTCATATGCATTCATAATATTCTCTAGTATTTATAACACTCCCACTCATATATGACTATGAGAGCAAGTGAGATCAATACAAGAAAATACGTGGTTTGACCAGCATGATTGCATATGAATGTGTTCATGATTTAATACAACACAACGAAGAGAAAAAAACACGCCATAAATCAGTTTGCCAAAAAAAAAAATGCCATCAACATATTACCATATAAGGTGTTGTTTACATGTACATACTTGAACTTGAAAATAATTTCAAGATCAAGGTTATTATTTTTTTTTCTTCTTTCTTATTCTGCTTGTAACAGAAATTCTTTTGCTACAGTGCAGAGCAAAACAGATCACCGTCACAAATTTATATTTCGGGTAACAATTGGATAGTTTTTTCATAGCACCAAAAGGCAAATTGAATATTCTGCTATCTATAGATTGATTATAGATAAAAACCCAGCAAAAATAGACAATAGATATGGTGCAATTGAAAAATTTTTAGAGCAGAGGGAAGCATTGGAGCTTCTTTTCAAATTGGCGTCTTTTCAGGAGAAATAACACACTGCTTCAATTTTATCAAAATTTTATACTAATGAAAATAAGCTATATTTTGTATTTCTGAAAGACATTCTGAAACCAGTTATAAAATTAAACAAACTGTTCCAAAGCGAAAATATTGATTGCTTAGATTTGAGAGATTGCTTTTTTGCTCTCTTACAAAATATAATTCATCCAGATAAGCAAATAAGGACAATTCAACAATTACCCAATTGAGTTTTACTGAATATTTAATGACAACTGAATAGCTAAATTTTCAGTACTACTCTGCAAACTTTGCTGTATCAGTAACAATAAATAATATTATATTCGAAAAAGAAAATTTGATATCGTTTGTTGTAGAAATATCTCAGCAAATAAAACAACGGCTTCTGGATAATATAGACATTACGGAAAAAATATTAATATTTTCCTCCGACAATGGACAGAAAACAACAAAACCGGACATAACTAGCATTGTAGTGCATTTCAAAAATATTTGCGAGAATATTAATGAATGGAACAATTTACATTATTTGGAATGGAATAACTAATATATCATATATCACAGAAAAATTTTCCCATGAAGTGGGAAATAAAAAAGGTGACCAACCAAAATTTCCTAAAATAAGCAAATTGGTATTCTCGTTACTGGCTCTTTCTTTTTCAAATGCCTTTTCAATGTTTAATGTTGAAAAAAAAAAAATACGTTAATGAACAGAATGAACATTTCAACGTTTGCAGTCATTTTAAGGGTAAGATGCTCTTTAAATAACAGGTGCCATAATTTTACACCACCACCTGAAATGATAAACCTGTTTAATTCGGATGATATGTACAAAGCTAGCGAAGATGATGAAGCAGTTCTAGATATATTTGAAAATAACTGATTATTTTTTTTAATGTATATATGTTTGTATATAAGTATCTCTTTAGTTACTCTTCCGAATTTAATAATTAATAGTTACATAGAATTCTCTTATGTGTTTTTTTGATTTTAATTTTTTTAAATTTTTTTTCATTTGTATATACTAAATTACATACTCTTAGTTACTAATTAAAATAGTAATTAACTAAAATTTTATTTTAGGGAAAACTTTTTTCAAATTCGCTTAAATTAAGGGGGTTTATTAACTTTTTTAGGGGGAACACAAAAAAGACCTCGCAACACTGGTTCGAAATCAATGGGAAGTGGAACATCGGGATTTAGATAAAGAAGTCAAAAAACTACTAAAGAACAGATATAACACAGAAGAAAATATGGCATATTTGCAATCAACATTTGAATCAAATGAATAATAATTATAATTGCATGAATAATAATTATAAGTACGACGAACATAGTATTAGTAAAAAAGCAATAATAAACAAAACCTCACATTGTTACAAATGCTACTAAAATCTATGGCAGTTTTTATTTTTCATAGGTTTTTTCACCCACATGTGTTTAAAATATTTTAATAAATAAGAAAGTTTCAAAAAATAAAATCCCTTATTTTCATATCAAAATCAGAATCATTGCGCTAATTTTGAGCAGATATATTTTGGAAAAGTTAACAAATTTGACAGCAAAAAATTATAGATCTTCCTGTAGTAATAGCAAGTCTATTAGATAACTAGTGGATTGTGTGGCGCCTAGGCGCCCGTTTATTTGAACTTTAACAAACAATTTTTTTTTTTCCATTTCAGAATTTTCCTATTTTTATATATTTAAAAAAAAATTAATTTTAATGGTTTTAAAATTTCTTAAAAAAAAAAATATCGAAAAACAGTTGTAAAAAATACAAACCAAAAACTTCGAGTTTCAAATGAAGTTTTGTAAAAGGTCCTTTTATGTATAAGTTTGCCAGTAGCCAACCTTTGCTTTATACTTTCTGCTTCTATACATAAGAAGTTTCTAATATTATATGATTTTAAAAAAAAATTTTATTTTGATAGAAACTCGGTAATTTTAGTCTTATTAAGACAAACTATTAATGTGTATCTTATTATTAATTTAATTTATGTTTTATAACTTTTTAAAATGCATCAAAATAAATAAACGTATTCAAGTAAAAAAAGTTTTTAAATCTTTCGGACAAAACAAAAAATACTACGGTTATAATGAACTAAGTCTATAACGAACTAATTTGGCCGGTCCCGCCGAGTTCATTATAACCGAACTCCATTTTATTGTAGAAAAATAGAATAGCATAGAAAAAAAAACGTTTTAGAGCAAGGTTCCTAAAAGTTTCTTAAGGGGGGGGTAAGGTTTAAAGTTAATAAAAGTTATATTTTGTATAATTCTTTTTTGAAGACATGAATACACGTTATAGCATAACATTTGAAGAATCTTTGAAAAAATTTTCAACTAAAAATTTTAATAAATAAGTCCGCAACAGCCAATATCCGGAGGCGTTGTTGTTTTGCGATGAACATTATAACTCGTTACCGGACCATGTGAAATAAAAAAATCGAAATGCGTTTAAAAGGTAACATGTTTCCTGAAGCAGTGAAGAAGAGTTTTTCAATTTTTTTTTCTTTGCAGCATTTTGAAGTGAAAAACGATTTTTGCTATAAAATTTCGGGAGTTTGTTGTATAAAAATGGGGAAGAAAATGGAATTAAAAAAAACTTTCGTGGTTACCTGATGATTTATGTGTAGATATAGTGTCTAAAATTTCAAAAGAATCGGTCAAGTAGATTTTGAGTTATGATGTTCACGGACTTCGAACATTTATTTGCGAGAAAATCGGTTTAGAGTTTTCTAAAAACTGATTTATATACTATATACCGTATGAGGCCGGTCGTTGGAAACGCTGTATCATCTTAAGTTTTGCTCTGATTTACTTAAAATTTTGAAACAACACTCTCGACAGGTTGTGCATTCAGGAAGAGAAATGCAAAAAATGGTTTTAAAACCTACCACTCCTTAAGGAAACGCAAACACCAATATTTCATATTTCGTCATACATGTAAACTGAAAAAAGAGAACTACACTTTTTGCAAAGTTATCTACATATAAATCCAAAAAAGAAAAAACAAAAAAATAAGCGCGTATTAGTTTTACTTTAAAAAAATCGCCTTTAATTTTTCCATGATAATTCCAATAAATTATTCAAATTAAAATCTTAAATATACCTATTAACGTAATTTATGTTTGTCAAAGTTTTTTTAAAAGAAAATTATGCAAAAATTAATGTTATGAGTGAAAAAAAAAATTATTTTCCCACCTCTTTCTAAAATTACAATGTAATTTAATTATGCAAAGTTACAATAATTTAAATTTTAAACTTAATATTGCACTATTTTTTAATGGCTTTTCAATAGAGAGCTTTAAACAACAAAATCCACATTGAAGATCTCTTTTTTTCTCAAATATTTATCAAAAAAAGCATACTCTTTGGTAAGTGCTGGCCATCAGAGAACGGATAAGTTTAGTTTGATAAAAGAAGTATGTATGCATATCGGACAACGTTAAATGAGAAAAATAAAAATGTTTAAAATTTCATTCATTACTTTTCTTGCGGAATTTTTCCATTGTCCAACAATGGGAATTTAAAGAAGAATTTTAATAGATATTAGTTTTTTTTTTGATGAATTTTTTGCGTTCAACTTATTCCATATGTGTGTGACACGAAAACATATGTAGTGCTATTGTCATTAGCAGTGTTGCCAATTTTGACAACTTATTGTAATTTCGACGATTTTTCAAATTGTTAAAATGATTTGTTAAATTTGTTAAAATGATGATTGAAGATTTTAAATTTTCAGTAGTATAAAAATTAGGATTTCAAGGGTTAACAATTAATGGGTTGTAAACCGAAAATTGATAGTTTTAGTTCAGTGTAAATGTATATTACAAAATATGTATAGGTTTAATTCTGGGTCAAGTCGTTTCAAAACGGAAACACCTTGAATAGCATCTCCATTTAAGATTTAAGTTTTAATTACGGCTATACTTCAAACCTATATTGTATGTTTCAGCTATAGATACATGGCAATAAAATGCTTTAGTTGATTGCTGTGTTAAATTGTTGTCGTTGAAATTTTACCACTAATAAATTTTTATATATAGAAATAACCAGTGCTGTAAAAATATTCGTAATATGAATGATATAAATAAATTTTATTGCTTCCTTTTGTAATATTTTTTCGAGTTTTATAAGCGGTAAAATTTTCTTGACAATTTCTTGTTTTAAAATGACAATTTTGGCGATTTAGTTTCCAACACTGCAGATATTCAGAAGATTTTATTAGCAACACTGGTCGGTAACAAAGAAGATAGAAAATTGTGTGTGGGTTTGTATAAAATGAGAAAGATTAAATTTTGTTGGTGCATTTCCCATAGCTTTGTAGGGAGTGCTATGTGTGTGTATTATTTCAGCGTTACAGAATCAGTCAGTCAGTCAGTGAGTCAGGGATCAGCGTAAATATATATAAGATAATACTAACGTTTTTTTAAGTGGAAATATTCTTTGAGTGTAAACGAAATTGTAAATTTGACAGCAAAAAATTTTTAGTTTTTCAGTTGTAATAGCAAAATTCCCGTTGATTTTACTTTTTTTTTTGAGTGTACAAATTTCCTTGTAATTATTATTAAAATCAAATTTGACATTTTCTAATAAATAAAAAAAAATATAAAAACCCATGTTTCACGCTAAAGGTAAAAGAAAACAAGTAAAAGTGATAAATTTGGCTGTGCTGCATCTTTGATACCCTCCACCGCGGTTTGAGTATTGATAATAAATGTAAACGAAATATTTGAAAAAGTAAACAATTTATTAAGTTTAATACAAAATTATTTCTGCAAATTCTTTGGTTTGATCCGCTTAACAGATGATTTTTGCTTATTTCAAGTGTTGGTCTATAAAGATCTCTCAATTTATTAATTCGCGCTCCAATGAGGAAAGATCGTTTTCGTCTTTTCTTTTATTTCGGATAAAAGAAAACACATGTCAGTGTTTGCTTTTTGGTCGTCGTGGTTGCCGACACAACCTCTCGTTTAATTTAGTTTAAGTTTTCACAAATTAAATAGCTCGCCCTAACCTCCATTGCGACGGTAATGATTGTGTAGGGTGGCTTTACGCATTAAATCGTGCTAATTGGAGATGGCTGTATAGTTTCTTTTAACTGGCCAAATAATTCTTCATTGCGGCCGTATAGGTCGGATGGAGTAACAAAATAATAACCAAAATAAAAATCTCTCTCAATTTTTTTGTTAAAATATTGCCATATTTGGAAAATATGTTTTTTTTACTTATAAAAAGGGAGTTTTCACTATTAGATTTTGTGGTAACACAAAATAACATAATGCAATACAAAATCTAAGCCAATGATGCCAACTTTTGATTTTGAATTAAATTATGTTAATAAAATATATTTTCATTTATTGACTCCAAATACTATTACCTGGGAATTATTATCGAACTTTAATTTTTTTGGGTTTTACTTTGCATACCATGAAGTCAAATTTTGAAGTCATCTTGAACACTGGGTCAAATTAGAGATGCCAAACGCAAAAACCAAGTATCACAAAAATTTTAATTAAAATAATTTGTTATTTTTATTTTCTGAATAACTTCAAATTTTCATCCAAAAAAATTTTGAAAAATAATATGTAAATAACATTCTCATCCAATTGCGCTTAATTTATGTAACAATTTTTATGTTCGCAATTCCTAAATATCATTTGAGGTTTTGTAAACTTCATTTAATTTAAATTAATGTTCTCTTATCGTGAAATGCTATTAATGTTTCCTGAATGGCAATATATTTTTTTAAATGTAAACAGTTTTAAATGTAAACACATTTGGTGTTTTTATACCCTTTGTGCTGCTGTTTGTAACAACCAATAATATTTGACCTACACCCATCTTTAATTATAGCGATCGAATCAGAATCACTATCTGATTCGATTAAACGATGTCCGTCCGTCCGTCCGTCCGTCTGTGTGTCCATGTAAAGCTTGTAATCAAACTGCAGGTCGCAAATATGAATAGATTTTGATGAAATTTGGTATTTTATCTTTCATCGGCCATGGGATGAACGCTATTGAAATTGGTGAGAATCGGTCCATGTTCAGACCTAGCCCCCATACAAATGTCCCCTATTAAATCGACATAAATTGCCATAAGATCCAACTTGTCATATAGATCTTACTCAAATTGGGTTTGTATGCGTTTATTACATCCATTAATGAGTAGTCTAAAAATGATCCCTGGGACAACTGTTACTCATAGGCCCCATATAGAGCTGCTTCCCGATCTTCACTTAAATCTATCAAAAAACAAAAATATTGCACTGATTCTTCTCAAATTTTGCAAAATACAAGAGACTTTACCAAACGTGGTCAGGATCGGTCCATTTTTGGGCCTAGTCCCCATATAGGTATAGCATCAGATATGAACTTTTTCATATCTACAGCCGAAAAAATTAATAAAAATCCCACTCAAATTTGGTTTATGCTTATTTTCTATATCCACTTAGTTGGGCCTAAGAGATAGGGTTTCTAAACGCATGGTATAGGGTATCATATAGTCGGTTGGAAATCTGAATTCCAGTTTCTAGAATTGCTATTTTCTTAAATTTGAATGGAAAATTTAAAAGGTGCAATTTTGCTTTTATATGAGTAATAATGCTTTAGTAATTATAAACAATTTTTAAAAATTATATATAATCGCAATCGGATATTTTGTAGGTAAAGCAGAATAATAATTTTATATAACTATGTCGAACTGTTTTTAAAGCAAAAAAAAAAAAAAAACACATTGCTTCTTCTTTACCCAGCTCTGTATAAACTTTTAACATTGTTGTGTTTGATATCTAATTGAAAGTGTTGACATTTATGTTAAACTAGATGTAACTATTGCAAAGCTAATTATAACAAAAATTGTGGCGCCATCTACTGTGGCATAGTCACACTGAGCAAAATGAAGTGACACTCTGTTTGTTAACGCAAAAGAAATGTGCATATTTTCCCTAAAACAAAATATTGCAGAATTTTATATAAATAAAATAATATACCGAATTATTTCTAACATGCAGTTATGATGAAAATATGTATATTATTTTATCATATAATATATGTATGTATGTATTAGGGTGGCCCTTCGTTATATGGGGCAAAAAAAAACTGTTAAAAGTAAGGGTCTTACCCCCCAGAAATATGTGAATGGCCAAAAAACTGGGAAATACGAAGTTTTGGGCCAATCGAAAGATGTTTAGAGGTCGCTCAATGCGATTGAAAATTGAAAATGTGTTTATATGGTGAAAAAATTAATTTTTTTCAGTTTTTGGTAAATTTTATGAATATTAGAAACATTTTTGTTCTACATGAAAAATTATTCGATATAAAGAGACAATTATCTATTCAAAAAGATATAAAAGTTTTAATTCGGTTTAGAACCAGCCCAGTAATAAATAATACCCCAGACCACTAAAGTGTAAATTATTACTTCCCCGAGAAATTCGAGGACACATCATAAATATTTTTTAAATTAATTACTACGATATAATTTTTTTACTTAAAACACTCAAGGTTATGAGATATGGAATAAGATTTTTTTATTAGATGTCGTAAACCTGTCCTAAGATGATGTCACATGCGAACAAAATTTTTGGGATGTTTTTGAAATCTCCAATTTCGAACTTCAAAAATTTTTCTTCAACAAAATCGAGAAAATTGGGGAAAAAAGTTCATAGAATTGTTAAATATATCTTATGTTATTAAAATAAAAAAAAAATAAAAATATCCCCCGACACACTTGAGTATGGCAACCATTTGATTTTTTCGGATTTCGAAAAAACTGTGTTTTTTGGTAATAACACGGCTTAGTTGCTGTCATAAAATATTTAAAATTGAAAATTAGCTACTTCTGTAATGTTAGTTGTTTTGTTTTATCATCGTTACTCAAGGTTACCAAAAAAAACTTTTTGGACATCATTAACCCATGCAGACCTGCGGCCCAAAATGACCCCAATTTTTTTTTTATTAATTTACAAAAGAAGTAAGTTTTTTGCTTACTACTAATTAATTTTAGGAAATGCGATATGAAATATTATGAAATATTATGTTTATTTATTTTACATATTTACATATTTACATATTTTACATATTTTACATATTTACATATTTTATTTATTTACAGAAGAGTGCATATGAATTATTTTTATAACAATTGCTTTTGTTAAAACAAATACTTTATTGTGACTAGGGTGTTAAGAATATGAAATGTGAAATTTGTTCTCTTCATTAAGGTGTAGTTAAAGATGATTTAGTGTGCGATTGAAATTGTTTTCTGTATTCACTTACGACTTGTAATAAGTATTGCTTTTCTTTTTCATTCTTTGTTAAGATATTGTTATACTCTTCAATCAATTTAACGCCGCGTTCTGCTGTATCATTTACCACCTTAATTTTTGAAACAATATCGATTCCGGTTTTATAAGTTTCAGTATCATCCCAGTACAAAGGATCTACATTTAAAAATTGGAAGGAAATTCCAAAACGGGAAAAAAACTTAATTGTGTTTACTGTAACAAAATCATAAAGTTCTTTTTGTATAAACTGATTGATTTCGCTGGGTTTCACCAGTACACGTTTAACACTTTCTACATCTTCATCGCAGCTATCAATATTTTTTATTTTTTCAGCAATTTTTTTTTTCATGTCAATAGAAACGCTATTATCGAACAATGCCATTGCAACACATTCATCTGATAGATACCATAAATGGTTTACAATTTTTTTTATTCCAATATCTTACTTCTTTTGTAAATTAAAAAAAAAAAAAAATTGGGGTCATTTTGGGCCGCAGGTCTGCATGGGTTAATGATGTCCAAAAAGTTTTTTTTGGCAACCTTGAGTAACGATGATAAAACAAAACAACTAACATTACAGAAGTAGCTAATTTTCAATTTTAAATATTTTATGACAGCAACTAAGCCGTGTTATTACCAAAAAACACAGTTTTTTCGAAATCCGAAAAAATCAAATGGTTGCCATACTCAAGTGTGTCGGGGGATATTTTTATTTTTTTTTTATTTTAATAACATAAGATATATTTAACAATTCTATGAACTTTTTTCCCCAATTTTCTCGATTTTGTTGAAGAAAAATTTTTGAAGTTCGAAATTGGAGATTTCAAAAACATCCCAAAAATTTTGTTCGCATGTGACATCATCTTAGGACAGGTTTACGACATCTAATAAAAAAATCTTATTCCATATCTCATAACCTTGAGTGTTTTAAGTAAAAAAATTATATCGTAGTAATTAATTTAAAAAATATTTATGATGTGTCCTCGAATTTCTCGGGGAAGTAATAATTTACACTTTAGTGGTCTGGGGTATTATTTATTACTGGGCTGGTTCTAAACCGAATTAAAACTTTTATACCTTTTTGAATAGATAATTGTCTCTTTATATCGAATAATTTTTCATGTAGAACAAAAATGTTTCTAATATTCATAAAATTTACCAAAAACTGAAAAAAATTCATTTTTTCACCATATAAACACATTTTCAATTTTCAATCGCTTTGAGCGACCTCTAAACATCTTTCGATTGGCCCAAAACTTCGTATTTCCCAGTTTTTTGGCCATTCACATATTTCTCGGGGGGTAAGACCCTTACTTTTAACACTTTTTTTTTAAGGGCCACCTTAGTATGTATATATAAATATTACACAAAAAAATACAACATCAAAAGTTATTGTTGTGTTTTCTTTAAATAAATTAATACATACAATTTTTTTTCGGTACACTTACATTGTTTTTTTTTATTAACGACAGGTAGTTTAGCATCATTTGCTTCAGATATTGGTGAATTTTTACTTTCTTTATATAAATTCGTAGTCTGCTTGTCGAAAAAAATTTGGATTGATTTTTAACCCCTTTCCCCTGACCCAATCGATCTAAAACTTTGCATTCAGACTCATGGTGATGAGAAAAATGATCTAACAATGGAAACTCTTAAAACAATGGAAACTTTTAAATTTTTCTAGCAGAGGTGATAAAAAAAATGTACAAAGGGATAGTTTTTATTATATTATTACCACAACGACCAGAAAACAACAAGTCCAGCTATGACAACAATACAACATTTAGAAAGACAACAAGAACAATACAGAAACATATATTTTTTAAGTTTTTTGTACTTCTTCAGTGATTTCTCGGGACCTATTAAATCGATTTTCATGATTTTTGAAACAGAAACCCTCTCAGGATGTTGGTGGATCATTTTTTTAGCACTTTAGCTGCCCGATTGAAGCCGTCATCGTGATTTCCACAGACGGACGGACGGACATCGCTATATCAACTCCACTTGTTATAAGGATCACAAATATATATATTTTATGGGTTCCAAAATTTTTTTTTAATTATTACGAACGGAATGACAAACTTATATATACCCTCTGTGGTGGAGGGTATAAAAATTAAATGAAAATTTCAATTTTAACCTAGAATTTCTTAAAAACGACTTAATCAATTTTAATGAAATTAAAACAGGCTCAAGCATAACTAAATATCTACCCACCGGAAAAAGAATTACTAATATATTTTAATCGGTTATAAAGTTACAGAATTTTTGCCGCTGAAAACCAATTTTCAGCCACTGTGCGACGTTGATTCACTTTTTATTATACTGGTGGACAAAGAATCACTTTTTAAGTCGATTCAGCCATATCCATTCGTCTCTCTCTCCATATCCATATAATCCATTTTAATCATACTACAGGTTGAAGATATGAATACATTTTTGATGTGCAAACATCTATGCGGTCAGGGAGGTAAAATCTATTTCACAATATAATAACAAAAATAGGGTAAAACATAAACAGTGTGAGGTATGAGTATATTATTGCAGCTAATTCAATAATCTTCAAGTAAAACAACGTTAAAAGTTCAACAATAAAAACTAATTCAACAACCAAATGTATAACACAATCATAAATATAACAATATAGAAGTAGAAAAGCTAATTAAACTAGACTAAATGTATAACAACTCTTCAATTACTAGGTGTTCAACCATCTCCCCTGTGATCGAACTCACAATGTTTTTTGTATGGGATTTGTTACATTGAATTTAGGCATATATTTTTTTTTTAATATGTGACTCTGCTTAAGAAAACCCACCAAGTGTGTCAAATTCCATGAATTCAGTTTTTTGGATTTATATGTAAAAAACCTTCAATTTTCATATCAAAGCGCTTGCAAGTCTCAAACACATCGGGAAGTAATGTAAAAGTGCAATTATATAAAATAGTAGAAACCCACTTAGTGTGTGAAATTTTTTTACTATTAATGTGTTAAATTATATAATAATTATTTCGATCTCAAAAGAATCTACGATACATGCAAAACAATTTATTCTTTCCTTTTTTTAATTATCACAAAAAATCAAAAGAAACATTCAGGAATGAAATGAAAACGCGCACACTATGAAAGTGCAACACAGCGGGGGAAATTTAATTGCGTTTTATTCAAAAACTTGTTGGATTTTCATATGCAGGGTCGCATATGCTTGCTTTTAAGGTGCGGCACAAATCTTGTTTAAAGCCAATATGAAATTTTAAAACCATTATTTTTTGTTGACTTTGGTAATTGTAAAAATTTTAAGAAATTACTTAAACATTTTTTTAATGCAAAAAATACAAATAAAGTAATTCTCAAAACAAAAGGCCGCCCCATTGCTAATCTGTGAACATAAAGTTAAACCAGCATACTGACATTCACTTCTTATACTACGCACACATTAACACATTTATAAAAACATAAATATAAATTTATATTGGTGTTCAGTTGCCGAAAATTGCTTTAGCAAAAAAGACAAAAAGAATTTGCCCCATATGCCTATTAGCAACTAAGCACATACACAAAACACAAATCTTCTTCTTTTTTATATTTAGTCAGTAATGCCAGTTAAAAAAGTAATTTTCACTTCAAATTATGTAATTTTGTTTATTGCTAGTTTATTTAGTTGTTATTACTGTCATAAGGTACACCAGTCATCTGAAAGTGGGAAACAAGTCAACATATGCTGTTGATAAAGTGACAACATTTATTTTTATTATCCTTCATTCGGAAGTATGTATGAAGATAAAAAGTTTTTAAGGGTAAATTTATAAATAGAAAAAGATAAGATATCCATTTTTAAGGTAAAAGGAGAAATAATCATTTTTAGTCAAAATTTAAATCTAAAGTCAAAAATTTAATTCGGAAAGGTCAAAATAGGAGCTGCACATACCTGCGTATGAGTTAACTCTGTTTAACCCTTTTAATTGATCTATCTTCTTCACTCTGCCTTATTTTTTGTAGTGACCTTCTATATCTAACTTCCAATCATATCTGCTATATTGCAGACGACAGCAATTTTTTGTCAAACATATTCCTTCGATGAAAAGCCAAGCCTGAGGGAGATTAAAAGCATCAGGTAATATATGAATGACACTCTCAATCAAGACCATTTGGCAATCTCTGAGTAGGGTTTAGCGAAAAGTGTCAATGTTGTTTATTGACCCACAGGTGGGCCATTTAGTCATCAATATCGTCTGCGTCCATGGGTGGTATTGATATTAGGGAATAGTATGTTCTTGATACATATGCAGTCAGGAGCTGTACCCTATAAATACGGTGACCATACGGTGACCAGTACAGAACAGTACTGTATTTCAATGCTCTGTACTGTATAAATTAGTTTTTTTCAAAATGTACTCTTTTTTAATTTGTTTTGTTTTGTCATGTATAATGAAAATTTTATTAACATTTCATTTAAACTTGACTTCGTGATGAAAAATTGCAAAAAAGGAAATATATCTATTTATATTATAAAAACTAAAAGCGGCAACGCTTTACAAAATGAGCCATCAGATGTGTTTAATATATTTACGGAATCTGAAGATAAGAAAAGGACAGCTCTATATCATGAATAAATGTGATGTTAACATTCCTGTTGTTTGCATAGCAAATCTGGTAAATTTGTTGCAATAAAATAGAAATTTTACTGAGAATTATTATTTTGTGTGTTATTTTATTAGATTCATGGCACCCAGACGAAAATGTTTGTCCAATGTAGCACTACAAGAGGAGTTCCAATGAATAAAAGAAACAACAGACTCCAGTGTCGTAAAATGTGTCAAGTGTTTGTAGTTTTTTTTCCATAGGAAATATCGGCAGATGAGATATTCGGCAGCATTTGAAAAGTGTGAAGCATAAACGCATGGATCTTTCTGCATCATGTAGTAAAAAAATGACTTAATTCTACTCATCTAAAACGTTTGATAATGATCGCAAAGTTACATGCATTAACGAAGGAACATGGGTGTACCACTCGATTCAACACAGTCACTCTTTTCGCTCAAACGATTGCACGTCTAAACTCATAAAAATTTGTTTTGGTGAAAAATATTCATGTGCCCGAACTAAGTACGAATCTATTGTTTGCTATGTGTTTGCACCCAACGCCATAAAAAATTGGAAGAGGACTTGAAAACTGTACATTTTTTTTTCAATATTTTCTTACTGCTCAAATCAAGGAAGTACAAAAGTTTGTCTGATTCTTGTACGATATTTAACACTGCAAAAAGGAGTGCAAGTAAAAATTCTTGAAGTTGATGAACTGAATGGAGAAACGTCTGATAATTTAAGTAAATATATTTTGAATTTGTTAAACAAATTTGACTTGAAATGCAAACATAATAAATAATAATTGTGTCCAATCTTGTGTGGAATGCCTTCCAATAGACATTGAAATAGTTGTCGTAAAAATATATTAATTTTTATACCCTATACCACTATGTGGTTTGGGTATAATGACTTTGTGCTGCTGTTTGTAACAACCAAAAATATTTGACCTACACCCATCTTTAATTATACCGATTGAATCAGAATCACTATCTGATTCGATTTAACGATGTCCGTCCGTCCGTCCGTCCGTCCGTCCGTCTGTGTGTCCATGTAAAGCTTTTAATCAAACTGCAGGTCGCAAATATGAATATATTTTGACGAAATTTGGCATTTCATCTTTTACCGGCCATGGGATGAATGCTATTGAAATTGGTGAGAATCGGTCCACGTTCAGACCTAGCCCCCATACAAATGACCCCTATGAAATCAACTTATATTGCCATAAGATCCAAATTATCATACAAATCTTAGTCAAATTGGGTTTGTATGTATATATTACATCCATTAATCAGTAGTCCAAAAATGATCCCCATTGGACAACTCTTAGTCATAGGCCCCATATAGAGCTGCTTCCCGATCTTCACTTAAATCTATCAAAACCAAAAATATTGCACTGATTCTTCTCAAATTTTGTTTGTATATATTTTTGCAAAAGACAAGAGACTTTACCAAACATGATCAGGATCGGTCCATTTTTGGACCTAGTCCCTTTATAGATATAGCATCCGATATGAACTTTTTCATATCTGCAGCCAAAAAAATTAATAAAAATCCCACTCAAATTTGGTTTTTGCTTATTTTCAATGTCCAGTTAGTTGGGCCTAAGAGATAGGGTTTCTAAACGCATGGTATAGGGTATCGTATAGTCGGTCTAGACCGACTATAATTTTCTTACTTATTTATATTTATACAGTCTGCGTGGCAGAATTTAAAGGGCTTTGTCAAAGTGTAAGTATGGAATATTTTAATGGGCTTTAGCAAAACGAGATGGCTTACTCTGAAGCTAGCAACATAAATAATTTTGAAACTCTTTAAGCCTCTTCAAAAGTGCTTTTTGGCACAACCAAAGTGTTCAACCACTTTAAAAGATTTTTTTAATAATCCCTGTGCTGAAATTTGGCTTCAATTTGTGCATTGCCAAGCATCTCTTTTTCACAATTATATTTTAAAAATTGAATCACAGAAAATATCAATGGTAAACGAGCTCAAAAACAAAATCAAAACACGTAAAGAAGAAACTCTTGTTCCCTTTGATATCAAAAAATCGATTACTGCACTGGAACAAAAAGGTAGCATTGATTTACATGAATTTCAATCGCAAATAAAAATTTTTTATACTTATTGTCTTGACTACCTAAGCCAGTGGGACACAGCATTCGTGGAGATTCAGGTTTTGAGATGTATTCTTCTTCGTAGACCACCCTTATGGGATAAAGTTGCGAAATGTTTTTCATTTATTTTGAAAAAAAGGAATGATCAAGATATATAAGATAGTGAGTTGTTTGATGAGTTCTCCTGCATAAAAAACTATGCAACTTCTGCAAAGATCAAAGAATGGGAAGAGAAAAAAATATGTGTAGAGGAAAGATGGATAGAAATCTTTAAATACTTTACTGAAATTGATATATCTCTTAAAAATATTTACAAAATTGTGCAGTTTAGCTTGTGTTTGCCACGATCTAATGTTCCAACTGTAAGGGTTTTTTCATTGTTAATTAATATTTGGACAAGCGAAAAAACACAAATGAAAGTAGAAACAATGAAATCAATTTTAATTACAAAATGTAGAAATGTTAGAATTTAAAGCGTATTTAAAAAATAATAATAATTTAATCAAAAAAATATTTTCCGCTGAGAAATACGTTTAAAACCAAAGATAGTAATACATCTAAATAAAACCTTCTTTAATTTGTTTTTATTATTATTGTGTGTTGAATTTTTTATGGTTTTCTTTTTTGATTATTACTAAGTATGACAAGTATATTGTGAAGTTCATATCTAGTTTTGAAGACTTTTATATATATATATATTTTTTTTTTGATTTATTGACAAAATAAACGTTTCCTGAATGAAAAAAAATGTTCTGTATTTTCATTTGAAAAATATGGTCACCGTACCTATAAATGAAATGCATTATGGTGATATCAAGAAAATATGTTATGTTATCTTAAATACAACTGTTTTTCAGATACAAAAGAGATATTCCAGTTATTTAGCCAAAAAGGTGAAAATGGGGAAAAAATGGGGGGAAAATGGGCATTTTTGCAATTTTTAAGGCACTGGATGCACTTTTTTCGGGTAGGTTTGTTCCTCTTTTTTTTCTCCTGTTAAATATCTACAACTTTGTTTCAGACACAAAAGAGATAGTCCATACGGTTACGGAGTTATAAACGTGTTAAAATATACAAAAAGTGATAAAAATCCA
Source organism: Cordilura impudica (assembly GCA_963682025.1). NCBI lineage: Eukaryota > Metazoa > Arthropoda > Insecta > Diptera > Scathophagidae > Cordilura > Cordilura impudica. The sequence goes on from OY821521.1 coordinate 61,803,610, forward strand.
CCTTGAGCAAAAAATTCATATGGCCATTAAATTATAATGACAGCCAACTTGGCAAAACTAATGACGCAGAAGTTCTTGTTTTTCGGGCTACTGTCAGTTATAATTCTCCGAATTGAGTCCCAAATCAATGAGCTGAAAATTGTTGTACTGTGGGATCAAACTTAAATTTTATCATTCTCAGCTTCTCCTCCATATGAAATATAACTATGCCAATTTTCACAATCCTCCGTGCCCGCATATTGGTTAAAAAGGGAACTAAATATTTACCTTCACATATTAATATATGGATTGTAAGCATTTTTTGTAAAAATGGTATTTTTTTATGCTTACAGTCAAACAAATTTTTAAACTCAAAAAAGGAAATTGTAAAATAACCAGAAATTTGCTATTATTACTGAAAAATTAAAAAAATTGCATACTGGTTTACACTCAAAGAATATTTACACTTAAAAAACGTTACTAATATTATCTTATTACTTATTACTACAGAAAAAAAATTAAAATTTTTTGCTGTCAAATTTGTTAATTTTAGCAAAATAAATCTGCTGAATATTACGGGAATGATTCTGATTTGCTTTTAAATTTTGATTGGAAAATATGGGTTTTTATTTTTTGAATCTTTCTTATCTATTAAAACTTTTCATACATATGTGGGTAAAACAACCTTTTAAAAATAAAAACTGTAAATGATTTTAATAGCATTTGTCACAATGGGAAGTTCTGTTTATTAATATATTTTTTTTTTTACTAATATTTTATTTTTCGTACTCAAGTAACAATAAAAGGCAATTATAATTATTATTCATTTGATTCAAATATTGATTGCAACTATTTTATATTTTGTTCCGAGTTATTTCTGTTCTTTAGTAGTTTTTTGAGTTCTTCATCTAAGTCTCTATCTGACGTTGCCAATAGTATATTAAACAGATCTTCGTTTGTGGAAATTCGTGAAATTTTTCTAGTACTGCGCTGTCTGTAACACTTGTAATCATTATTCCTTTTTCCTTGAGCCTCCTCTGATAGATCTTCCAGTTGCACCACATGATTTTAATGCCGATAAAGGATTTTGTTTACTGTTACAGACATGTTTCTCCATGGGTACTTGGTTGTACATATATGTTTTTGCAGTTTCCTTAGCATAATCTCCAAATTTTCTAAATTCAATTTCTTCATTGCACGCAAGTATTTCTAGGATTATTTTAAACCTGAAAATAAGGTTTAAATCTACTCCTGTCATTTCAGATACTGTTTGTGGATCTGAAAAGAAGCTGTATAGCCACTATTTATACTGCTGTATTCATCTTGAACATGTCTCTTTTTGCACTTCTTAACTCCTTGTTGGTTTCGTTGTTTCCTATTGATCCTGAAGACGCGAAATCCAAATCATAACTGATTTTTTGTATGTGTTCCATAAGTCGTATTCTTGCATGTAGTGGTGATAATCCGAATTCATATGGATCGGTATTATCTAATGATTTTGTCGGAACTTGATTTAATTGGCTTAATGTTACTTGGCATATAATGAAGCTGGATGCAGCCTTCGTGTTAGTCAAAGCCTGGCCTGCTCTTCCATTTATCGTTGTCAGCATTAATTGGTAGCTTACTTCAATTTGCAGCCCATCTAGCTGTAATTTTAATGGCTGTAGTGTTGCAATTCGGGCCTTGATATCAGTAACTTCTTTGTTAATGGCATCATGAGTTTCTTTTTTGAATTCAAATTTGATAGACCTGCAGTATTTCATGGAAGATGGTGCCTCATTTTTCAAAATAACTTTTGTTTGTGTTGTATTAGTCGTGAACATATCTGGGTCCGAAATATTTTCACATTCTGCTAGTTTGTATTGTTTTTGTCCCGAAAACCATCACGTCCACATTTACAAAAAATAATTTAATTTGTTATAAAAAACGCATTATAAGAAAAAAAACACAGGTTATAAACTAATTACATCCTCTGTATACTGACATTCATACATATATAATATAAAATACCTAAAGCCCTAATTTTACCCACTATTGTATACCTATAGGGCTGTTTAAATTACCATAATTTGAAATTTTGTTTGTGTAATTTCATTAAAATGAAAAAAGTGTTCTAGCCACGGGTTGTCTCGGCTGCAAAAGTATATATGGGGTTATCGAAAATGCTTTCACCTTACTCTTGGTGGTTAACGTTTCTTGTTCCCTTTTGCTCCCTATAAGTTCTACTCCACTAAAGTTAAAATTTGCCAAAAATATAGTAGTTTAATAAATATTTCACAACGGCCCTAACATTAAGTGGTAGGGCTGCGTCCCACTTACAACTACTAAAGACTACAATCCTACCAACCTTGTAGAAAGGACCGGAAGTCATTATCGAGGAGAACTTGCGAGTAGTAGTAACCTTTTATTTTTGATAAAGAACAAAAAAGAACAAATTTTTGTGATATTAAAAACCAGTTGAGTTTGACAGCATGCCACGCCCAGAATTAGCAATAGTTTAGCCTTATTTTTTTGGGTGCTTTAATCCGGATATAGTGGCTACAAAATGACGTTAAAATTTAAAAAATCTAGCACAAAAGCAAAATACAATTTTGGCCAATGAAATCAAAACTTCAGCTGCAGTGCGGTTGCCCAATATGGTTCTACATATTGCTATCATACATGGAAAAGATCCGAGTTTTTGAAAGGGAATATTTGAGAGCATGCACATCATTGTATAGATCTTCACAAAGTAATTATATTGAGTACATTTCTAATAAGATATTATATAATAGTGCAAATATTATTAGAATAGACAATTTTACAATCTATAATATAAATAGGCTAGGCGATTTCTTGTGACCGATGTTTTGTTCTACCGTTTTATCCCGATTTTGACCAAACATATATTATTTGAAAGGTATTTATTTTTAGGTGTTTTGCAGATATACAGATTTTAAAATTTTTTCCTTTATTTTAAGTAAATTGCATTTAAAATCGCTACTAATACATACATAAAATTATACATGTTTTAATTAATTTGTTAATGTTGTTTGTTAATGAGTTTGTTATCTTCAATATCGCAATAATAACACAAGGGAACAATGGTTCTGTTGATTAAGAACTGAATATTGTTTTAAGGTTATTTGGGACGCTGAATCCAAATCTGCCCTTGGTTTTTTTCTAACGGCTCGACTTTTCGAGATATACCGTTATGTTCAAAATTAAGGCACTTCCGCTACATATATTGGAATAACTTGAAAACGGTTCACCATATTAAATTAAAAAAAAAATCCGAAACTCGCAAACAATATTCTCTTAAAGCCGTGCTTACTTTGTTTTTAAATTTTCCAAGTAGTTTTAGAGATATCGTTCAAGTTTTGAAAAAAAAACTAAAATTTAAAAAAAAAAAAAATTTTTTTGTTCTTTAAAAATTCCTAAAAAATAAAAATGGGACAAAAATCACAGTTTTGGTCTACAAACAGTTAGCTAAATATATTTCGAATAAAATGAGCTTTATTTCATTGCAATCGGTGCACAACTTTTGATTTTGTTCACGATTTACTGAATTGATATAAATCGCGATTTCCATACAAAAATAACATTTTCTAATGTGTAAGTGTTTGTATGTAATAAGTTAGTTTTTTATGATTCTAAGAATTAAAAAAATTAAGTAATAAAAAAAGATTATTTCATTTTTATGGTTGCGGTAGCAAACTCATAACGCCTATAAATTTTATTGTCCCTTTATGACACCTAGTCAGTTCACAGTCAATTAAAGAGAAAAAAGAAAAGTCCACTTGTTTTTATTGATGTGTGGTTTACCGTTGGTAACGGATGATTTTTTAAAGGAATTCCCCTGAACACATGTGTTCATTCATAAGTGACTGTCAATAAAATTGTGGATATAATTTTTTTTGGTACTTCAGTAAAAAACTACTAAGTATTTTTATGGGTTCATTCAACCAATTTTTCTCATTCAACAAGTGTTTACGAAAGCGAAAAGTATAACGACAAAAAATATAAATCATTTTACATTGAACATTTAATCAGTCAACACAAAAAAGTTCAATTTTGTCCCGTGTGTTATTTATTGAAAATTGTGTTACTTTGATATATACTTCAAAATTGTGCAATGGCTACGTCAAGAAACACCTGTAAAATCAATCCCAACTATTTTTGTAACATATGTGGCGAATACACGTTTATAAAAAATAGAAAAAGTGTGTCAGATTTTATTAAAAAAATTTATTTTGACTACTTCGGATTTACCATTGAAACCCGTGACAAGTACTGGATTCCTAATACTGTATGTAAAAACTGTGTAGAGTATTTAAGGTTATGGGCAAACAAGCAACGGACCCACTTCAAGTATAAAACACCAATGATCTGGCGGGAACCTTCGAATCATTATGATGATTGTTATTTTTGCGCTGTCAACATAACAGGCATTAATAAAACAAACCGGCCTAAATGGATTTATCCTAACGTGTTGTCTATTACCCAACCAGTCCTGTACTCTAGTGAGGATTCAGAACCACAACCATCTACATCTACACACAATTTCCACGACTTACGACAAAATGTTCCTTCACTAATTTCTGAATTTGGATCAGATGACTTGCATTTAGATATTTCTTCTGAACGCGAGCAATTTAATCAGGAGGAGCTTAGTGATTTAGTGAGAGACCTTGGACTTTCTAAAAAAGCATCTGAAATTCTTGCTTCTCGATTAAAGCAAAAAAATCTGTTAACCCAAGGAACAACAATTTCATACTACCGTAACAGAGAAAAAAACTTACTTCCATTCTTTTCCGAAGACGATGAATTTGTTTATTGTTCAGATGTTCCTGGTTTAGTAACAGCGATGGGATTAGAGGAGTATGATCCAAATGACTGGTGACTATTTATAGATTCTTCTAAACGCAGCCTAAAATGTGTACTTCTGCATAACGGTAATAAATTGGGTTCGTTGCCCATTGCACATTCAACTAAAGCTAAAGAAGAATATTCTACAATTGCCTCAGTTATAAATAAAATAAAGTACAACGAACACCGCTGGCTAATTTGTGTGGATCTAAAAATGGTGAATTTTCTTCTAGGCCAACAAGGTGGCTACACAAAATATCCGTGTTTCATTTGTTTATGGGATAGCAGAGCCAGATCTGAACACTGGAGTAAGAAAGACTGGCCTTCGAGGGAAGCTATGGTTCCAGGAAACCACAATATAGTTAATCAACCACTTGTGCCCAGGGATCGCATAATACTGCCACCTCTCCATATCAAGCTAGGACTTATGAAACAATTTGTCAAAGCTCTCAACAAGGACGGTGATTGTTTTAGATATATCAGTAAAAAGTTCAACAATTTGAGTTCGGAGAAACTGAATGCTGGCATTTTTGATGGCCCTCAAATCAAAAAATTAATCAATGATGAAAATTTTAGTAATTCCATGACAGATATTGAAAGAAATGCTTGGAATGACGTGGATAACATGTTGTCACATTTCAAGCAGCTTGGTTGTAATACGAGCATTAAGGTGCACTACCTACACAGTCATTTGGATTGTTTCCCTGAAAATCTTGGAGACTTCAGTGAAGAACAAGGTGAACGTTTCCATCAAGATATCCGCACTATAGAGGAGCGGTACCAGGGTCACTGGGATAAGCATGTGATGGCGGACTATTGCTGGAGCATTAAAACAAATCCCTCTAAACAAGGTTATTTAAGAAAATCTTATAAAAGAAAATTTTTCAATGAGTTGTAATTACATTGTAATATTTGTGTATTAAAATTTTTTATTTTTCTTTAAAATTCTCTTTTTGTGTTAAATTAAAAAGTATAGCTGACCATAAAAATGAAATAATCTTTTTTTATTACTTAATTTTTTTAATTCTTAGAATCATAAAAAACTAACTTATTACATACAAACACTTACACATTAGAAAATGTTATTTTTGTATGGAAATCGCGATTTATATCAATTCAGTAAATCGTGAACAAAATCAAAAGTTGTGCACCGATTGCAATGAAATAAAGCTCATTTTATTTGAAATATATTTAACTAACTGTTTGTAGACCAAAACTGTGATTTTTGTCCCATTTTTATTTTTTAGGAATTTTTAAAGAACAAAAAAAATGTTTTTTTTTTTTAATTTTAATTTTTTTTCAAAACTTGAACGATATCTCTAAAACTACTTGGAAAATTTAAAAACAAAGTAAGCACGGCTTTAAGAGAATATTGTTTGCGAGTTTCGGATTTTTTTTTTAATTTAATATGGTGAACTGTTTTCAAGTTATTCCAATATATGTAGCGGAAGTGCCTTAATTTTGAACATAACGGTATATCTCGAAAAGTCGAGCTGATAGAAAAAAACCAAGTGCAGATTTGAAATCAGCGACCTCAAATTAGTAAAAATTTGCTATAAATTTCAAATCAACACAAAAAAAGTTCAATTTTGTTCCCTTGTGTAATAAACCATAAAAGTGTTGGTTTGTGAATTGGCTAAGTTGAAAAATAAAGCTGCCTAGAAATTGCACTCGAATTTCGAGCGCTGGAATCTGCTAGTACAATTAATTAGAAATAATACTTTAAAATGTGCACAATGTACACAAAATATTCTTATTATGTCACCTTACTACATAAATGAAAGACACATAAATGATATCCTTAAAATGGGATTTGTTTCTCTTGAGACTTTTATATACCTTAACAAAAAACAAATTATTCAAAATAAAAATGGCATACCAGTCTTTTATCAGAATCACAGAAAATCAAATATAAAAGCAGTGAACAATACAGAATCTATAATTATAAAATATGATAATGATTTAAATTTTATAAAATAAATAAATGCCAAAAATTTTGGTGGTTTCCTGCATAAATTGGTTTATCCATGCTTTTTTATTTTAATCCTTGACTATTTCCTCTGTTATAAAAGCAATGCTTTTTCAAAAATTAATTATTTATTTTCCATTTAAAATAAAGAAAACAATATTAATTTTAAAACCTAAATATTTATTATATTAATAATACACGAGACCCCGATTAAGGGACATTATATATTCAAAATGATATTACCAGCAGATTCCAGTGGTCGAAATTCGAGTTCAATTTCTAGGCAACTTTGTTTCTCAACTTAGCCAATTCACAACCCAAAATTTTTTTGATTTATTATTACTGTGAATGAAGTTAACAAACTCGTTAACAAACACATCAACAAATTTAATAAACACACACATAGCATATTTTGTACATAAGTTAGTAGCAACTTTAAATTCAATTTACTCCAAATAAAGGAAAAAAATTAAAAATCGGCAAATCTTGTGAACAGCTAAAAAGAAATACCTTTCGAATAATGTACGTTATGTCAAAATCGGGATAAAACGGTCGAACAAAACATCGGTAAATAAAAATTGCCTAGCCTATTAATATTATAGATTGTAAATAAATAATATTGCAAAAAATAGTTTAATATTTGAAAAACTTAAAATTAAAAAAAAAAAAAAAAAAAATAGAGCTGAAAGTCTTTTTTGCTCGTGTTTCATTGAGTATTAAATTATTATACACAAAAAAAAAAAAAAAAATAGTTAACACCGGGTGTAGTTTATCCGAAGGATTTTATTGGATCTTATATACACAGTGAAAACAGATTCTTTGTATCTACCGCATTTGCTGAAAACCATATTACGATGAAGTTAATACTCGAATTTCGCGTTGAGTATGACTACAATCCGGTTATTCTAACATAATAATAGTTTATCACAACAATTGCTATACAGCAATTCGTTTGGCGAAGTTATTTTTTCTGAGTGTAATTTTATTTAAATAATTTATTCGATGAAAAATATTGAAAATACTGAGAAGTGGTATATTTTTTTATTATTTTTGTTAGACAAAATTTAATATTTATTGCTGCAATAATAGAATTTCCACGAAAGCTTTTGTGAGATAAGTACAATTTAAATTTCATCTGAAAATTAAGTGATTATTTAAAAGTATTAAATGACATCAAATGATTATCATGAAAAATATTTCATACTTCAGTTAATTGTTGAATGATAATTATGTCAGATATTCACGGTGTTATACCCACCCTACACTTTACATAAAAATATTTTTTATTGTAACATACTTAGTTAAACTGATTCACTGCTACTTCCTCAAAATGTGTATTTTTTTCATCATTATAAAATATTGAATCTGTCATAGGTTCATGTTGGACCATAATTCTTGCTAAATTCATTAGATTCATAAAGTTCCGTTCTGTTTAAAAGTTTGCTTGAATTAAAATTGCACAACGTTTTTAATATAATTCGAAATATATTTTCATTCAGAATTTTAAAAAATAATAATAATAATAACATCAAAAAATAAATGTATTTTCATAAGGATTGGACATATTTTCACTTATCTATTTGTATTTATTTATTTAATAATTTTTTTTTTAATATGTATATATGTATGTTTAACAAATTGTCATAATATCATTGTGGATTTGACTCAACATATCGTCGGTTGTGAATATAACAGATTTACTTTATGAAATATTTATGTTCATATTGCAATCTCTTGTTAGTTGCGTGTTCATGTGAGTGCCCATTTAAATAATCTTTCGTTGTGTAATATTGACAAGGTTATTAATTATAATCGTAATGTGAAAAAAAATTAATTTAAATAGCAACTAACCAAACAACCAGCAAACGCAGAAAGTTATACAATGCTAGAAAAAAAAAATGTTTGACATTTTCCCAGCAAAAAAAAAAATGAAGTCAATCTAAAAGAATCCCTTTCTCAGTGCTTCATAATTAGCAATGACGTTTTTGTATGTCTTTCGAAGTTATTTTATAATATCCAAAAAATTCAACATAAAGTGATTCACAACAGAAAAACTCTGTCATTCATTTTTGAATTGCTTCCAAAGTAAAATTCTTAGCTGCATCTTTCGAAGAAATAGCTATATAAATTATTGGGACATATTTTGCTAAGAACAATAGGTAAAAAGTTACGTGGATGAGAACAAATACCTGTTTGGCCAAAATGTAAAATTTTGACCACCTCTAACTCAGAGAGTTCTGTACCGATACTGTTGAAAAATTGTGTCTGAACTACTATCAAATAGGACTAACCTTGGTAAAAATTTAATCCCGATCGGAAGACATCGATTTCAAAAGTTGGTTCACTTGTCTCGAAACGCCCCTTATTTACTTATTTATTTATTTATATTGATTTCATATACAACAAGACTTATAGTCTTATGTTTAGAGTAAAGAAGGAGTAATGGCAATGATGTTAAAACATTACAAATAAAATTTAATATTTTGGTCAGTATATAAAAAAATAATAAATTAGGTTTAAATGGAATCAAAATTGAATTATAAAGGGTGATTTCCAAAAATAAACACATAAAATTCAGAAAAATGCATGAAATCTTTATTTGAATCGATAGTCCATATAATTTAATGTTTGAAGATTATTTCATGCAAATGTTGACCGCGACTGCGCCTCAAATGGTCCATCCGCTTAGTCCAATTTTGGCATACTCTTTCCAACATTTCGGCCGGTATCTCACGAATAAATGCTTCAATGTTGTCTTCCAATGCGTCAATTGAAGGGGATTGTCTGTATAGACATGAGCTTTAACATAGCCCCACAAAAAATAGTCTAAAGGCGTTAAATCGCACGATCTAGGCGGCCAATTGACCGGTCCCGAACGTGAAATAAAATGTTCACCGAACTTGCCTCTCAATAAGTCCATTGTTTCGCGTGCTGTGTGGCATGTGGCACCGTCTTGTTGAATACACATGTCATGTAAGTCAAGCTCTTGCATTTTGGGCAAAAAAAGTTGGATATCATCTCTCGGTAGCGCTCACCATTCACAGTTACGTTACGATTCTTATCATCTTTGAAGAAGTACGGTCCAATGATGCGACCAGCCCATAAACCGCACCAAACTGTGACTTTTTCTGGATGTATTGTAAATTTGTAAATGTAATGCAATGTAAATTTGGTGCGAAATTTAGTCACAATAGCCCGAATAGCCGCTTCAGTGGGTCGATGAAACTGACCATAAAATGGAAGAAAAGCGCGATGAACTTTCTTAACAGAGCACGCATTTTGATAATAAAATTCAATAACTTGCAAGCGTTGTTCGTTTGTAAGACGATTCATGGTTAAATTATAGATCAAATTGAAGATGTTTGACAATGAAACAAAACACGAAACGTGCGTCAGCTGTTTAAACCAGTGTTGCCAAAAAGATAATAGCTAAAAAATCACCCTTTAGTTATACAACAATTAGAAATTGGGAACATGAAATAAACAAATCAAAAATTTAATAAATTAAATTAAAACAACAAAAAAGAATTAATTAAAACTTTGGTTTTAACATCACATGTTTATGCACGACTATAAAGACAATTAAGAAAATTATAGTCGGTCTAGATCGACTAAACGATACCATATACCATGGTTTAGAGATCTCATCTGTTCGGTCCAGCTAATTCGATATAGAAAATAAGCATAAACCAAATTTGGGTGGCATTGTTTTTAATTTTTTTGGCTGCAGACATGAAAAAGTTCATATCGGATGTTATTTTTATAGGGGGACTAGATCGAAAAATGGACCGATCCTGACCAGATTTGGTAAAGTCACTTATATTCCAAAAAAATATACACAAACCAAATTTTAAAAATATCTGTGCAATATTTTTGTTTTTTGATAGACTTAATTGAAGATCGGGAAGCAGCTCTCTATGGGGCCTATGACTAAGAATTGTCCTTTAGGGATTTTATTTGGACTACTGATAAATGGATATAATAAACACATACAAACCCAATTTGACTGAGATCTGTATGATAATTTGGATCTTATGGCAATATATGTCGATTTTATAGGGGTCATTTGTAAGAGGACTAGGTCTGAACATGGACCGAATTTAATAACAGCGCTTATCCTATGACCGATGGAAGCTTGTGTAACAAGTTTCGTCAAAATATATTCATACTTGCGACCTGTTGTTTGATTACAAGTTTTACATGGACACACAGACGGACGAACGGACGGGCGGACATCGCTAACCACATAGTGGTATATGGTATAAAAATGGACCTTTTAAAATGCATGGCATTGCTTATAAATTGTATGATCGGAGGTAGAGAGTTCCAAACAGAATTGATATAAAAATGACATTCATACTTTGAAGTTCGATGTATAATTGGAGTCAAATAATTATTCCTGTGATTCCAAATAATTATACTCAGTTATAGAAATACGAGGGTTCATGAGTATATACAATTTTGTGGAGCAAAATTAAAGTTCGTATTTGTAACAAGTCAGCAAACATAGTATCATACAAGTTTTTCGCAACTGATGACACACGGTCATATTTACCTATACCATAAACATATTTTACAACAGCATTATAGCATATAAAAGAGTGGGCATTAGATACGTTTTCGCTAGCAGTAAGAGAATTTTAAGTGGCGTGAAATGTTATGTTTTCCATAAGGTTCGCAACATAGCGTAAACTTTTCCTGCAGTAGCATTTATATGGTCTGACCAGTTAAGAGCATTACTAAATATTGTAACAAGATTTTTAGCTGTTTTTCGATTTCAATTCTTTCATTGTTGAGAATAATTGCTGGTTCCGAAAGCAATTTCACAGATTTCTTGGTTACAGTTACCGATTTGGACAAAGAACATTTGCATTTGCACATATGTGAATTCGGTTAAAATCTTCATTAGGTTTATACACACAATCATCAATTTGCTTTACATCACTACTAATGTAGACCTGAACGTCATCAGCATAGATATGCACATTACAGTATGATAACACTGTGGAACAAATTCAGGTTAGCAAAATGTCAGTTCAGATCACCAATCAGGGTGCCATCACTGTTGATGGTGTCGTCACTGTTATTGTTTTGTCGTTTGTCTATCCCTCTTCCTACTTGTTTACGTGTTGTATATTGTAGTTAGCTAACCAACAATAAACACTGTACGTACCAACGTACGCTAACACAATATGCATACGTCTCTCATGTTATTGAGTGAGAGTTAACTGTTCTTTTCGTTAAGTAGTTTGGTATTTACTTTGTCGTGTGATCTTCATATATAAATTGTAAATTAGTTTTAAGAGGAGTCGTAGTTGAAACATTGAATAAAAACATTATACTTAAAACAGTGCGTTTGATAATTTTTAGTGTTTAATTTTAAACTTTAATTTTTTATCAAACACAAAAGTTAGGTCGATTCTGAGGGGTGAGGGGTGAAAATAGAGGCTAAATTAGAAGACCCGTATCCCGGAGTTTGTTTATGTTAGTTCGAATTTTTTTGATGTGTAAACATCTATACGCGCAGGGGGGTAAATTTCTATTTCACAATACAATCACAAAAACAGCGTAACTCATATCGCTGTGAGCTGAAGCAGATAACGCTATGTGACTTATGATTGTATTGGTGAAAAAATTATGATATAACATTGTTTTTTTATGCCACTTTTTTAAAAGCGTCAACTATGTATCACTTATATACGTTTATATTGGGATATTTTTAACGTTTTACAGCAAAGGGTTGTTGAATTAGCTGAAACAGTTTTTGCTATAAGTGATAAATAGATGACGCTTTCTGTTTGATTTTAAAAAATGACATAAAAAAACTTTTAATTACTAGATGTTTACACATCTTCCCTGTGATCGGACTCACATGATTTTTTTTTTAATCGACCTTCGAATTTTGCAGTCAAATGCCGATTTTCAGCATATTGTTTATATGGTTTTTTGGCTATAACTCGTCGACTGAATAATATTTTTTCAATCTGTAAAAGCCGAATTATTGCTATAGACCTGTTCAACAATCAAAATTTTTTAAAAAACTGATATAGAAAATTTTTGTGGTGCTTATGAAATTATTTTTTTTATGCTTTTTGAAAATATTTTCTACAAAACTAAGTCTTTTTTGCTTTCTGTTTGATCTATAATATGCTTCTCAGTTTCTCCAATAAATTTCATTTAAAAAGAAAACAATCATAATACAAAACTTGCGTTTTCCAGCTTAATATTAATTTACTTCTCATTTTTTATGTACCAATTTTGTTCAGTGTTCGTTTTGAAGAAACATTGAAAAAGAAATTTTAAAAATATGGAAAAAAATATATATTTGAAATGTAAGTTTTAAGTAAAAAAATTAAATAAATTAAATTAATGATTTGGCCAGTTGCCGTTTAGCAGGCGGCTGTGGATCAACATCACTGCTCTCTCTAATATCTTGGTCATCGTCGTCATCACCAGAAAGGTCGATAATTTGGTACTTTGGTTACTTTGGTACCTTTCGCCAGCAAATTATTTCCTTTCAAAAATGAAGCCAGTAGTTCTGATTTTTTCTGAGTCAAACACAAATTTGCAACAATTCCATCCAATTGGTTTTGTGTGACTAAGATTGGGTCCTTTGATGTTTCATAGGATATTCCTTCACCAGGCTCGTATTCTGAGAAGAAATCCATCCAGCAGCGGCGGTTGTAGTACTGATTTCTGTTTGAAGATCATGTTGGTACTGGAACGAATTCTGAGTGCGGTAATGGTAATTGCACACTTGGCACTGCTACATAAGTTTTATTCTTAGCTTTCCTTCTATTCAAAGTTTTATGGTAGTTGATACATCCATAGCAATTTTCTTCTTGATGCGGGCTGTTGTCTAACCACATCATTGGTATACCAAAAGGCATATCCTTCTTCTTTTCACTTTTCCATTGCATAAGAGTTGAATTGCAATTAAAGCAAACTTTTTTAGGGGCATTCAGTGGTAAACTCTTGCGAGAAATATTGCTTACAGGCTTCCAAAAAAAAAAAAAAATCTCTCGCATTGCCACATTTTTCATCGCTTGCTATGAAACGTCCACAAACATTACAAAAATGGTCCATTTTACATTTTGGTTCCGACATTTTTAATACAATATATATTATACAATGTTTTTTTTTTTGTTATTTCTATAAAACCAATGCACTTAACTTAAATCACTCACAAAATGAAATAAGTTCCAAAAAACTTAATAGCGAATTTTATCACGACCGAGCGAAAATTAAAAGACATCAGCTTCGGCTGTGTTTCGAGTCTTAACTGAATCTTCATTTTTGAAATTAGTTCGCTTGTACGAAATAAAAAAAGCGCTACCTGTGCGGTGGTTGAAAACAAAAAAGTTGTTTTACTAAAGTTTGTTTATTTTTTTGGCCAAGTTATTTAAATTATATATAATTTTGATTAAGCTAATTGGGTCTATTATATTAATATAAATAAAAAACCTTTTATTACATATTTCTCCCAACGTTTCGTCAATTTCTTGTTGACATCTTCAGGGGTTTGTTATTTCCAATTAATTTTTCACATTAAATTATAAATTGCTTACATAAAACAAAAAACATAAAACATTTAACATATACTAAAATTAAATTAAACACACAACTTAAAATAATATCACAGTTTTTCCTTCTGTTTTTACACCGTTTTTACTAATTCCTTTTTCTTGGAACTTCCCTTTTTAATTACTTCTACCTAAATCGCTATTTATTTAATGGTTTGTAGCATATCACTAATAATGTAAAAATTGTTGTTATGTGGAAGTTGTTGTTAGGGGTAATCCGAAGCAGGGCACGCTACGACCACCGGCCTTATTGCTCGTCGAAATGGGGTAGGTTCATTGCTCCAATGCACCCAGGGCCATCATACTACTTATAAATATTTTGAAGAGCGTGCAATTGGTAACGAGGAGGAAATCGATATGTAATAGAAGGATTGAGGAAAATTAAGTAAGGAAAAAAAAAATATACCAACACAAAAATAAGTTTGAATAACGATACAAGGTGTTACTGTTATCGTATATAGCCCTCCCAGCCATGACCAAAATAAAATACTACATTCCAAAACAAATATTTAAATAATGATCCCAATTTCGAGTTCTACAACCGCTTGGTTTACCTTAGCCTAAAATCAAACAGAATATTTTATTGTTTAGCCCGAACTCATAGTGATTTTATTGAAACATTAACAAATTCATTTAATTGTGTTACTAAAGTTTAATTCAAGTTTAAACACTATTCTCAATATCTATCTTAGCTGGACATATGGAGATAAGTGTCATTTAGTATATTAATAAATTTTGAAACAAACTAAAGTTAGGTAGGTGAGTAAAAGTAAGGGAAAAGTGTATGTTTAAGTCTAAATGATTTATAATATATGTTTAAATAATAATGAACGAAATTAAAGATAGAAAAAAAAAATAATATTAAAATAAAAATTTTACTGGCTGTGTCTCAAGGTTTTGCAATTATGCTTATAATTTTAATGTTTTTATTTCCTTTGTATTGATCATATTTCAAAATTATAACAAAAAGAGATCAAATTGGAGTTAAAATATTTATAACAATCTCATGCATAATTTATAGCATGGTAGAAATAGTTCAAATAAAAGCTTTATTAAAAAGAACTTTATCTGGTCACCCTAAAACAAATATTCATACTTTATAAATTAAATAAGTTAGAATATCCATCCATGAGAACAGATGAAAAAGAGCGAATAAAAAAATGTATATAATTGTTACGCGAGAGAACAGCACCACAAAAAAAATATATATAAAATAATAAATGAGATTATAATACACTTACATTATCGTGGAATTTACGTTGCTCCCTCGTCGAAAGATCTTTCGATGCAGGTATTTCTTTTTGGGCTGTTGAAGAATATTTTATTTTGGCAGGTTCTCTTAATTAAGGAATGTTGCTAGTGAATGTTTAGCAACATAGTCGTAACGTATAACCAATTAATTTCTGAAACATTGACTTAAGAGAATGTACTTGGTATTTTCAATTGTTTTAAATAGTTTATAGACTGCTTTTTTTTCTCTCTCATTGTAATGTATTATTAAATGCAATTTCTACAGCGGATTATTAACCAATACATAGCTCATAAATGCCTCACACAAGATCGCTGTTACTTTAATTCATAGCAAAAGGACAGTTATTGTCATAAGCGAACGTTCATTGATCAATATATATGAAACAATGTATGTTGTATGAACTTTGCTTTGGTTACAAAAAAAAAAACTAAATAAAAAAAATTTAAATCACGATACCGCAAATTGAAATGAAAATAGTTATAAGCACGAAAAAGTAAAAATTTAAGAATCACTAATTATTAAGTGCTTTGGGTTTATGATATTCTTTTTTTCTGTTTTTTTTTTTGCAAATACATTCTTTTCACACCTTACTGATACTAGTGTTTGTTATTATTCTTTTCTGGGTTATTTTCAAAAAGATTTTTTTTTCCCTTAAGACAATGTTTTCTTCCCTGTAGCTTATATTAATGCGTTTTTCATAAAAAAATTGGTTTAGGAGTAGTGACTCGATGCACTTTTAACACTTGCGATAAACTTCCAAAATAACACAAGCGACTGTTTTTTTGTTTTTTTTTTTAGTTTGTACTGTTCTTCTAGGCTCGTTTATGATGTATTATAACCTTAGCTATTTTTTTTTTTTTGTTGTTACTGAACACAAGGTGCCAAATCTATACAAATTAAAAGTTGTATGAGAAAAAAAATTTGTTCTAAATAAATTGTTATTTTTATTTAATGTTACCATTAGAGATGGCATCAGAGGGATGAATGTGGAAACAACTGGAGAGTAGTTAAATGTCCAAAGCAAAGTGATCTCTGTTATACAATCTATAAATTGAACATTTGTCTATTGATTTGAATGAAACCTCGGATTTAGTCAGTTAACCATACCTGGTAGTTCTTCTGTAAAATTAAATGTTGGTTGGTGCTGAAGTTACCAAAATGTACCCTGACAAAAAGGCATTCCACAGCAGTAGAATAAATAACCTGGCCAATGCTGTTATAGATAGCAGGAAAAAAAATGCAAGGTTCTTTTGTTAGGAGAATGAAACCACCATATTTGTGATGCAGAGGACGTAGAATACTCACATTTAATTGTTGGCAAAAATGTTAATACGAATTTTGGTGTAAATTTCGTCCCAAATTACTATGAGTTATTGATTTAAATATAATATATGAATTATTACACAAACTTGAAGACAAATATAGTTTTTGCTTCCTTTTTTTTTATATAACTTTATTTAGCAAATATATTAGATTTTATGAAAAATTATGTTTTTTTTTTTTACACTGGCTTACTAGCTCTTTCACCGCAGGTTGTATGAATTACAAATGGCAGAGATTTTTGTCTTTTCGTTGCATGTAAGCTCGTATTCTTAAGCATGATTTAGCATATTTGATCAAATAACATTGTATTTCCAGAATTATAGTAAAGTATAAAGGGGAGAAAAGAAAAAAAAAACGTAAGCGTCAAGAGCACAATACGTAAACAAGGTATTAATAAGTTCAGAGATGGCGTTGTATTCACCAAGCAATTTATTAGTCAGTATATTTGAAAACATTTTGATAAGAAAAATTTTCGAAAGTTAATGCAAGCGTCATTACAGGTTTTGAGATTTCTAACGCAAATTATCGACTAGGACCATTTTCGTTTCAAATGAAATTTATTGAAGAAACTGAGAAGCATATTATAGATTAAACAGAAAGCAAAAAAGACTTAGTTTTGTGGAAAATATTTTCAAAAATCACGAAAAAAAAAATTTTTTCCAAAATTTTGTTTCATAAGCATTACAAAAATTTTCTAAATCAATTTCTTTAAAATTATTGTACAAGTCTCTAGCAATAATTTGGCTTTTACAGATTGAAAAAATATCAATTAGTCGGCGAGTTGTAACCAAAAAACCATATAAACAATATGCTGAAAATCGGCATTTGACTGCAAAGTTCGCAGGTCGATAAATAAAAATCTAACTAACATAAACAAACGCCGCGATACGGGTTTTCTAATTTAGCCTCTATTTGCACCCCTCACTCTCAGAATCGACCTAACTTTTGCTAACCTGAATTTGTTCCACAGTGTAATTGGATGCTTGAATCATATATATTTATGGTAGGTAAATAGGCTGGGGCCAATAATAGAGCCTTGTGGTGCCCCTTTAGCTACAGATAACGGGCGCGATCTCATATTACTAACAAATTCTGATTGATGATTATCTGATGATTATAAAGATATTAAACGTGTTGATGACAGTGAGAAATTAAAATTTTTTCTCGATTTCATAGTAAGAACATTACGGTTAACCGTATCAAATGCCTTAGAGTGATCTAGGAGAACTAGAAACGAAATGTCACCTTTATCCAAATTTTCACGCAATTCTTCAGATACGTCAATAAGAGTCAGGCTATGGATGAAAGGCTGACTGCCTACTAGTATGTAAACCATAATCATGAATGTACCGATATAATTGGTGATGTAATATCTTCTCAAAAACTCTTGATAAGTATGGCAGTATAGCGCGTGGCCGATATTCACTATTTGCTTTCGGCGTAGGTATTATTTTTGCATATTTCCAGTTAGCAGGAAATACACTTTTTGTTAAATTGTGTTGAAAATAATTGTTATCTAAGGTAGATTACAGGGAGGACTGCTTTCAAAAATTTTGGGTGAATAGTCCTCATATAATTTTCGCATCTGATATGAACTTAAACATATACTTAAATTTGCTTTAGCATAATTTTTTATGTCCACCTAAGAAGTTATTTCTATTGAAAACCTTTTAATAAAAAATGGTTTTTTATAAAAAAAATATTTTTAATTAAAAAAGTACCTTTTATTACAAATTTACAAATTATTAGAAAAATACCTTTTGGATGAAGGAGTTAGAAAAATTAAGTTTTTTGCTTTTATTTGTTTTTATTGCAAAAAGTAAATTTTTTTAAAGTACCTTTTAATTGAAAAGTTCTCTTCGTTAAAAAGTGCCTTCTATTAAAAAGTATCTTTTATTAATTTTTATACCCTATACCACTATGTGGTTTGGGTATAATGACTTTGTGCTGCTGTTTGTAACAACCAAAAATATTTGACCTAGACCCATCTTTAATTATACCGATCGAATCAGAATCACTTTCTGAGTTGATTTAACAATGTCCGTCCGTCCGTCCGTCCGTCTGTGTGTCCATGTAAAG
Organism: Cordilura impudica; assembly: GCA_963682025.1. Lineage (NCBI taxonomy): Eukaryota > Metazoa > Arthropoda > Insecta > Diptera > Scathophagidae > Cordilura > Cordilura impudica. The sequence continues at coordinate 61,822,643 of OY821521.1, forward strand.
CTTGTAATCAAACTGCAGGTCGCAAATATGAATATATTTTGATGAAATTTGGTATATAAGCTTTTATCGGCCATGGGATGAACACTATTGAAATTGGTGAGAATCGGTCCATGTTCAGACCTAGCCCCCATACAAATTACCCATATGAAATCGACATAAATTGCCATAAGATCCAAATTGTCATATAGATCTTACTCAAATTGGGTTTGTATGCGTTCATTACATCCACTAATGATTAGTCCAAAAATGATCCCTTTGACCCCATATGGAGCTACTTCCCGATCTTCACTTAAATCTTTTAAAAAACAAAAATATTGCACTGATTCTTCTCAAATTTTGTTTCTACATATTTTTGCAAAATACAAGAGACTTTACCAAACATGATCAGGATCGGTCCATTTTTGAACCTAGTCCCTTTATAGATATAGCATCCGATATGAACTTTTTCATATCTGCAGCCAAAAAAATTAATAAAAATCTCACTCAAATTTGGTTTTTGCTTATTTTCAATGTCCAGTTAGTTGGGCCTAAGAGATAGGGTTTCTAAACGCATGGTATAGGGTATCGTATAGTCGGTCTAGACCGACTATAATTTTCTTACTTGTTTTTATTAAAATAGTTTTTTTTAACTATTTTTTCATCCCGTGTTCTAAACACAATATTATAACCAAGTTTGTCAACACTAGATTGTTTACAAAGATGATTAAAATTAATTATTAAAAATGTTACGGATATTCGTACTTTTTAAATATAAAGGAATTATTAAATACATTGAGCATATATGTAAAAACATACAATTATATTTTTGTTTGCTTGTTTATTAGCGATGGATACACTTTATCTGTTTGTCGTTGTTTTTTCTTATTCATTTGAACAAGCAAACAAATATGTGTATCCATCGTAGATACATAAATCTATGGACGTGTTCTGTTACGTATAAATATTTTTCACAATGTTTAGTTTTTTTTCAATGAAGTCTTATCGGGGTATCCTTACATTGTAGTGTAGAGGCATCAAGTTCAATACCAAACCGCTGAAGAATATGACGAGCATTTTCAGCCTAAGTAGTGCGACTCGCTCAACCATACATATATTTAGTTTATGGGGATGATATAAAAAGTACCTTTTAATAAAAAAAAAACTTTTTTAATGGTACCTTTTATTAATATAGTATATTTAGAAAAAAATAAATTTTATTAAAAAAGCACTTTTTCTTGAAAAATACCTTTTATTACAAGAAAAGTGTCTCTCATTAAAAAGCACCTCATATCACAAAAAAAATACATATTAAAAAAGTACACATTCTTAAGAAAGTACCAATTCTTATAAAAGAAAATTTTCCATAAAATTACATTATCTCAAAAAATTACCTTTTTTTAAAAAAGTACATTTCTATAAAATGAAAAAGTTTTATATAGAAGATACCTTATTATGGCAGTACCTTGTGTATAAAATTAATCTTCTTTTAAATAATTACCTTGTGTAAGGCTCTTTTCAAATTCTTACATTTAGCTTGTGAAATAATTTAGATTGTGTCTCATGTAAGCAAAGATCTCAAATGTATGTTTCATGACTGAAGCGATTTACTGAAATGTACTAAAATGTTTGCTTTAATTATATGACAGTATTTGTGAATATTTCACGTTTTGCAGGGATGTGTTTAAAAAACAAATAATAAAATTACGAGTTGATTGAAGCTGCCACGCTATATAAATGCTAGTTTAAAACGTTTTTGTAAATACACTGGTTTTTTTTTGTACTTTAAGTCCTCAACATCAATATATTGTTTTTATTCAATTCATTATTTTTATTTTATTTATTTTTTTTTTTTTTTCAATTGAATACAAAACACCATTATGCAAGGGAAAACATAAAAAATAATAAGGTAAATGCGATTGTATGTATATATACTACTCTAACAACAAAAGGTTGGTAAAGGCTGAAAATATTTAAATAATTGTTTTTCATCATATTTTAGTTGATTCAGTAATTAAAATATTGCAGTTTTTATACCCTATACCACTATGTGGTTTGGGTATAATGACTTTTTGCTGCTATTTGTAACAACCAAAAATATTTGACCTAGACCCTTCTTTAATTATACCGATCGAATCAGAATCACTTTCTGAGTTGATTTAACAATGTCCGTCCGTCCGTCTGTGTGTCCATGTAAACCTTGTAATCAAACTGCAGGTCGCAAATATGAATATATTTTGACGAAATTTGGTATATAAGCTTCCATGGGATGAACGCTTCCATGGGATGAACGCTATTGAAATTGGTGAGAATCGGTCCATGTTCAGACCTAGCCCCCATACAAATTACCCCTATGAAATCGACATAAATTGTCATAAGATCCAAATTGTCATATAGATCCTACTCAAATTGGGATTATATGCGTTCATTACATCCATTAATGAGTAGTCCAAAAATGATCCCTTTGGCCCCATATAGAGCTGCTTCCCGATCTTCACTTAAATCTATTAAAAACAAAAATATTGCACTGATTCTTCTCAAATTTTGTTTGTATATATTTTTGCAAAATACAAGAGACTTTACCAAACATGATCAGGATCGGTCCATTTTTGGACCTAGTCCCCATATAGATATAGCATCCGATATGAACTTTTTCATATCTGCAGCCAAAAAAAAAAAAATATTAAAAATCCAACTCAAATTTGGTTTTTGCTTATTTTCTATGTCCAGTTAGTTGGGCGTAAGAGATAGGATTTCTAAACGCATGGTATAGGGTATCGTATAGTCGGTCTAGACCGACTATAATTTTCTTACTTGTTTATTTATTAATATATATAAATATTTTTTTTGTGAAGCCTACACGAGAACCTTAATCATAGTAATTTCAATGTTGATGTATCGCATAAATTCTGCCATATCTTTGAACAATTTTCTTAAATCGCATTAGTCAAATTTGACCAAAAAAGTTTTGTAATAAAAAGAGATAATTTTGAAAAAAATTGTTGGGTATATTTAAGATAATATATGAATACATTTACCTATAAAGACAATAAAAGCCACAACAAAAAATGTTAATCTGAGAATGGGTCATAATTGACTTATATGAACGGACAAAAGTTAAACGGACAGGAGAGTACATTAGAATAATCTAGATGTGAATAGACGGACATCGTTCTTGTTAACGCAGACTACACAGTGTAACAACCATTCTGGAGGGACGGTGGGGGGGGAGGTGTCATGGTCAAAGTACACCGCCAGTAAAATAAATCTCCAAAGGGATTGGCGTTCTCGGAAAACACTCAAGAATAGTGCCGGCCATCGAGAGAGATGAGTTAGTAGTAGTGTTTAGGAGCACGTACTTGTTGTATTACACTGATCGAAATCCATGGACGTGCGTGACACAATGCCGATATTAAATTTGTTTGTCTAGGTTTTGTACGAATGTTAATATGTATGATGAAAAGGGAAAATAGTTGAGTTCACGATGAATATGAGAAAATTTTAAATATTTTGTTATTTTAAAATCTTAAATCTTACATTTTGAAAATTTAAAAGAAAATTTTATTTTTTTGAAATTTATTAAATCAAATTAGTAATTAATTCATTTATTTATGAAATAAAAACATAAAATATCAGAACTTGAAAATTTATCAAATTTCAAAGGCTAAAGAGTGGTATTTTTTCAAAAAATTTTAAAAATAGCAGCTTGCAGTAACTGATTATATTTAAAAAATTTTTGGTATTGTAAAGTTTTTTCATAAAATGGTTCCGGTAACTGTTATAATCCGATTGTGGTTACATTTACTCCGAATGGAAATACAACACTGCATGCTATAGATTAATCAAGAGATTGGATAAGGTGCCAAACAAAAGAATAAATAATAAAAATAGCGCCAAAAGTAAGTGATATAAGAAGAAGCATTCTTTTTTTTCAAAAACTTACCTCTTGGGAATTAAAATATAACACATACAACTGATTGTAATTTAAGTAACACTTTAATAATGTTTTGTAATAAAATAAACTTATAAACTTGTAAGTTAAATAAAACTCCATAACAATATTTCCGAATTATCTTTTAGTTTTGATAGAGATTTTCTCATTTCGTTTAAACAACTAAAAGAAGTTCATGGTTCATGGTTACACAGCAGGTAATCCTTTTAATTTAGTGCGTTAAAAAAAAAGTAAAAAAAAAATAATTTTCCATTTTTCATCCAACACGATTACTTTATTTTTTATTAAAAATCAATTTATAAAATACTAGATGCAACCCGGTGTGCTTCGCTACACCTTTTCCCTTCCCCCTTCCGAATCGTTATGAAAGGGCTCACGCAAAGTCCCAAGGCTCTCACTAATACAGTAATTCAGATATATCACATTTAATATTAAGTTTGTGTGGGGGTACCACGCGCATTTGTCTAGTCCCGCCCATTTTTTTGTCTGACTACTCACGTTAATAATAGATGACCGGGACAAATTTGCAAAGCTTTCTCTATCATAGTACCTAATATATATGATATTAAAAATTTACTAAAAAAAATTAAAAAAAATTAAAGCCTGTAGCACTCCTATATCCGCAGTAAAACTATGTGAAAATTTCAGGAAGATAAGATGAGTAGTTACGGGGATTACCTCTTACAAACAAATATTACCTTTTTATTATGTTAGTATAGATTATTTGTATAGATTTTTTTTATATCAATGCTTGCTGATGCTGATATACAAATGTTTTTTTATTCGGTACAACAATTATCAGATTTTTCGGTGTTCCTACCCTGGAGCAAGGTACATGTAGCTGCCCATGAGAAGAATATGGATTATCCATATTAGACCTGGCAACACTTAACTATTCGCCTTGAACTTAGAATATCATTTGGCAATTTTTCTTTTTAGCGATTTTTGATTTTGCCCATTTTTGATTTTGAAGATTTTTGTTTCCACGACAAATCACATTGATAACTAATGAACTTGTCAAAAGACTGTTGCTTTCGTAGTGCTTCATATTTTTTACATAGGAGGTGCCACGCCCACTAATCCCATCCCGCCCAATTTTTATTGGACTACTCACATTAATATATAATGGACTCATTCAATATGTCGAGTCTTCCCCTTTTATAGTACACCAGTTATATGATATTAGATATCTGCTTTACATGGGCGGTGCTACGCCCACTGCTCCGATCACGACCATTTTTTTGTTCAGCTAATCACACAAATAACCTATGGGCTCACGCAATGCCACAAAGCACTCTCGTTTACAGTACTCCAGATATAAGACATTAAATAATTACTTTGCATGGGGAGTGCCACGCCCATTGGTGTGAACCCGCCAATTTTTTGTTCGACTACTCATACTAAGATCTGATAGGCTCGTGCAAAGTGCCAAAGCTTCATTTTTAGCACACCAATTATATGATAACATATATTTACTTTGTGTGGGAGGTGCCACGCCCACCAAAAATAATAAAAAATTATAGCCTATAGCACTTCCCATATCCGCAGTAAGACTCTGTGAAAATTTCAGGAAGATCAGATTGGTAGTTACGGAGATTACCTCCTACAAACAAACAAACAAACAAACAAACAAACAAACAAACACACATTACCTCTTTATTATATTAGTGTAGATAAGCTTTGAAAAACAAAAAAAATTATACGTTGCTATAAAAATTCTCGTGTACCTATTAAAAAACAATGTAAGAATTTAAAAAGGAAATGGGGCATGGACCTGCTTTGTTCAAAAGTTTACAAGACTTATTTTTACTCTTTGGTGAGGACTTTTGTATTTTTGTTGTTCGGCTGTATACCTATAAGAAGCCGATTAGAGTTCGGCTCCCTAATGGCGATATGGCCGAGATTGCCAACTAAGTACTGATGATTTCTTATCTCAAATAAATAATATATTACAAAAAATAGGGTGGCCCTTCATTATATTGAGGCAAAAAAAGTGTTCGAATTTAAAGTCTTACCCCTACAAATATGCGAATAGCAAAAAAAAAAAAAAATAAAAAATTAAGGAATACAAAGTTTTGGGTCAATCAAGAAAAATTTAGAGGTGCCTGAACGCGACTGAATATTTCAAGTGTATGGGGAAAATATGACTTTTTTTTTCAGATTTTACGAAAATTTCGTTCTATAGTTTAATTTTTTCGTTAAGTTGTTATATGAATCGATATCAGTACTAAATTATTTTTTCATAGGCTTCAAAAACGAATAAAAATTCGCCAAGAAATAACGAAAGCCCCAGACCACTTTTGTGCCAAAAAAAAAACTCTACGTCATAAAATGTGATCAACTTTTTTTCAACTTTAACAAATTGCTAAAAGCAATATTTTTTTGATCTCTATACCTATAAGTACTCAGATATGAAGTATTATTTTATTACCACTTTGTTAACCGATTGCGTAATGAGACCAAAGATGGAAAATTTTTTTCACAAAATTTTGAAAACTTCATTTTTAAGTTTTAAAAAATTTTCTTTAACAAAATTGCAAAAATGGATCTGGTACTTTAAAGCGTTGTTAAATATATGTTACAGATTAACTGTGTAAATTCCCTTGCCAGAATTCTTTTTACAAAAAAGCTTTTTTGCGAATTTGGAGAAAAAAATAGTTTTTTGTGAAATATTCAGTAAACTTATTCTTTCAAAATACTTTTTGTCAAAAATTTTTTTCTACTTTTTAATGTTATATTTTATCTTAATAGCCTAGGGTTTCTGAAGAAAATAATTTGACCCCATTAACCCTTTTGGACTTGGGGTCGCATGTGACCCCAAGCTAATGGAAGACAATTTATTCAAAAAAATCAAATATTTTGTAAGTCTGTGGAATTTTTAGATGTGACGCTTAAAATATAATAACCAAATGTGCAAGTCTCCCATGCTAAAAATTTGGAATAAATCGAACAACGTTAACCCATTCCTTGCCGAGGCCAAACTTTGAATTTTGCCATTTAAAAAAAAATTAATTGTTTCAGTAAACTAGATGAAATCCTTACTATGGGTTGGGAAATAAAATTTTTTCTTTAAACCTTTTGTGAGATTCAGGACATCTATTCTGCCTACTTTTTTAACACATTTATCCAATATTCCATTATGTGCTTATCATTGTTGGCTAATTGGATATTTTGCAAAATATCTGCTTGACTTGAGCCAATCTACTTTTTGGTCACACCTATGCAAAGCTACGAGCTGTCTGGTCCGCACGGTATTTCACCCCCTTTAAAAATAAGGGCCTTCATTGCCAATCTTACTTGGAAGCTGCGACGCAGTTGGAATGTCTTGTTTAATAATATTGTAAGATATGTATGTATGGGTTGAGAAGATTTCATCATGTATCCTCGGTTTCCAATAACACAAGGGAACAATATTTTATTTGACTAAAAACTGAATGTTGTTTCTAAAGTTATTTGGGATGCTGAATCCAAATCTGCACTTGGCTTTTACATATATTGAAATAAGTTGAAAACGGTTCATCATATTCAGTCAAAAAAAAAAAAAAAACATAACTCGTCAACAATATTATCTTTAGGCCGTGCATACATTGCTTTTAAATATGCCCAGCAGTTTCAGGGAAGTTTTTCAGTGGAAGTTTTGAAAAAAAGAACAATTGTTATTGTTATGTATTGTTGATCTGTATTGGAATAATTAGTCATTTATTGTTCGGTTTAAGATCATGTATATATTTTTCTAATGAAAGAAAGATAATAATTTTTGTAATTAATGTAAGAGAAATATTGGAAAAAAATTGAAGACAGCGCTAGATAGAGTAGCTACTTTCGAACTAAGCGACTTGTTCATCTTCAGCATCTTTCTGCCTATTACTTCAACTCATGCTTAATCAACTATTTAACTCAACATTTGAAACCGAACGATAAATGTCTAATTATTCCAATACAGATCAACAATACAAAACAATAACATACAACACATAAGGTACAATGCATTTGTGTAATCTGTTAAGATTTCACATGCCATTACAGTTCCATCTAGAGGACAATGGCAAAAACAAAGAGCTGTTCACATTACAAGACTTGTAATTGATCTGGCTATGTTAATGTAGAGAAAGCTAAAAATTGGAAAAGCTCAGCTTGTTCGTACAAACTCTCGTATATGAAAATAAAAAACATTTCTCATGTTCTTTTCTATCAAATGTTGAGTTAAATAGTTGATTAAGCATGAGTTGAAGTAATAGGCAGAAAGATGCTGAAGATGAACAAGTCGCTTTGTTCGAAAGTAGCTACTCCATCTAGCGCTGTCTTCAATTTTTTTCCAATATTTCTCTTACATTAATTACAAAAATTATTATCTTTCTTTCATTAGAAAAATATATACATGATCTTAAACCGAACAATAAATGACTAATTAAAAAGAACAATTTTCAAAAAAAAAGTTTTGTTTTTTAAAAATTCATAAAAAATAAAAATGCTACATAGGTCCCAAGTTTGTTCTAAGAGCATTTATTTAAACATATTTCGAATAAAATGAGCTTTGGTTGATTGTAATCGGTGCACAACTTTTGTTTTTGTTCACAATTTACTGAGAAAACTCAATTGATAAAAATCGCGATTACCATGCAAAAATAAAAATTTTTAATATGTGTGTGCTCGATGCTGTTCTAATTATGAAATAGGTATGCTATAGTAATTGTTTTTAGGCCACATAATTTCAGATATTAAGTCAGGTTTTTTCTATCAACTACACTTTTCAATTTATCAATAAAAAAGATTTTAAAGAAAAATAAAAGTTTTTAAATCACAAATATAATGTAATTTCAACTTATCAAAAAATTTTCTTTTATAAGATTGTCTTAAATTGTATTGTTTAGAGGATTTGTTTTTAATGCTTCCGAAATATTCTGCCATCACATATATCCCAGTGACCCTGGTATCGCTCCTCTATAGGCCTATAGGCGTTTATTAGTTTGCTACCGCAATCATAAAAATGAAATAACGTTTTGTTTATTACTTAATTTTTTTAATTCTGCGAATCATAAAAACGTCATGAACATTTTCTCCTTCACTTCAAAATGAGGTACCTTCACTTAATTGTGAGTAAAAGCGAAAAGCGTTCATCGATCTTTATGCTATTTGTCTCATTTTATTCATAGATTATATGACTTTACGTGATAGTAATAAGACTTTACACTTTCTCCAGTTTTGGATTTTTCATGATTCTTAAATGTAAAAATTTTTAAATTTTTTTATTTTATTTATTTTTTTTAATTAAACAACCATTACTCAGCCATTTTTTTGGTGCTTCTTATAAATTTGATTGTTTTCCAAAGGTAACAATCACATCTTAAAAAAACCATTTCTAAATCACAGAAAAATAGTGAACAGTTTTCAATATATGTAATGGAAGTGCTTTAGGTTTGGACAAAACGGTATATCGCAATAAGTCGAGCTGAAAAAAAAAAAAATAAGTGTAGATTTGGATTCAGCATCCCAAAGAACATTAAAATCAATATTTAGTTCTTAATCAACACACACATATTAAAAATTTTTATTTTTGTATGGAAATCGATATTTTTATCAATTGAGTTTTCTCAGTAAATTGTGAACAAAAACAAAAGTTGTCCACCGATTGCAACGAAATAAAGCTCATATCATTAGAAATATGTTTAAATAAATGCTCTTAGACCAAACCTGTGATCTTTGTCGCATTTTTATTTTTAAGAATTTTTAAGAAACAAAAAACTTTTTTTTTTTTTTTTTGAAAATTTTTCTTTTTTTCAAAACTTCCACAATATCTCTGAAACTGCTGGGCAAATTTAAAACTAATACAAGCATGACTTAAAGGTATTTTTGACGAGTTTTGGATTTTTTTAACTGAATATGATGAACCGTTTTCAAGTTATTCTAATATATGTAGTGGAAGTGACATAATTTTGGTACATACCGGTATATCGCAAAAAGTCGAGCTGATAGAAAAAAACCAAGTGAAGATTTGAAATCTGCGACCTCATATTGCATAAAATTGCAACAAAGCTCCAGTCGACACCAAAAAAGTTTAATTTTGTTGCCTTGTTTAATCTTTACGTGGTCTCTGTTGATAATCTGTTGAAAATTCGTAGTCTAATATTTTTCCACAAAATAATAAACAGGCAAACCCCCAAATATATATTTGATAAAATTCGTTTTTTCAATCGCTCGCCAAGAAACTTAAATATTATAATACGTAGACATCAATACCTAGTATATGAATGGCAATTTTATGTCCACGCCGCTCGTCTTTAGAACAATCTTCCACTAAGTCAACAATTAAACAGCAGTGCTAAAAGTTTCAAACCTTTTTTATTTGACTTTTTCAAATAGTCAATTTTTCGATCAATATTGTTATACTAGTTGATTGTGTGGCGCCTAGGCGCCCGTTTATTTTGACTTCAACAAACAAAATTTTTTTTCGATTTCAGTATATTCCTAGATTTTTTATATTTTAAAAAAATTAATTTTAATGTTTTTAAAATTTCTTAAAAAAAAATAATCGAAAAACTATTGTAAAAAATACAAAACAAAAACTTTAATTTTCAAATGAAGTTTTGTAAAAGGTCCTTTTATGTATATTTTCGCAAAAGTTTGCCAGTAACCACCCTTTGCTTTATACTTTCTGCTTCAATACATAAGGAGTTTTTAATATTATGATTTAAAAAAAAATATTTTATTTTGATAGAAACTCGGTAATTTTGGTCTTATTAAGTTAAAGTTAAAAAAAATCGTATTTTTATAATTATTTTTTGAAGATACGAATAATGTTGGATTATTTATTTCATAGACACGTTAGGGCATGACATTTGAAGAATCTTTGAAAAAAATTTCAATTACAAATTTAATAAATAAGTCCGTGACAGCGAATTTCCGGAGGCATTGTTGTTTTGCGGTGAACATCATAACTCGATACCGGATCATGTGAAATAAAAAAGTTGAAGTACGTTTAAAAGGTGACATCTTTCCTGAGGTAGTCACGAAGAGTTTTTTTTTTATTTATTTTTTTTGGCAGCATTTTGAAATGAAAAACCATTTTTGCTATATAATTTCGGGAATTTGTTGTTAAAAAATGGGGAAGAAAATGGGGAAGAAAATGGAATTAAAAAAAAAAAAACTTACTGGGTACCTGATGATATATGTGTATAGTGTCTAAAATTTCAAAAGAATCGGTCAAGTAGGTTTTGAGTTATGATGTTCACGGTCTTCGAATATTTATTTGGGAGAAAATCGGTTAAAAGTTTTTTAAAAACTGATGTATATACTATATACCGTATGAGGCCGGTCGCTGGAAACGCTGTATCTTCTTAAGTTTTGCTCTGATTTACTTCAAATTTTGATACAACACTCTCATGCAAGTAAACTGAAAAAAGAGAACTACATTTTTTGCAAAGTTATCTATAAATCCAAAAAAAAAAAAAAAAAATAATAAAAATTAAGAGCGTATTAGTTTTACTTCAAAAAAAACTTATTGTTCCAAATCGCCTTTAATTCTTTCATGATAATTTCAATAAATTATCCAAATTAAAATCCTAAATACACCTATTTACGTAATTTATGTTTGTCAAAATTTTTTGAAAGCAAATTCTGCAAAAATTAATATTATGATGATATTATGCAAAGTTACAATAATTTAAATTTTAAACTTAATATTGCACTATTTTTTTTGAAACAAATGTGCTAATGCTTTTACTTTATTTAAAGTAAAAATATTTGATCTTGAGCCTGAACAATTTCAAACTCAATCATTAAATTGATAAAGATCGAAAATAAGATTTTTTATTTTTATAAAAAATAATAGAATTATTTTTCTTAAATTCTAAGTAGTGGTTTCATCGAGTTTAATAGAAAATCTCTTTTTCGGTAATTTTCATTTAAAAATATCTTAAAATCCAAAGCTGGCCTTGGCAAATAATGGTTTAACGTTTACGAATTTATCTAAAATTTTAGGAACGAAAGTTCTACACATTTGTTTAGTATATTTAAGCGTCGCATCCAAAAATTCAACAGCTCTTATAAAATATTTGAATTTTTTGAATAAATTGTCTTTTATTAGCTTGGGTTCAAGTGCGACTCAAATTCCAAAAGGCTTAATGGGGTCATATTATTTTTTATCGAAACCGTAGGCTATTAAGATAAAATATAACATTACAAAGTGGAAAACTGATAAATTTTTGATACAAAGTATTTAGAAAGAGTACATTTACAGAATATTTTACAAAAAATGTGGCATAGGGATTTACTTAAAAATTCACACAGTTAATCGCCGACATATATTTAACAAAACCCTAAAGTGCCAGATCCATTTTTTAAAATTTTGTTTAAGAAAATTTTTTAAAATTTGAAAGGAGGAGTTTTCAAAATTTTATCAAAAAAATTTCCCATTTTCGGTCTCAATGCGCAAAAGGTTAAAAACGTGGTAATAAAACAATACTTCATATCTGATTACTTAAAAATATGGAGACAAAATTAAAATTTTGGCTTTAAGCAATTTCTTAAAGTTGAAGAAAATGCCATCAAATTTCATTACCTAGTTTATTTTGCCACAAAAGTGGACTGGGGCATTTGCTATTTCTTGTCGAGTTTTTTGTTGCTTTTGAAGTTTTATAGCTTTTTGGAAAGGCAAATTAACACTTATTCAAAACGATATAATAATTTGTTGGAAAAATTAAACTATAGAACGCAATTTCTAAAAAAAAGTCATATTTTCCCCATTTAAACACGCTTGAAATTTTCAATCGCTTGGAGCCACCTCTAAATGTTTTTTGATTGGCCCAAAACTTTGTATTTCTCAGTTTTTTGCTATTCGCATATTTCTAGGGGTGCGACCGAGAGTTTGAACACTTGTTTTTTTATTAAGGGCTACCCTAATGTGTATGGGTGGAGAAGAGTTGATCATGTTTTCTCGGTTTATACTAATCTTTACGGGGTCTCTCTTGATAATCTGTTGAAAATTCGCACTCTAACATATTTGCATATATGTGATAAAATTCTTTTTTTCCAATCGCCAGGAAACCGAAATATTATAATATCTAGACATCACTGCCTAGTACTTGAATGGCTGTTTTGTGTCCATGCCCTCTTTGGACTAATCTTCTACTAAGTCAATAATCAAAAAGCAATCCTAAAAGTTTCAAAACTTTTTTTATTTGAATTTTTTAAATAGTCTATTAGTTGGGCCTAAGAGATAGGGTTGGGCCAGAGAGATATGGTTATAGACCTACTATAATTTTCTTACTTGTTTTTGCCTTAATTTCTTCGATTGTTGCCATCACTTTCAATAACCGGATTTGGTTTTTAGTAACAAAAATATTGAGGAATAAGAAAAATAACGAGATTTTTTTGGTGCTCTTACTGGAAGTTAGAAAATTTGCATTCAAAGTTGTTAAAAATTTTTCATAAGCATTCTTTATACTATACCAGGAGTTTCTTCTTCATATTCTAAAGGAAAATTTAATTGTTTTCGCAGATTTGAAAATAAATTTCATTTCGAAAGAAAACCTTCCGTAATAAAATTTTATATATTCGGTTTGTGAGAGGTGTTGAAAATTTTGGCAAAATTAATAGGATATTATCAACACTGAAAGTTATAATGTTGCATATTAAATTTCTGTTAAAAAGTTTCACAAAATACTAAATATTACTAAAGAACCTAGTTAACGAATTAATGGCAATCTATTGAATAACTACCATTTAATTATTTGCAGGCTGTACGAACCATTTGTTTTTAGAGTAGTATGTAAATATATGACTATGGAAAATGAACATAACATCAAAAACATTAATAGCAGAAAAATGTGCCTGAACTTCAATTTAAATTAAATTTGACATGTTTTAACAAAATCAAATGCCATTTATTTTGTAAATGACTGTTATCAATCTCATTCAAATGAATGTTGAATTTTATTTGAGGTGTTTTGTGTTGTTTGTTTAATATTATCGCAAACAACATCATGTTCCGACCATTAAATATTTTTCAATTTCATCATACACATTAGTAAGCGACAAATTTAAATAAAAAAGTAAGGAAATATATGTGGAAGAAAGACGAACATATTGAATTAATTTGAAAAATTATATGCCAGCATTAAGTATATTAAAAAGTTCGTGTTTTTGTTAGCGTTTTAGAATCTGACAAGAAAAATTCGACTTTCTAAAAGAAAATGTTCTAAATTATTTCTTATTTGCTATTATAAACATGCTGGAATTGTGATATGGAACAATTGTTTCACATAATTGATTTTTCATTATGCGAAAAAATTGCTCAAATAAATAAGGATTGTATGTAAGATATTGTCATAAAATTATATTTATTGTTTGCCAGGAAATTGTTTACACCATGCAAACATTTTTAGTTAAATTTTTTTTATTTACAAAAAGGTGACAAAGGTGTTGCAAGAAACTATCGATAAAGATCTTTTATGAATAAATGTGGGGCTGCAAAAAAAAAATATTCTAACTGAATACCAAGCTGGCTTTAGAAACAGATATTCCACTGTCGACAATTTGTTTAACTTAACAGCGAAAGGAAAAGAAGAGACCCTAGAATTTTTGTGGATTTCAAAGTCGCATTCGACAAAGTCTGCAGAGAATCATTAACTCTTCTGTTTTGAGAAGGTCCCTGGGGACTTTTTGGATTTTCAAACTTTCCAAACTTCTTAATATTGTGTGGGCTGTAGTTCCGAAGCCTACATGTATTCCAAGCAAAAAGTGTGCTGAATCGAATAAAGCAGGGACTGAAATGATAGGAGTTATAGTTTATATTTTATTGAGGTATAATAAAGTTTAGTATGTGGATTAGTGAAAAGGTCCCTACGGACCTTGTAACTGGGTTTTTTTCGACGGCGTACAGGGTCAGCCTAAGGACCCTCAAACCTTATCCAATAAAAATGTTGTGTTTATCCCTTCCTCGAGTTACAGAATTATTTTTATTTAATATTTTTTTAATATATTTACATATAATTTTAATGACACAGTTGACAGCCAACCTTCGTCTATGTTGCTGCGTTGATCGAAAGACGACTGCCAAGTTGAAGATTCTGCTGAGTTGTCTCGGCTACGTTAATCGGAAGGTGAATATCGTGTTGAAGGTTCGACTGCATTGTTCGTAGGCGTTATTGGTTCGGTTGGTGGTTGTAAGCTGACTGCCGAGTTGAATGTTCGACTGTGCTGCTTCGGCTATGTTGGTCGAAAGACGATTGCCGTGTTGAAGGTTCAGTTGCGTTGTTTGTAGGCGTCGATAGTATCGATGGTTCGGCTACGTTGGCTGAAAGACGACTGCCGAATTAAGGATTCGGATGCGGTGCACAGTGGTCAATTTCGCGAAATAGCGGTCAAAACTCTATAACTTTTGACCGGATTGGTATTTTTTTACGCAATTTGTTTTGTTCAATAGGAGGGACTTTAGGCTTCAATTTGCGTGTTCAAACATAAAAATCGACTGATAGGAACGTAAGTAACTTGGAGTTAAAAATGCATTTTAATTTTTTGTTGAGTTTCCATGTAAAAGTTGAATATTTTGACATTTTAAATAGGTATTTTTTTATAATTTCTCATTTTCTTCAATCGTGTTTTACAACCAATACTTATTTATTATTCCTAAACTTAATTTTGGTCAGAAAATGCCAACATTTGGCCCCTGACATTTATTTAGTCTCAATATTCACAGGGGCCAAAGGTTGGTTTTTTTGGAAGAAAGCTAATTCTTGTGAGGATTAAACTGAAAAATAACACTGAAATTCCCAACAATATCAATACCATTTGGATATATTATATACAGAACACAACATCGATAAAATTTTAAGTAAACTTTTACTATTGATTTAAAGTGCACATATATTTTATTTAAATGTATTAATAAAAATTTATACTAAAATTAGAAACAAATTATAATCTTTAAACTAGTATTAATTAAACAATATTAGTAAAAATTTCTTCCAAATAGCTTTGATTTTCATTTTGCAGTAGTTGTTTAGCTTCTTCATCTAACTCTAATGAGGTTGATTTCCATTTTTGTCGAATACTGGACATATATGGGTCTGATGTGTACAACAAAATATTAATAAGATCTTCATTAGTACAATATCTGGAAATTTTTCTTGTATTGTGCTCGCGAAGGAATCTGTAGTCTTTGTTCCTTTTTTCTTGGGCTTCTTCTGAGAGATCTCCAATTGGAAGCATATTGTGCTGAATTATTTGTTCCCCATGGAACAAAATTTTGTGAACTGGGGTTGGCATATGTCTCCAAGAATATTTTTGGTTATAAAGGGTTGCTGTCTCATTAGCATATTGACCAAATTTTTTTGCATCTATCTTTTTGCTACATGCTATAACTTGTAATATGATTTGGAATCGTCGTATTAAATCATAATCTACTCCAGTTATAGAAGCTGAAGTTTCTGGATCGGAAAAAAATCTCCTTGTTGTGTTTCCATCATTAGAATTTCTTTCTCCTTGCTTTGGCTGGTCAATTATAATGCCTATCTCACGGTATTTTTCTTGAATATCTTTTTTTTTTGCTTTCTTTTTTTCCAAATTTTCTTTGTTGTTTCTCACTGTTTCGCCTAACGGGCCAAATTCTAAATCGTATCCCAATTTAAGAATATGCTCCATAAAATGAATTCTAGCATGAAGAGGTGACATTCCAAATTCATATGCTTCATTAAAACTATCGTCTTGTGTTGGTGGTTGGCTCAATTGACTTGATGTTTTTTGGCATATGGTGCAGCTTGACGATGACTTTGTTTTGGTTAAAGCTTGTGCAACTTTTCCATCAATCATTGTGAGACACATTTTAAAATTTACTTCAATGTTTTGGTCATCAAATTTAAATGTTAGTGGTTGAAGTTCTTTAATTTGATCATTTATTTTTCGAACTTCTTCATCTATGACATCTTGAGTCTCCTTTTTGTAAGCAAACTTTATTGGTCTACAAAATTTTGTTGACGAGGGAATTTCATTCTTCCATACATCTATCTCTGCAGCTTTACTAGTTGACGGCTCTGAACCAATATAAGTTTTTGTTAAACGTAATGGAACGAAAGAAATCATGAATAAATTGGCATCTGATGAATTTTCCGCATTACATTGTTTGTATTGTTTCTGGCCAGAGGACCCATCACATCCCCATTTAGAAATTAAAGTCATGCTGCAATTTTTAAACTTCTTTAAATAGTCAGCATCAAATGTCTTTAATAATCGTTCTGCAGTGTGTTCAAGAAGATCCTGCAATTTTATTTCTGCTGAACTTGAAGTTACACTAATAGCAGTTGGTGAAGGTAAGCAATCTTTTTTGGCAGAAACTATATCTCGATATGATGGAAAAATTCCACAATTTTTTTCATTGGTTCGCTTCCGCAATTCTGTATATTGGTTTTTTGTCATTTTCAAATCCAAAAATAGTGGAAATGCTTCGTCTGGAGTAAATTTATTTTCTTCAGTTGGTGTCGGCATACTTTCTAAAATCCTTTTTGTGCGTCTGGGGCTTGCTTCCACTATTTTTTCAATGATAGCAATTTTACCCTTTTTGGTTTTCGATGGTTGAATTTGTTGCAGAAATGAATCCTTTATGATGCTACAAGAAACTTCTTCATTGATATGTTTAAGCTTGCGTCTTCGTGATCTTTCACTACAATTATCAATTGGCTTTGCTGGTCGACCACCTTTTCCAGTTTCCGTGGTAGTTACTGATGGCTTTTTAAAAATAAGTTCATTTCTTAGCCATTCTTGGTTGCGTGAGTAAAACAATTTCTTGTTTCTGGAACATTGATTGTACCGTTTTCTTAAAGTATTTAAAAAGTTTTTTATTTTTAAGTTATGAATTTTAGTTTCTTGTTTGTCGCATATTTTGAAGAATAGATTATTCATTATATGTAAAATAATGTCGTTTTCATCTTTCCGTTCAAAATATATATCAGATAGAACACTATAACTGAATTTAGCCATTGTTTAAACAATAATGAAGAAAAAAGTGAATGCATGGATTAATAAACTATTGCTCGAAGTTTCAACATGATCTTTTTTACCTCTTTGAAACATAATATAACAGGTAGTTGGTTTTACCAGTTATTTCCATTGGTTTTAAATTTATTTGCAATTTTCACGTATTTAAGTTGTGTAATATTAGATGGCAATAAAATCTTTTTACCTTTTCCAAATGAATTGCTAGATACCACATAATTTGAGAGTTAACAGGTACTGGCAATAATATGAAAGGTACTTGGTTTTACCAGTTTTTCCATTGGTTTTAAATTTATTTGCAATTTTCACGTATTTAAGTTGCGTAATATTAGATGACAATAAAATCTTTTTTACCTTTTCCAAATGAATTGCCAGATACCACATAATTTGAGAGTTCTATTGTCATTTTTGTCAAAATGTTGATACACCCTTCTATGTGGACTAGGTCCAAATATGGGCCAACTTCTCCTAATTTCAACAGAATTATTTTCTGGGTCAATAAGAACTCTTGTACAAAATTTCATCAAAATATATGCATAATAGCCACTTTCACATAGAAATAACTTCTCAAAAAATATGACGTGCATTTGTACCGAATATCTTACCTTGGGTCAGAAAAATTGCTGTAGCTCAAAAAGTGCAGTACCGATGCATGGACATGTATATATAGGAATGTAGGGGAGAGTTTGGACTACAAAATGGTAAATTTGTGTTTTGACTCAGCTTGACTCACAGGAGTTGTGCTCTGTGAAGTAGGAAATTTCCGAGAAATTTGACCTTTTTAAAAAAAAAAAAATTAAATTGTTCTGAAAACAGTAGAGCTTCAATTTTTCGTCCAAAAATCTTGAAAAGCGAAAAAGTTATGATCATTTAAACTTCAAAAATTAACTAAAAATATCATAAATTTACTAAATTCTGAAAAAGCCCATTTTGGACCACCCTGTTCTCAGTGAAATAGTTGAAATAGAGTTCTAATTTTTTGGCTCCCGAGGTCTACTACTGTCTGCTTTTATATGAGTCTAATAACTTTAAAATCGGAGAACAAAAACCAAAAGGAGTTTTGGCCGCTATCTCAAAATATTGACCACAGTGCGGTGGTCGAAAGGCGATTTCCGGGTTGGAGGTTTGACTTCGCTGGTTGGGCGATGATTGCCGAGTTGGGGTTCGTCTTTGCCGGTTGAAGATAATTGCCGTGTTGGAGTTCGTCTTCGCTGGTTGAAAATGATTGTCGAGTTGGAGGTTCGGCTGCATTGGCTCGGGATCGATCGAGTGCGGTCAGCCGTAAAGCCGCCAGATAAGTCGAAAGCGGTCAGGCGTAAAGCCGCCGGATTAGTCGAGAGCTGTCAGTCTTGAATTCGCCGGATTCAGTTTATGTATTACAACCGGTACCGATCGTCTTAATATAGATATTCTACCTTTTGTTAGTGTGTCCCCTAGAGTGGTCCTACGTTATAATGACATTTTCCAAAGTCCGATTTTGGAGATAGACGGGGTCCGATTTGTTACCTTTCAATATAAAACTAATATATGTGAAGTTTGGGGACAATCGGATAAAGAAAAGTCGCGCCGGAAATCTATTGAAAATTTCAAGTGTGTTTATATGGGGAAAATATGAATTTTCAGGTTTTACGAATATTTCGTTCTACAGATTAATTTATCCGACAAGATATTGCATGAATCGGGATCAGCATTAAATTGTCTTTTCAAAAAGCTACAAAAATTTAAAATCGAATAAAAATTCGACAAGAAATAGCAAATGCCCCAGACCAATTTTGAGCCAAAAAAACTAGGTCATGAAATTTGATAGCATTTTTTTCAATTTTGAGAAATTGATTAAAGCCATAATTTGTTTTGTCCCTATACCTCTAAGTAATCAGATATGAAGTATTGTTTTTTTTACCACGTTGTTAACTTATTGCGCATTGAGACCGAAAATGGGAAACTTTTTTGATAAAATTTTGAAAACTACTTTTTCAAGTTTTAAAAAATTTTTTTTAACAAAATTTAAAAAATAGATCTGGCACTATAGGGATTTCATTTTATTATTTTATTTTTGCGCATTTCGCGAAAAATGGGATTTTTGTGAAATATTCTGTATATGTAATCTTTCTAAATTCTTTATATAAAAAATTAATCAGTTCCCTACTTTTAAGTTCTATATTTTATCTCAATAGCCTAGAGTTTTGGAAAAAAAATAATATGAACCCATTAACCCTTTTAGGATTGGGGTCACATATGACCCCAAGCTAATGAAATACAATTTATTCAAAAAATTCAAATATTTTGCAAATACTGTTGAATTGCGTTACTTAAAATATTATAACCAAATATGTATATCCTCCGTTTCTAAAATTTGGGAGAAATACGAGAACGCTAACCCATTACTTACCGAGGCCAGCTTTTGTTTTTAAGATATTTCTAAATAAAGATTACCGAAAACGATTTTTTCTATTAAAGTCGATGAAACCACTTTCTAGAATGCAGTAAATAGAATTCGGTTATTTTTTTTATTTAACCCTTCAGTGCTCCTGGAATCATAATTATCCATTGTAATTATCATAATTATATATTATTTTTAAAAACTATTTATATCTAAATTTTTCGAAATGAAATAGGATAATTTTTGAGCTATAACTCAACATTGTAATTAAACTTCACTTTGTGCAGGATGGATGTTGTTTTTAGTATGATTCTACTATCTGGAGTAATTTTTCTTATATGTAAATATTTTTCAAAATGAAAACATGTAATTTCATATGTATGGTTGTGTATTATGCAAATGTTTTTTTTTTATTCTTACTACAAACTAAAGAATTTTATACAAATCTCTTCATTTGTGGTCAATGACACATGCAAGTCGCACTTGTTTCAAATCCCACAGAAGTCTTTTTTTCTTCCATTTAATTATTTTTTATTTTCATAGAATTGAAAGGTCAATATATACATCGAAATAAGGTAGTGGACCCAGCTTTTATTCAGTTTATGTAAAACTATACATGACATATGCCTATTTACGAGATAATTTCATATTAAAAAAACTCTATTATAAAAATGCTAAATTTTAAATAGCTTCATAATGGGATAATGGCATTCAAATTAAAAATATCAAATAAAAGGCACTCAAGTAAGCTTTTAAATGATATATATATATATTGCTGAAATCCGATGGATGCTAGATTATTTTCAAGATCAAAAATTTCATAAGCTATAAACAAAATTTACAAATAAATTTTATTATTTCTAGCATTTATATGTGGAATATGCAACATATTTGAGGAAAAAAAAATTAACATCACATAATTTTAAATTACTTCGCCAATATTTTTTCACAAATTTCGTAAATATAGCATTTTCTTTAAAAACTTTATCAACAATCGTACAGTTTTTACTCCAAATAGCAGAATCATACAAAAAACAACATCCTTCCTATACAAAGTCAAGTTTAATTTAATAAAGTAGAGTTATAGCTGAAAAATGTTCTTATTATACCCTATACCACTATGTGGTTTGGGTATAATGACTTTGTGCTGCTGTTTGTAACAACCAAAAATATTTGACCTAGACCCATCTTCAATTATACCGATCGAATCAGAATCACTTTCTGAGTTGATTTAACAATGTCCGTCCGTCCGTCCGTCCGTCCGTCTGTGTGTCCATGTAAAGCTTGTAATCAAACTGCAGGTCGCAAATATGAATGTATTTTGATGAAATTTGGTATATAAGCTTTTATCGGTCATGGGATGAACGCTATTGAAATTGGTGATAATCGGTCCATGTTGAGACCAAGCCCCCATACAAATTACCCATATTAAATCGACATAAATTGCCCTAAGATCCAAATTGTCATATAGATCTTACTCAAATTGGGTTTGTATGCATTCATTACATCCACTAATGAGTAGTCCAAAAATTATCCCTTTGACCCCATATAGAGCTGCTTCCCGATCTTCACTTAAATCTATTAAAAAACAAAAATATTGCACTGATTCTTCTCAAATTTTGTTTGTATATATTTTTGCAAAATACAAGAGACTTTACCAAACATGATCAGGATCGGTCCATTTTTGGACCTAGTCCCTATATAGATATAGCATCCGATATGAACTTTTTCATATCTGCAGCCAAAAAAATTAATAAAAATCCCACTCAAATTTGGTTTTTGCTTTTTTTCTATATCCAGTTAGTTGGGCCTAAGAGATAGGGTTTCTAAACGCATGGTATAGGGTATCGTATAGTCGGTCTAGACCGACTATAATTTTCTTACTTGTTTTATTTGAAAACATAAAGATAATTTTTAAAAATAATATAATTTTATAATAAAATCGGTTAAAAGTTGTTTAATTTTATATTCGCGAGCAATAAGCCCACAATTGTACCAGAGATATATCACAATGTATAATTATGATTCCACCAACACTGAAGGGTCAAATAAAAAAAAAACTGAATAACATTTCTTACATTATACATCGTCGAGTTTAATAGAAAAACTCGTTTTCGGTAATCTTTACTTAGAAATATCTTAAAAACAAAAGCTGGCCTTGGCAAATAATGGATTAACGTTCTCGGAGTCATCCCAAATTTTAATGCTTTTAAAAATTCAACAGTATTTGCAAAATATTTGAATTTTTTGAATAAATTGTCTTTTATTTGCTTGGGGTCATATGTAACCCCAATTCCAAAAGGGTTAATGGAGTCATATCATTTTTTCTGAAACCCTAGGCTATTAAGATAAAATATAGCATTTGAAAGTAGAGAACTTATTATTTTTCGATACAAAGAATTTAAAAAGATTACATATACAAAATATTTCACAAAAATCCCATTTTTCTCGAAATCCGCAAAAATTAAATCCTTATCAAAAAAATTCTGGTATAGGGATTTACCTAAAAATTCACACTGTTAATCTCTTGCATGCATGTAATAGAACCTTATAGTGCAGGATCCATTTTTTTAAATTTTGTTAAACAAAATTTTTTAAAACTTGAGAAAAGAGTTTTAAAAATTTTATCAAAAAAGTTTCCCATTTTCGGTCTCAATGCGCAATAGGTTAACAACGTGGTTAAAAAACAATACTTCAAATCTGATTACTTATAAGTATAGGGACAAAAAATATTATAGCTTTGATCAATTTCTCAAAGTTGTTTTTTTTTTTTTGGCACAATAGTGGTCTGGGGCATTTGCTATTTCTTGGCGAATTTTTATTTGTTTTTGAAATTTTATAGCTTTTTGAAAAAATAATTTAATCCTGATCCCAATTCGTATAACATCTTGTCAGAAAAATTTTCGAAATTTTCGTAAAATCTCAAAAACAGTCATATTTTCCCCATATAAACCCACTTCAAATTTTCAATAGATTTTCGGCGCGACTTTTATATTTCCGATTGTCCCCAAACTTCACATTTAATAGTTTTATATAAAAAGGTAACAAATTAGACCCCGCATATCCCCAAAATCGCATTTTCATTTTTAAGGACCATTCCAGTGTCCCCACGATGTTTCGTATCGAAACTCACTTCCTTTCTTCAGCCCAACTTTGCCTTCTTATCCAATTTAATATGCTAACTAAGTGAGACTTAAAATGTTTGTGCCGTATATCCCAATATAGTTGAATGACACATTTAGTGGTTGGCCGGTTAGTTCTATTTATGTTTGGTTGCGTGTATATATTGTTGTTAAGCTGTTTGCGATGTGTGGTTGAGCGTATGTGTTCACTATAGTTAACGATGTCCAAGCTGTACGATTGATTTCTTTGATATTAAGTTGCGTATATATGTATATTTATTATAAGGCTGTGACAAGTTTTTATTCAATGATGTTCAGTGGTGGCACTGTTGTTGTCCGTATAATGAAATAATTTTGATAAAAATTTTGTTCTTAAAAATTTTCCAACAAGTTCAGTTTTTCGTAACATTTTTCCAATTCGTTTTCTTTCATACACTACCCGCACAACGAAATAATTTTGAAAAAATGGTTTTTCTTAATATTTCATTTATTTTTTTAATTATTTTTATGTTATTTTTTGTCCATTTAAATTGAATTTATTTAAAAATAAAATATTTAAAAAATTAAATATTTTGTTTTCTTTATATTTAAATTTTTCTTCTTCTTCATATTTCTATTTGTAGTATGGTTGACAAATTTCATTTAAAATACGAAATTTGGGAAATAAATTTGAATTGATAAAAATGTTGAAAAATTTAACATTTTGATTTCTTGCAAGTTTTTGCTCTCTACCAATGTGTATTTATATATGTATGTATGTGTGTTTTGTGCTTGCTTCGTAAAAATGTGTGTGTGTGTATATATTATGTTTCTTACTGGACACCATTTTGGGAGCATACAAGAGAGAAGGTGCATATTGTTAATATCGTACTTATTGCTAATATTGTACGATATTAAAATTTTAGTAAAATTAAATTTTTCAACAACATTCTGCATTGACCGGATCTATGGAACACCGTTTATCAAAATTTTTTTGTTGCTGAACTATCAAATTTTTTATACACGCTTGTTGTCCTCTCTGGCTAAGCAGTTCCATTTTCAGTTTGCACATCCTCATTGTATATGGTCTCTGCTAAAATATTTTAAAACGCTTATGGTAACCATAATGTATTTTTAATACAAATATTTACTTTCAATAATCAAAATGACTTAATAATTTGTTTGCAAAACTAAACATTAAAATGCAAAATTTTTTTTATGTTTTCAAAGAATCTTAACCGTACTGCATACTTGAAAAAAATTTAATGAATCAACGAATAATGTACCGCTATTTCTTCACACAAAAAATTATATCGTATGAATAAATTAACTGTATGTGCATAGGTGTACTTCGCTATACCAGAACTGGTGCAACTCCTTGTAGAAATTATATTTGCTAATGCCTGCAAGAATAATCTGTTTCAAAAACTCCATTGCTTCATTTTCATTCATTTTTAGCAGTGTATGGTTTTCTTGGGCAATTCGATTATTACACCCGTTCTCATGGAATACGTACCCGATGGTATTTGGACAAACCTGTTTGGTTGTTAAATGTTCTATTAAGATTTTCTCTTAATTGTTTTGTAAAAATTTTTAGACTTCTGCATTTCTGTAATTAGAGATCGTTAAGTGCTGAGGGCATCCTGAACTTCCATAGTTATAAATCTGTTTTGTTTTATTATATTTGTTGGTAACTCCAAAGAATCAACTATGAAAAATGTACTAAAATCATAACTGTCTTTGATCTTGTGTTTTTCTATGTCATTATTTGCCGATAATACTTTCCATACATTTACTGTTACAAGTCAGTCATCTTTTGTTTTGGTAACAAGTATACACGCGGTAATTATCTTATAATCAATCGTTTTACTAATTATTGTTATTTTATTTGTTTTTAATTATTTTAAATAAAAGTTAATGTTGGACTTATAATAGTAACCACTACTATCTATGGCCCTTCAATTACATAACAGTGGCAACGAGATCATAACAATTATTGTCGACAATTTTTTTAATTGTGGAATAGGGACGTTGGACTCTTTCCCAACTTTCCAACCTCCCAACAAACAAAATACTTATATAAATATTTTTCCTAAATTAATATTGTATAACTCTTTAAATGGCCATAATGATAAGAAACATAAGAGCATAAAAACATTTGTTGAGAATTTTTTTAATAGGTATTTTTCTCTAGTTTCCCAGCTTTACAATCAGCAAAATACTTATGTAAATATTTTTCCTAAATTTATTTTGTATAAATTTTTAAATGGCCATAGTGATAAGAAACACAGTCCATATTTAAATTTTAAAAATACGTTCTATTTCATTTAAAACCAACAAAACCCAAATAAAGAAACATTAACAGCTACAACATGAAACTGTCATTTTATATGTACGAGCATACGCAGACAATGAGAAATTGTGGTATTTTTTTCAGTCTGCTACACAATCTAGCAAAAATGAGCTTTTATGGGTGTTACGTGCTAATCGTTGCTTGTTTGTTGTTTATATTTTGATGTAAAAACTGATTGTACGATTGTAACGTTTAATGCTTAAACTAAGATAATATTCTCTTTTTGGAATATAAAAAAAAAAAAAAATATGAAAACCAAAAGGTATACGAACTACAAAAATTCGTAGTTTTTTTTTTAGCTGGCTTTTAGTTGACATTTTTGTTGTCATTGTGTTGACATCAGTGATGCATGTGCGGACAAGTGCCTAATGACAAATAATCTCAACATTGTCTCAGTTGTATGTATATAATGCCGGCAATATTAGGTGGAAAATATATATGGGGGATTTCATGTCAAGTGCACCAACTTTTGAAACCGATGTCTTCCGCACCAAGGTTAGTCCTATTCGGTAGTAGTTCAGACACAATTTTTCAACAAGATCGGTCCAGATCTCTCTGAGTTAGAGGGGATCAAAATTTGACATTTTGGCCAAACAGGTGTTTCTTCTTATCCATGTAACTTATTACCTATTGTTCCTAGAAAATTTTCTCCTAAAGGGTTTAGATAGCTATTTATTCAATATTTCGGAAAAAATACTTAAAAAAAAAAAAATTTTTTAGACTTTTTTTTTTGCTAAATTAAAGCATTTTTTTGCCTTTTTTTTCAAAAAGGGCATTTTTTTTTCTCATAAGAAAGCTTAGGATTTTTCCTTTAAGAGCTTTTTGGTCGCTTAGTGGGATGGGAGTGGGATATCTATCAAAATAAATGTTTTGTAACTCAAGACAACGGTTTTTCAATTTTTCACAAATGCACTATTTTGAATTTTTTCCTATTTGTGTTTAAAACTTTACAAATAAAACTTATACTGAGAAACTAGACAAATTAACCTTTCCGAAGGTATATAACATACCTAACTAAAATTTTATACCCTCGATGCTGTAATACCCAGAATATGTTAACCTCAAGAAAAAATCGCTTTTTTTCTATAGAAATGTTGAAAAATTATTATTTTTATTTATTTTTAATAATAATTAAATTAATGTATAATAATAATAATATTAAAAACAAAAAGATAAATAATTTATTAAAATTTAATCTTAATTGCATTAGATCCATTTATATCATAACTATTTTTATACTTAATTTATTGTAGCTGATGAAGTATTTAAGTCTTGTAAATTTGTAAATACCCAGTCTTTCATCCAGCTTTTTTGTCGCCTTTATTTACTGCGTTTTTTTGTCAATCCTTTCTTGGCGTTACTAGGTTCAGCTGTTGATTTCGCTGCTGGTTTATTTGTTGTCTTTGGAAAGAAATCGCATTGAATAGAGGCAGAAAACTTTTTCAACTTGAGTCTTCCATCGACAAGCGGTATAAAAGCATGGTATTCAGCGGTGCCATTGATTGTTACCGCAGCATCGAATCTGCTCTTCAGTGTTTTCAACGTTTCCTGATGATCCTCCTTGCTAATATAAACTATTTTAGTTTCTTTACAATAAATCTTTGCCCAATGGAATAAAGCAGTCGCATCTAAGATGCGATCTTGATGAGAGCACTATAGGCTATACTTTGCTGCATTTATTTTTAAGGTTTGCTTCAATACCATCACATGCTCCTTTACCATGAGCAGTAGGATGAAAATGCCACTCAGCTGGCATTCCAAAATCTTTTTCATGGGCCATAAGATTTGCCAAGCTACTTTTGTTTTTAAAATGTTTTCGAGCTCCGTCCGAAACGTAGTATACCTTCCTTACTGTAAATTTAGATTTTAGAAATTTTAGTATTCTCTTCTGGTACTCATAAACTGCAACGGTATCATGTTTTAAATCGTCGGATATGATTGCCATACTTTTGTGTTCCAGTTTTTCATTTTTCATGTAGTAAATAACTACTGTGCGTAGAGTTGCTTGGTTGTTATTGAAGTGGAATGCTTGTATGGCATCCTGAAAAACATATTTATAGTTTTCATATTTATAGAATTCACCAGACTTCAAATGTATCTTCAAATCCTTGAAGAATGACCATTGCTCTTTGACTAAAAAGTCATGGTTTCTCAAGTTTAGCAATTCTTTACACATTTCTTCCACAAAATCATCCACATTTAAAATGATTGTTTTCAATTTGCATCTGTCAGTCTGAATCCAAGAATCAAATTAGACCTCCTCTATATATTCTCGATCTAAAAAGTTGATTAAATTTTCTTTGATTAATGTGGTTTTCGGGCAATTGGTGCATTCACCTAAGTGGCAAGAAGTTGTTTCATTAGGACACATAGTCAATTTAAGGCAATTGCGGTAATCGTGTAAATCTTCTGCCGAATCATCTATTAAATACTTTAAGTAGATTTCGTTCAACATCAGTTTAAGATTTTCATGGTAAATGCATACGCATACTGTATGAGTTCCGCTGCTTTCTGCCAAAACGCAATGTTTTGGCCTCATTTGGGTTAATTTCGTGAAGCCAATTCTAACATCCTCGTGTTCAGATTGAAATGTGCAAATAACTCTATCACGTTACAGATAACCATTCTCTTCTGTTATGTTATGAAGGTATGTTACATACCTTCGGAAATGTTAATTTGTCTAGTTTCTCAGTATAAGTTTTATTTGTAAGGTTTTTCACAAAAATAGGAAAAAGTTCAAAATAGTGCATTTGTGAAAAATTGAAAAACCGTTGTCTTGAGTTACAAAACATTTATTTTTATAGATATCCCACTCCCATCCCACTAAGCGACCAAAAAGCTCTTAAAGGAAAAATCCTAAGCTTTCTTATGAAAAAAAAAAATGCCCTTTTTGAAAAAATGCTTTAATTTAGCAAAAAAAAAAGTCTACAAATTTTTTTTTTTTTTTAAGTATTTTTTTCCGAAATATTGAATAAATAGCTATCTAAACTCTTTAGGAGAAAATTTTCTAAGAACAATAGGTAATAAGTTACAAGGATGAGAAGAAACACCTGTTTGGCCAAAATGTCAAATTTTGATCCCCTCTAACTCAGAGAGATCTGGATCGATCTTATTGAAAAATTGTGTCTAAACTACTATCCAATAGGACTAACCTTGGTGCAAATTTCATCCCGATCGGAAGATATCGGTTTCAAAAGTTGGTGCACTTGACATGAAATCCCCCATATTTAAAAAAATTAATTTAAATTGCAGACAAAACGTAAGGTATGAGCGATATTTACACATTTTACAATACTCATACGTCTGCTATTTCATTTTCTGAGTAATTTTATATTCTTATGCAGTAAACAAAAATTTTAATTACTGAACTTCAATCCAAACCAAACCATACGGTCTGGTATGACTTTTTTTGATTAATTTTATATTCTTATGAATTAAACGAAAATATTAATTACTGAACTTCAATTCAAACAAAAAATTTATTTAAAATTAAATTAAATATTTTATTATTTAAATGTCTGAAATAAATTCATTTCACTTGGACTATAATGGCAAATAATGAATAAGCTGCCCTGCATGTTGTAAACACTGTATTCAAGAGTATGGGTATCATACCGCCAGCAAAGGCCACAGGGGACATCAACGATCTCTCCGTAAATAACAGCATGTGTTTTTTTAATCTTGCAATCTGCTTAGTCCGCTGATCGATGTGGTTGATCGAATTGATATTGAGATTCCCTGCCATAACAACATTGGCACTCCAAGAAATGCAAAAACTAATAAACGATTTACATTGGGTTGAGATGTAAAAGAGCAGAGCAGCCATGCTCATGCAAATATTTGTGGCCGTAAGACAGAATTGTATGAGCAGACAGAATTGTATGGGCAATGAGATATTTTGAATGGTCGTATATAATTTAAAACTAAAAATTCAACAGAAAATGTTAAAACAAGTAAGAAAATTATACAGTGCGTTCATAAATGACAGCATATTACCTAAAACCCCCATTAATTAGAAATACCGTTATTAAAATCGCTTACATCCCAATACTTAGCATATTAAAGCGTTCAAATAGTATAGCAAAAATGCAACGAAGTCTTTGTTTAACAAAAATAATTAATTATTTCCTTTACTTATTTAATAAAAATAAGAAAAATAAAAAATCATGTGAGTCCGATCACAAGGGAGATGTGTAAACATCTAATAATTAAAGAAAACATCAACATCATATTTTCCAGTGCATAAAAAATAAGTCAATTATGCTGTTTTTTGAAATTCAATTGATGTTTTCTGAAATGCAATTGATGTTTTCTCAAATTCAATTGATGTTTTCTGAAATACAATTAATGTTCTCAGCAACTCAAATAATGCTTTTGAAATTCAATTGATATTTTCTGAAATTCTATTTATGTTTTCTGAAATTCAAATGATGTTTTCTGAAATACATTTGACGTTTTCTGAAATACAATTGATGTTTTCTGCAATTCCATTGATGTTTTCTGAAATTCTATTTATGTTTTCTGAAATTCAAATGATTTTTTCTGAAATTATATTGATGGTTTCTGAAATACAATTGATGTTTTCTGAAATTCTATTGATGCTTTCTGAAATTCAATTGATGTTTTCTGAAACTCGAATGATGTTTTCTGAAATTATATTGATGTTTTCTGAAATTCTATTGATGTTTTCTGAAATTCAAATGATGTTTTCTGAAATTCGAATGATGTTTTCTGAAATTATATTGATGTTTTCTGAAATTCTATTTTTGTTTTCTGAAATTCAATTGATGTTTTCTGAAATACAATTGATGTTTTCTGACATACAATTGATGTTTTCTGAAACTCTATTGATGTTCTCTGAAATTCTGTTTATGTTTTCTGAAATTCAAATGATGTTTTCTGAAACCCGAATGATGTTTTCTGAAATAATATTGATGTTTTCTGAAATTCTATTTATGTTTTCTGAAATTAAAATGATGATTTCTGAAACTCGAATGATGTTTTCTGAAATAATATTGATGTTTTCTGAAATTCTATTGATGTTTTCTGAAATTAAAATGATGATTTCTGAAACTCGAATGATGTTTTCTGAAATAATATTGCTGTTTTCTGAAATTCTATTGGTGTTTTCTGAAATTCAATTGATGTTTTCTGAAAATCGAATGATGTTTTCTGAAATTATATTGATGTTTTCTGAAATTCTATTTTTGTTTTCTGAAATTCAAATGATATTTTCTGAAACTCGAATGATGTTTTCTGAAATTCTATTTAAGTTTTCTGAAATTCAAATGATGTTTTCTGAAATTATTTTGATGGTTTCTGAAATACAATTGATGTTTTCTGAAGTTCTATTTATGTTTTCTGAAATACAATTGATGTTTTCTGAAATTATATTGATGGTTTCTGAAATACAATTGATGTTTTCTGAAATTCTATTTATGTTTTCTGAAATTCAATTGATGTTTTCTGAAATTTTATTGATGTTTTTTGAAATACAGTTTATGTTTTCTGAAATTCTATTGATGTTTTCTGAAATACAATTGATGTTTTCTGAAATTATATTGATGTTTTCTGAAATTCTATTTATGTTTTCTGAAATTCGAATGATGTTTTCTGAAATTATATTGATGGTTTCTGAAAAACAATTGATGTTTTCTGAAATTCTATTGGTGCTTTCTGAAATTCAATTGATGTTTTCTGAAACTCGAATGATGGTTTCTGAAATTATATTGATGTTTTCTGAAATTCTATTTTTGTTTTCTGAAATTCAAATGATGTTTTCTGAAATTATATTGATGGTTTCTGAAATACAATTGATGTTTTTTGAAAGACAATTGGAAAATGTTTAAAAAAGAACATATCATAATTTTTTCACCAATACAATCATAAGTCACACAGCGTTATCTGCTTCAGCTCACACCGATATGAGTTACGCTGTTTTTGTGATTGTATTGTGAAATAGAAATTTACCCCCCTGCGCGTATAGATGTTTACACATCAATAATAAAATATTCATAACATTACAATTTATTCCATTATATTAAACAAATAAATAAATAAATATTATTAATCAAATGATGTTTTGTGAAATTCTGTTGATGTTTTCTGGAACACAATTGATGTTTTCTGAAATTCAATTGATGTTTTCTGAAGTACAATATAGTTTTCTGAAATTCTATAGACGTTTTCGGAAATACTGTTTATGTTTTCTGAAATTCTATTGATGTTTTCTGAAATTCTATTGACATTTTTTGAAATACTGTTAATGTTTTCTGAAGTAAATTGATGTTTTATGAAATTCTATTAATGTTGTCGAAATTCAAATGATGTTTTCTGAAATTCTGTAGATGTTTTCTGAAATTTTATTGATGTTTTCTGAAATTTAGTTGATGTTTTCTGAAGTACAATTTAAGTTTTCTGAAATTCTTTTGATGTTTTTTGAAATACAATTGATGTTTCTGAAATGCTATTGATGTTTTCTGAAATTTTATTGATGTGTTCTGGAAAACATTTTTTTTTTCTGAAATTCTATTGATGTTTTCTGAAATACAATTAATGTTTTCTGAAATTCTATTGATGTTTTCTGAAACTTGAATGATGTTTTCTGAAATTCTATTGATGTTTTCTGAAATTCAAAAGATGTTTTCTGAAATTATATAGATGATTACTGAAATAGAATTGATGCTTTCTGAAATACAATTGATGTTTTCTGAAAGACAATTGAAAAATGTTTAGTTGTTTTGTAAGGTTTTGAGTTATTTTCTTAATGAGACTTTTTTATGCGTTCCCAATTCACCGCATTAAACAAATAATTTTTAGTTGCGTCGCGAAAACTATTTTTTATAACTACTCGTGAAGTATTTTTTACGATTTTTTTGTATGAGTTTTTTTAATGCGGTCCCTAACCCTCGCACAAAACAGGTTTGAGTGTATTTTTTTATGCTACGATTTTCCTACGCTTTTCCTTACTTGGATGACGGTATTATATATTGCATTTTATATTAAGATGTCGTCATGTGTTAAATTGATTTATGATGTACAATGGAACTTAAAGCTATTATTAACTAATTAAATTTTATTAAAATTTCAACTAACAAAATTTATTTATCCTAGTTATTGGAAAATATTCCAAATTTATATCAATTTAATGCTTAGTAAGAATCAATTTAATGCTTAATAGTAATAATTACTAGAAATGTTTATTAATGAAAGTTGTTAACATATAATTGTTTATATGGTCTGAGGCGTTGCCAACTAACTATATTGAAAAAGGTACGAACAAAAACAACCATGTCAGTTAACACTGCTTTTGCATTATCTTTACTTGCATTCTATTATTACATCGTCATTCGTACGTAATAAAGACAGAAAAAAAGATTTCTTTAGAACTCAAATAAAACTTAAGAAAATACAGAAATATTTTGGTGGAATTCTACAAATCGTTGTGGTTTGTGAATAAAAACTTAATTATAGTTTATTGAGGAATAAAGTATTTATAAAAATACACATCAAAAATTCCACAAAATGCAGTCGGCTAGTAAAATAAATAATGTGTACACTATTTGACAAATAGTTGGTCAGGTAGTGTTCAAGAAAATGATTAAAAAGAAAAAATGGTATCAAATATTTGGACTATGGAGCTAATTTGAAAATTAAAAAAAGTGTTAAAAACACGAGTTACTTAGGTTTGTCTCTCCTACCACAATTCCAATTTCGAATGCATTGGGTAATTGCCCATGAACAGTTTCTCTTGAAAATATTTTTTCACCAATACAATCATAAGTCACACAGCTTTATCTCCTTCAGCTCACACCGATATAAGTTACGCTGTTTTTGTGATTGTATTGTGAAATAGAAATTTACCCCCCTGCGCGTATAGATGTTTACACATCAATAAAAATAACATCATATTAATAATTTAAACCACCACCTTTTGCTTTAATGCAATCAAATATTCTATTTTCATAGAATTTATTAACTTATTCAAAAGACCTTGATTAAGTGCTTCCCCTTCATTGAAAATTGAAATTTTTAGTTCAATTACATTCATGTATTGACAATTGTCAGCAAAAATTCGCCTGACGAGAATTCCCCATATGTTTGCAATGGGGTTCATATCAGGAGAGCAAGCACGCCATTCCAAAACATCGACATTATTCGAGCTTAACCATTCTTTGTTGAATTTGCTGGCATGACTGGCTACATTGTCGTGCTGAAGAATATATTTTTGTTCTGTATTGGCAAGTAGAAATTGCAATAAACTGCATTGAAGCAATTCACAATATTTTTCGCTGTTCATTTTAGTAAGCACGATTTGCAACTCCAGACAACAATCTTCAGTAAACGCACCCCATATGATAACAGAACTGCCACCAAAGTTTCTTCTAGAGAAACATTGGGGTTCTTGTCGTGAGTCAGGCCAGTAAATAAAACTCCCATTAGGACTATCCAAATTAATTTTTTTTTCATCTGAAAAAATTATCTTTTAAAAGAAAACAAATTAATGTATTATTTTCTAACATAACATTAAGCAACTTACATTTGACCACTTTGTACCCATATTATTTTTGCAAAACTCCAAACATGCATTAATATGACTTTTCGAAAGACGAGGAATTTTCTTCATTCCTTGTCTTCGAATATGTTTGGAAGATTTAAGAACATTCCAAATGGTAGTTTTGCACACGTTGTTGAAAACGCATCCAGCAAGTTGGGTACAGCTTTTTGTGCTGTTGCTTGCTGCGTTCATTCAACTAATTTTTTCTACCACCGCTTTTATTTTTGCCATAATTTTCAATATTTTTCAAATAATTATAAATAGCCTTTCGACTTCTGCCGATTTCAATTGCAATTTCTGTTTCTGATGCACCATTTTCGAACAAAATTAAAATTTGACCTTTTTCAAGGTCACTTAAGAATTTTCCTCGTGGTACTTGCTTATTACTAATGTTTTTAATAAAATTTAATAGAATATGTTGTATTAAAATGGTACTTTTTGTCAAACAAAGACTTTGTTGCATTTGTGCTGTACTATTTGAACGCTTTAGTATGGTAACTATTGGGATGAGAGAGATTTTAATAACGGTATTTCTAATTAATGGAAGATTTGTGTAATATAAGTTTAGTTTTTGGAAAGAGAACATATTAGTACACGTTCCACAAAGAGCTGATAATTATAGCATGCATAGTTAAAATGTTATATATCATTGATTCACAGATTACCAAATTTGCTATCATTTATGAACGCACTGTAGTCTGTCTATACCGATTATATGATACTTATGCCATAGGTTTAGAGACCCTATCTCTCCGTCAGGCCCAAGTAATTGTATATAGAAAATAAGCAGTGGCATTGTTTTTAATTTTTTTTGCCTTTGAATATGTATGGTATATTTAGGACTAGGTCAAAAATATATAAATAACAAATTTGAAAAAAATATGTGCAATATTTCTGTTTTTGCATTGATTTATATGGGGGCTATGACTTAGAATTACCCTATAGGGTTTAGTTTGCACTATTGATTAACGGGAGTAATAAATATGCGCAAACGAAATTTGATGAGATCTATATGATAGTTTGTATCTTATGGCAATTTAAGGCGATTTCATAGGAGTTATTTGTATGAGGATTAAGTCTGAAAATATACTGATTTCTACCATTTTCAATGGCGTTCATGATCACAAGGTTTCCATAGAACACAGACAGGCGGACGGATGGATATCGCCAAATCTACTCAGAATGTGATTCTGAGTCGATCGGTATAATAAAAGATGGGTCTAGGTCAAATATTTTTTCAAGTCATAGATGTAACTAACCACAATTGATGACCAAGTTTATACACTTAGGTTTTGGGAATTTTATAAAATTTAGACTAACCATAGCAATTTATAAGTTCACAGAAATACTGCAGAAGCACTGGAGTAGTATGATCAGTATCAATGCTTACCCTGATATAAGGGCGCTCGGAGGATAACCCGACCTGACCTATAGACGACTGCAGTAGTTCGGTCTTATTAAATATATGTTTTAAGTTTCAAGGCGCTACGTTCTTAAGTATTTCTTTTTTGGGGGTATCAAAGGGAAACGATATCAATGATTTTGCAAATATGGATAAAATTAATCACCGTTATGAAATTAAATTATTTCATGTGAAAGGCCGAGTCCAAACAATATTAAAGCCAAAATAGGTTGTACTCTAGTCAGCGACAGAGTAGTGATCGATCAATTGAGGTGGCCACGCTAGAATTGGTATCGGATGATCATCGGCTTATGGTGCGTGAGCTAGCTGAAATGATAGGCACTTTCAAATATGCTGCACATCGATATTGACCATTAGTTTGGAAATGAGAAAGCTGCGTGCAAGCTAGCTGCCTCGTTTGGTCACAGCAGATCGAAAACAGAGTCCTGAAGATGTTTAAATGAAGAGTTTGGCAATGTTTCACCGCAATTTGGTTGAGTTTTGGCATCGATTCTTAACCATGGATGACACTACTCAAACCCTGGACAGAGGAATAGTCAAAACAATTGACTGAAATGGAAGTATCATGTACAAAGAAGGCTAAGACAGTTGCATCTGCAGACTAGGTTATGGCGTCTCTTTTTTGGATGTGCGTGAGATAATTTTTTTTTTTGATTGTTTAAAAAAATATAAAGCAGGGA
The DNA here is from genome assembly GCA_963682025.1 of Cordilura impudica. NCBI lineage: Eukaryota > Metazoa > Arthropoda > Insecta > Diptera > Scathophagidae > Cordilura > Cordilura impudica. The sequence continues at coordinate 61,859,051 of OY821521.1, forward strand.
CGCAAAATACTGTGGCGAATATCAAAATATGGTGCTTTTATTATATTTGTATATGAGGGCGGGCACCACCCGCATATTTGAAGAGCATAATCTATTCTGGAGAGTATAATTAAACGTGTTATAAAGGGTCCGCCATCTAACGTTTTTTTTTCAACTAGTGCTTATTTCGTGAATGGTAACACTTAGCGTGCGTGAAGCGCCATCAACATCAATTCACCGTCGTTCTCAAGAATTGAACATTTCGGAGGCATCACTGAGACGAATTTTGCATAAAGACCTTGGTATGACGCCATACAAAGTCCAATTGGTTCAGGAGTTGAAGCCAACTGACCATCCAATGCGTTTTCGCTTCGCTAAGTGGGCCTGCGATCGACATACAGAAGATGTCGGTTTTGCCAAAAAAATCATCTTTTCAGATGAAGCTCATTTTGATCTTGGCGGGTATGTAAACAAGCAAAATTGTTGCATTTGGGGCACAGAAAACCCGCACGCATACATTGAAAAGCCGATGCACCCAAAAGAGTCACTGTTTGTTGCGGATTTTGGTCCAGAAGCATAATTGGGCCATTTTTCTTCGAAAATAAGCAAGGAGTGACGTTACAGTCAATGGCGATCGTTATCGGGCCATGTTGAATGAATTTTTGTTCACAAAAATTGAAGAGAAGGATATTGGCAACATTTGGTTTCAACAGGACGGCGCTACATGTCACACAGCCGAAGCTACACTCGATGTTTTGTGCCCTGTTTTTGAAGATCGCATTATCAGCCGCAGAGCTGATGTCGTTTGGCCACCGTTGGACTATTGTTGGTGGGGTGCCCTCAAAGATAAACGTTACATCAACAAGCCAAAGGACAATATTCGTGTAGCCATTGGTGAAACACAGCTGCACACAATCGATAATGTGCTTAAAAATTGGACCGCTCATGTAGGCTCCTGCATGGCCAGCCGAGGCAGCCATTTGAATGAAATTATTTTCCATTATTAACCGGAAGGATTGCACTTTCAAATAAAACAAGTAAGAAAATTATAGTCGGTCTAGCCCGACTATACGATACCCTATACCATGGTTAAGATACCCCATCTCTTCGGAACAACTAATTGGATATAGCAAATGAGCATAAACCAAATTTGAGTGGCATTTTTATTAACATATTTCGCTGCAGATATGAAAAAGTTCATATCGGATACTATACTTATATGGGGACTAGGTCGAAAAATGGACCGATCATGACCATATTTGGTAAAGTCACTTATACTTTGAAAAATATAAACAAACCAAATTTGAGAAAAATCTATGCAATATTTTTGTTTTTTAATACATTTAAGTGAAGATCGGGAAGCAGCTCTGTATGGGGCCTATGACTAAGAATTTTCATACAGGGAGTATTTTTGAACTACTGATTAATAGATGTAATAAACACATACAAACCCAATTTGACTGAGATCTATATGATAATTTGGAATTTTTGACAATTTATGTCGATTTCTGAACATGGACCGATTCTCACCAATTTCAATAGCGTTCATTCCATGGCCGATGGAAGCATATATACCAAATTTCATCAAAATATATTCATATTTGCGACCTGTAGTTTGATTACAAGCTTTACATGGACACACAGACGGACGGACGGACGGACGGACGGACGGACATTGCTATTTCGATTCAAAAAGTGATTCTGAGTCGATCGGTATAATTAAAGATGGGTCTAGGACGAATATTTTTGGTTGTTACAAACAGCAGCACAAGTCATTATACCCAAACCACCAGGCGCGGATCCAGGGGGGGGGAAAACGGGATATTTCCCCCCCCAACTCGGTTAAAAAAAAACAATCTAAGTGATTTACGTTTTGCAACTACTAAAAAAAATTCCTTAACATTTCAATAAATAATTTGTTGTTGTTATCCAAATATTTGTCTGCAAATATCTTACATATATGAAAATATAACATCAACTAGAGTGAATAAAATACCGTATAAATGTTAACTGCAAAAATCTGCCATCTATAAGTGATAGTAAGTATTAAGAATCAACATCCGGTTGGAGTTCATGCTTAATAACATTTACTATTTGAAAGTTATTTTGAATACAAATTCTAATTGGTTTCCAATTGTATAATTTTATAAAGTTAAAATATTTCGAAATTTGGAGATTTTTAATTGGCGACATTTTGTTCGAAATCTTTAAAGATTTAAACAGCTGTTCTAAATCTACACCTGTTGCAAAACAGTACAAGTGAAAGTTAAAATAATAAAAATTACATAATAATCAAATTTTAAGTGAATAATAAATACAAGTTTTTTAATATATAGTAACTTAAAGCGATGGTAAGCATTGAAACAATGAAATTTGAGTATATTTATATAGTTTTACCAAATAAAAGTGAATATTTATTAATTTCTAGAAGAAAATTATGTAAATTTTTTTCGAACATATATATGTATATAAACAATGATGCTGCATATTTCTTTCAAAAAATGCAAATCAACAATTCAAAAAGCGCTTATTGTCAAAGTTCTTTAGCGTTTGAATATTTTATTAACTAAAATCACTTAACAATTAATTAAAAATAACCCCAAATTTAACAACAGTAATTACTACGCTTCTAGTTTTTGTCTTAAATTAAATGACTTTTATTAATTATTTTTCAATTAATCTCTTTAATTTCATTACAATTTTATAAACATTTTGTTAATAATTAGGTTTAAATAATTTAATATAGAGTATAAAATTTTATACTCTCCAATAGTATACAGTGCACTTTTTTAACATTTTGTTTTTTATGCATATTTCTATTCATATATGTTAAAAAATTCATTAAAACTTTTTTTTAGTAATAATTTAAAACTTAAGGAAGAAAAACTAAGTTCATATAAATAGTTAAATACATTGAAGAAATAAATTAAATTGTCTAATTGACTTCTAGTTAAGAAAATTTTAGTTTTTATAATAAATTTTATTTGATAAAATTAATTTGTATTAAAATTTCGACTATTTTTATAAAAACTTAAACAAAACACCAGCGGGTTTAAACCGCTTAGTTAAGTTTTTAATCATTAGTTGAAAATTTTCAAATATTACTTTTTAATATTATTTTTTAATAGCAAAAACGTCAAAAACCTATATCAGCTTTTTTTGTTGTATCAGCTAAAAAGAAATGTGTTGTGAATAACGAAAACAATGAGGTTTTATCTGCAGATACACATAGTTCTGAAAACAACAACGTTTATTCTGGTGAGTTCAATAGGGTTAAGTCTCTGTAGAAAATAAATGTTTACAGCATTAATAGTCACTGGACAAGACAATTCTGAAAACATGATCCTTAAAAAAAATGTATTAAATTTTTGGCCTAAAAAAAAATCCTTGTTTTAGATCAACCTTCTACCTCTACAATCACTAATTCAACTCTAGTAGAAATAATCGATGATGATAATGTTATAACTACATCTGATTCTATATCCAGTCTTGGTTCAAATAAAACAAATGGTGAGAATTTACTAGAATAAAAGACTAAACTATAAATATTAAATTCTGTACTTTTCAGATAAACCAAAAGAATTTTTTTTAGACATTGGAAACTATTTAGGGAAAAAAATTGACGATGCTACAAAAAAAAAGTTATTAACGGAGCATTGGACTCCCTCCAAAGATTATAATTTTCCATATTCTGTGCGGCAAGTTTCAGGAAAAGAAATCAAAAATTTTTTAAGTGCTAAACATTTGGAAATGTATAGCGAATGGCTAGTGTTATCCGATGCTAAAAAAGGTCTTTTTTGTAAATACTGTTCGATTTTTGTTAATAGAAATGAGGGAGGGTATAAGAAAAATGTAGCGCTGAAGGCTTTAGTAACAACTCCTCTGATAAATTTTAAGAAACTGGTGGGAAAGGAAAGCGATTTAGAGAACCATTTTAAGTGCTTATACCACACGGATTCGGTTTCTTCGGGGAAAATGTTTTTAAAAACCCAAGAAAATTTCCATCTTGAGATAAATAATCAATTAAACTCAAACGCACTTAAACAAAAAGTTGAAAATCGGGAACGCCTGCTGTCCATAATAAAATCTATAGTTTTTCTTGGAAGGCACAATGTTCCTCTTCGTGGACATCGTGACGATGGTCCCATTTTATCATCTGAAAATACTAGCGCCCAAGGTATTTTTCGTAATCTTCTGCGATTTCGTATAGATGCTGGAGACAAAATATTAGAAAACCAGTTAAAAAAAAGTGCTGCAAATGCAACGTATACATCCAAAACAACTCAGAACAACATAATTGAATGTTGCTATAATCTAGTGCTGGAAAAAATTTTAAAAAATGTATATGAAGCCAAATATTTTTCAATAATTTTTGACGAAACAACCGATTTATCGGGAAAAAGTCAGATATCCATAGCTTTAAGATACTTCGATGTGACCGAAAATGCAGTTAAAGAAGATTTTATTGGTTTCGTAGACGCATTTAAAGAAGCTTCAAAAAACATTGGTGAAGACGTAGAGGTATCAATGGATGCAAAAACTTTGTCATCAATAATTGTCACAGCTTTAATGAATTTTGGGCTTGATTTAAAAGATTGTGTTGGAATAGGAACTGATGGCTGTCCACTGATGTTAGCAGAAAAGGGAGCTGTAAATAAAATAATTGAAACTGCGACAAATGCAAAACAAACACCCTGTTATTCCCACAAGCTCAACAATTCTATATCAAAAAGCAATAAGGTGCCATTAATTCAAAAAGTTACGAGTTACATCAAGGAAACCACAAAATTTTTTAAAAGCCACCATCCAAAACGTAATACCGTTTTAATAAAATTTTTGGGAACCAAACTGTCACCATTGTGTGAAACAAGATGGGTGGATCGCCATGATTCCGTTTTGGTTTTTACAGTTAGTATTGAAAAAATAATAGAGGCATTGGAAAAGATATCCGAGTGGAAAGATAGGGATACAGCGTCAAAAGCCTTGTTATTGAGAAATTCCCTGAGCACTTTTGAATTTGTATGCGGATTATGCATTTTAAGCGACATACTTACTATAACACAGCCTCTAAGTGTAATTTTGCAAAAGCAGGATATTGATCTACAAAAAGGATCCGATCTTATAACAACTTTAATAATGCGCCTTGAAACTAAAAGAAATGAAGCCGAAGAACAATTCAAAATAATTTTTGAAAAAGCAGAAGCTATTTGCGTTGGAATGGAAATTCCAATTGAGAAGTCGCGATATGAAAGAAATCATCCAATTAAAGATGTGCAAGAGTACTATCGCGTTGTGGGTTACATTCCCCTAATAGAAACTATTTTATCAGATTTAAAAACACGTTTTTCGAAAGACGTTCTTAATTTATTTAATATCACTAAACTACTACCCTATAATATAGTAAATATCTCATTTTCAGATATTAAACTTTTAATACCACAACTGGTAGATGATCTAATTATATTTCATAAAACAGATAAAAAACTTTTATTAGCAAAAGTTGAAGCTGAAATTCTTCACTGGCAACAAAAATGGAAAATTTCTAAAGATCTTGCAAATAATGTGTTAAATTGTTTAGAAAGCTGTGATAAAGACATTTATCCAAAGTTAAGGATAATATTCCAAATTTTTGCTTCGATGCCTGTCAGTAATGCTACTGCTGAAAGGTCTTTTTCCACTCTTCGTCGTATTAAAACATGGGTTAGGTCGACAATGACGGAGAACAGGCTAAATGGATTAGCTATGATGCATATCCATCAAAATATTGATATTAATCCAAACGATGTTTTAGACAAATTTGCCTCACAACGAAATCACAAATTATTTATTTGATGAAAATATATTTTTGGCAATATATGTATTTTTATTTTTTTACTATATATGTATTTTTAATTTTTATTGAAAGCCTAGCTTACTAATTTTATGTATGGATTTAATTTTTAGTTCTTGTTGAGTTTTTGTTTATTTATTTATTATTATTTTTTTTTTTTTCAATTTAAATAAATTGAAATTAATTGATTTATTCAATGTACAATTTTGTTTTGAACATAGTCATATTACGGAAAAATATGGAAAAATATTCCAAATCAGTTAAAAATATAAATTTAACAATCGGTTAATGGGTTTTGCAGCGCAAAGGGTTAAAGATTCGAAATGTTTAAAAATTTTAAATTTGTTTTTAAATAGTCATAATTATTGACGATTCTGAAATGAAATAGATCTGTCAATCGAATTTTTAGATATATCATGTCAACTTTTTGTGGATTTAGCACTTTTAACTTTACAGAATTTCAAAAAAAATCTTAAAATGCTTGGTTTAACACTGTCAAAAGTTGAATTAATTTATATAGTTTTGTTTTTTTATGTTATTTTTTATAATAAACTGTTAAAGCACATTTTAAAATTTTTTTGTTTCATTTAAAATTTTGTCTATAAAGCACAACCTCATTAAAAAATAATGAACTTATGTAAAACACCTAAACAAAAAATATGATTTTCAAATTAAAAAAAAAAAATAAAATCAAAAAAGTTCCCCCCCCAAAAGCTTGAGCTGGATCCGCGCCTGCAAACCACATAGTGGTATAGGGTATAAAAAGAAATTTGAGATAGTATTCAGTAGTTTTTTTTATAGCATTTTCAAAAAAAAAAGAGTTATTTGGCTGACCCTTTATTAACCACTGTCACTGTATCATGAAGTTTATTGATGTTATATATTTTATAATGTTAAATCTTGAATTTAGTTTTTCTGATCAGCTGTAAATAATGTTCTTTGAAAGCCAAATTGTTGTCAAAGATCACACCCAACATACGAGGATGATCTACTTGTTTTATTTTATATTTTTATACTCAACGTCGCATTATGGCTGTAATTTTGATTTCATTGGCCAAAAGTCAAATCTTTTTTGTCACCGAAAATTTTAGCGCCATTTTGTAGCTAATGTATTTGAATTAAGGTAACCAAAAGATCATGTTAAACTATTGATAATTGCTGACATGGCATGCTATCAAACTCAACTTTTTTTTTATAATTTCAGAAAAAGGTGATTTTGTTTTTTATGAAGAATAAATGGTTATTTCTCGCAAGGTATCATTGAGAATAACCTGCGACCCTCTTTTCAACATGGTTGGCAGGATTGTAGTATTCAGTTGCTATAAGTGGTCATAGCCCTAATATTTATTATTAATAATAGGAGTGTTCTGAAATATTTATAAAACTTCTGGGGAACAAAAGGGTAAAAGGAACGTATACCACCATGACTCGCCACGACCTGCCGTTAGAAGAATTTTTTCATTTCAATGAAATTACTCAAAAAAAATTTCATTTTACGGTAACTCTGACAGCCCTATAAGTACGCAATGGTGTGTTAAATTTAAGATTTAGGTATTTTGTAGCTTATTATCATTATTATTATGTTTTCCTTTTCATCAGTAATGATATCTGCTTACAAAATACACCACCGTTTTGTAAGTAAGAATGTTAATGGAAACATAAAGTTGATTCTTTTTTGAAAATGAATATGTGATGATTTTTTGGAAGATTCAGAGCCGTCGGCTAGCACAACGCAAACAAAGGATATTTGGAAAAATGAGACACCATTTTCTACGAAATACTGCAGGCCAATCAAATTTGAATTCAAAAAAGAAACTCATGATGCCGTTAACAAAGTAGTTACTGATATCAAGGCCCAAATTGGAACACTATAGCCAAAATTACAATTAGATGGGCACGAAATTGAAGTAAGCTACCAATTAATGCTGACAATGATAGATGGAAAAGTAGGCCAGACTTTGACTAACACGAGGGCTGCATCCAGCTGCATCATATGCCAAGCAATATCAAGCCAATTAAATCAAGTCTCGACAAAATCACATATGAATTTGGATTATTACCACTACATCCAAGAATACGACTTATGGAATACATACTAAAACTAAGTTATGGATTTCGATTCTTCAGGATCAATATGAAACAACGAAACCACAAGGAGTTTTAAAAAAGAAACACGTTCAAGCTGCATATAGCAATTTTGGATTAATTATAGATCAGTCAAACCAAGGGTCAGGCAATACATATAATGGCAATACCGGAAGATGGTTCTTTTCAAATCCAGAGACTGCATCTGAAATAACAGGAGTGAATTTGAAGCTAATTTTCAGATTTAAGATAATCCTAGAAGTACTTGCGTGCAATGAAGAAATCGACTAGAAAATTTAGAGATTGTGGTAAGGAAACTGCAAAAATTTATACAACCAAGTACCCCTGTAGAAATATGTATGCAATGCTTCACAAGATCTAGCAGAATTAGCTGAGGAAAAAAGAATAAGGACTACAAATTTTATGGAGAGCACAATACTAGAAAAATTTAACAAAATTTTACAAATTATCTATTTAATATAATTATTCGATCTCCACTATTCGAAATCATTGTAAACTGGAACATCGGGATCTCGATGAAGAAGTCAAAAAACTACTAAAGAACAAAAATAACACAGAACAGAATATGGAATATTTGCAATCAATATTCGAGTCATATAAATAATAATTATAATTGCCTTTCATTGTTATTTAAGTACGAAAAATATAATATTAATAAAAAAAAAAAATAATAAACAGAACCTCGAATTGTTACAAATGCTATTGCAGTTTTTATTTTTCAAATGCGTTCTTACCCACACATGTTTGAAAAGTTTTAATAAATAAGAAAGATTCAAAAAACCACATATTTTTCGTATCAAAATTTAAAAACAAATCATTGTCCTAATGTTCAGCAAATTTATTTTGCTAAAATTAACAAATTTGCCAGAAAAAAATAATAAATTTGTCTGTGGTAATAGCAAGACTTTGAGATGGTATTGCTAATGGTTTTTGAAGTGTAAATATTCTTTGAGTGTAAACAAATTTGCAAATTTGACAGCAAAGAATTTTTAATTTTTCAGTGGAACTAGCAAAATTTCTAGTTAATTTTACATTTTTTTTTATGTATACATTTTTTTTGAGCATAAACATTTAAAAAAATCCAATTATTACAAAAAAAATGTTTATAAAAAATATTATTAAAATCCAAATATGACATTTTTTAATAAAGAAAAAAACCCATATTTCACGCTAAAGGTTAAAAGAATCAATTCCTTAAAAAATACTAATCAATTTCAATGAAATTAAAACTGAGTCAAGTTCAACTAAATATATATCCATTAAAAAAAATTACTAAAATATTTTGATCGGTTCAGAAGTTACAGAATTTTGGCCTATGAAAGATGATTTTGAGCCACTGTGCCTCGAATATGGTGCAGTTGTATTTGTTGCATATATATAATAGACCTAAATTTTCTACGGATAGTTTAGCACCTAATATTTAAACCCAGTTATCAATGTCTCTAAGAATTGGCACGACAGCAACGATTTTGCATGCTTGTGGGTAAATGTTTGATGAAATAGTATTATTGTATAATATAACCAGGTGGTTTTTCATGGTTAGTGGTAGATTTTTATTCCATCGTCACCAGTGTTTTTTTACCTTTAACTGATTGCAGAGCGTCTGCAAGTTTTATCATGTAAATTAGCTTTTCTATTTTTTGTGCATATATTGCAATTTTGTTGATTATATATATGATTTGTGACACTAGAATTATTAAGTTGGAAATCGAGGAAAAATTTTTTTCCTCTGATAAATTTGACCAATTTTTAGCAAAGCAATTTAGCGGTATCTACCGGGAATGATAACATATTGTGTCCCGATTTTATGTACTTTATGGTACTAGAACTTTTACCACCAGTAATATGTTTGATATCATTCCATATACGTAGAGACGATGATGTAGGGTTTATATTAGACGCAAACATTTTTTACACAAATTGCTTTGCTTTCTTAAACGGCTCTACTAAACATCGTATTGTATTTTTATACCCTATACCACTATGTGGTTTGGGTATAATGACTTTGTGCTGCTGTTTGTAACAACCAAAAATATTTGACCTAGACCCATCTTTAATTATACCGATCGATTCAGAATCACTCTCTGAGTTGATTTAACAATGTCCGTCCGTCCGTCCGTCCGTCCGTCCGTCTGTGTGTCCATGTTAACCTTGTAATCAAACTGCAGGTCGCAAATATGAATATATTTTGATGAAATTTGGTATGTAAGCTTTTATCGGCCATGGGATGAACGCTATTGAAATTGGTGAGAATCGGTCCATGTTCAGACCTAGCCCCCATACAAATTACCCATATGAAATCGACATAAATTGCCATAAGATCCAAATTGTCATATGATCTTACTCAAATTGGGTTTGTATTCGTTCATTACATCCATTAATGAGTAGTCCAAAAATGATCCCTTTTGGCCCCATATAGAGCTGGTTCCCGGTCTTCACTTAAATCTATTAAAAAACAAAAATATTGCACTGATTCTCAAATTTTGTTTGTATATATTTTTGCAAAATAAAAGAGACTTTACCAAACATGATCAGGATCGGTCCATTTTTGGACCTAGTCCCCGTATAGATATATCATCCGATATGAATTTTTTCATATCTGCAGCCAAAAAAATTAATAAAAATCCCACTCAAATTTCGTTTTTGCTTATTTTCTATGTTCAGTTAGTTGGGCCTAAGAGATAGAGTTTTTAAACGCATGGTATAGGGTATCGTATAGTCGGTCTAGACCGACTATAATTTTCTTACTTGTTTTATATAGGATTATGTTTGTGTCGCCCTTCTTATTCTTTTGTAATTATGCCACAGATTTTGTTTTTAGTCTCTTAATGATTTTAGGTTAGATTTTTTTTTTTGTTTGAAGAATACTTACTTTTGCTACAGATCTCATAAAATCGTTGACCTTAGATTTCTTCTTATTGGGATTTTAGTTCGCGAGTACGTTTACAGGGGATATCCTAGATCAAAGCCAGCGGTTGTCCCCTCTAGTGTCCGAAATCAACCTAATCCACCCGGAAACTAATGTTTCGAAGTTCATAGATAATATAATAATAGCTTTGATTTGGATTTCGATATTTCGACGTGATAGAATATTAACAACCCCATTTATATATCTTCTATCTAAATGAATTTTATTGAAAAATTCACAATTTAATTAATCTTATTTAAATGTTCATAATTTTCTTTTATATGAAATTGAATGAAAAATAAAATTTCCTGTTTTTTTAACTATTTAACATGGAAATATCGCCCATGAAAAAATCGTAAAAAAAAAAATTAAAATGGCGCAATAAAAAATGGTTCGAAAGCCATGAAATGTCGCCCGAAAAAATATATGAACTTTTTCCCAAAAATATGCTAAATGGAAAAAAATTAAAAATGGCATAAAAATATAAAAAAGGACAAAAATAAATCAATATTGTCTATATGAAAATTCACTTAAAAGTCAATTCAAATTGTGTAAAATTAAATATTTTTTATAAAGAAATTTATTTTCCATTATGGAAAAATAACCCATAAAATTAAAAAGTCAATAATTTTGTTTATGTACTTATATAAACTAGCAGTTCAAATTCAAAAAAAAATTTTTTTTTATTAAAGTTTCTTCTTTCAATGTTTTTTTGATCTTTATTTATAGAAATTTTTGAATATTTAAATAAAATGCATTCAATTGTGAATTTGTAAATAAAATTCATTAAAATATTTGTTGAAAATAATGAAGATATATAATATATATGGGTTTGTATATATAAAATATATATGGGGGATTTCATGTCAAGTGCACCAACTTTTGAAACCGATGTCTTCCGATCGGGATGAAATTTGCAACAAGGTTAGTCCTATTGGATAGCAGCTAAGACACAATTTTTCAACAAGATCGGTCCAGATCTCTCTTAGTTAGAGGGCATCAAAATTTGACATTTTGGCCAAACAAGTGTTTCTTCTCAATCATGTAACTTATTACCTATTGTTCTCAGAAAATTTTCTCCCAAATAGTTTAGATAGCTATTTCTTCAATATTTCGGAAAAAAATACTTAAAAAAAAAAAAAATTTTGTAGACTTTTTTTTTGCTAAATTATAGCATTTTTTGCCTTTTTTTCAAAAAGGGCATTTTTTTTTTTTTTTTTTTTTTCATAAGAAAGCTTAGGATTTTTCCTTTAAGAGCTTTTTGGTCGCTTAGTGGGATGGGAGTGGGATATCTATCAAAATAAATGTTTTGTAACTCAAGACAACGGTTTTTCAATTTTTCACAAATGCACTATTTTGAATTTTTTCTTATTTGTGTGTAAAACCTTACAAAGAAAACTTATACTGAGAAACTAGACAAATTAAGCTTTCCGAAGGTATGTAACATACCTTCATAACATAACAGAAGAGAATGGTTATCTGTAACCTGATAGACTTATTTGCACATTTCAATCTGAACACGAGGATGTTAGAATTGGCTTCACGAAATTAACCCAAATGAGGCCAAAACATTGCGTTTTGGCAGAAAGCAGCGGAACTCATACAGTATGCGTTTGCATTTACCATGAAAATCTTAAACTGATGTTGAACGAAATCTACTTAAAGTATTTAATAGATGATTCGGCAGAAGATTTACACGATTAACGCGATTGCCTTAAATTGGCTATGTGTCCTAATGCAACAACTTCTTGCCACTTAATCAAAGAAAATTTAATCAACTCTTTAGATCGAGAATATATAGAGGAGGTCAAATTTGATTCTTGGATTCAGACTGACAGATGCACATTGAAAACAATCATTTTAAATGTGGATGATTTTGTGTAAGAAATGTGTACATGATTGCTAAACTTGAGAAACCATGACTTTTTAGTCAAAGAGCAATGGTCATTCTTCAAGGACTTGAAGATACATTTGAAGTCTGGTGAATTCGTTATTTCATATGATTTCGCAGAAAACTATAAATATGTTCTTCAGGATGCCATACAAGCATTCCACTTCCATAACGACCAAGCAACTATATTCACAGTAGTTATTTACAACATGAAAGATGAAAAACTGGAACACAAAAGTATGGCAATCATATCCGACGATTTAAAACATGATACCGTTGCAGTTTATGAGTACCAGAAGAGAATACTAAAATTTCTAAAATCTAAATTTACAGTAAAGAAGGTATACTACGTTTCGGACGGAGCTCGTCAACATTTTAAAAACAAAAGTAGCTTGGCAAATCTTATGGCCCATGAAAAAGATTTTGCAATGCCAGCTCAGTGGCATTTTCATCCTACTGCTCATGGTAAAGGAGCATGTGATGGTATTGCAGCAAACTTTAAAAGAAATGCAGCGAAGTATAGCCTCCAGTGCTCTCATCAAGATCGCATCTTAGATGCGACTGCTTTATTCCATTGGGCAAAGAGTTATTGTAAAGAAACTAAAATAGTTTTTAGTAGCAAAGAGTATCATCAGGAAACATTGAAAACACTGAAGAGCAGATTCGATGCTGCGGTAACAATCGATGGCACCGCTCAATACCATGCTTTTATACCGCTTGTCCATGGAAGACCCAAGTTGAAAAAGTTTTCTGCCTCTATTCAATGCGATTTCTTTCCAAAGACAACAAATAAACCAGCAGCGAAATCAACATCTGAAACTAGTAACGCCAAGAAAGGATTGACAAAAAAACGCAGTAAATAAAGGCGACAAAAAAGCTGGATGAAAGACTGGGTATTTAAAAATTTACAAGACTTAAATACTTCATCAGCTACAATAAATTAAGTATAAAAATAGTTATGATATAAATGGATCTAATGCAATTAAGATTAAATTTTAATAAATTATTTATCTTTTTAATATTATTATTATTATACATTAATTTAATTATTATTAAAAATAAATAAAAAAATAATAATTTTTCAACATTTCTATAGAAAAAAGCGATTTTTTTCCTGAGGATAACATATTCTGGGTATTACAGTATCGAGGGTATAAAATTTTAGTTAGGTATGTTATATACCTTCGGAAAGTTTAGTTTGTCTAGTTTCTCAGTATAGGTTTAACTTGTAAGGTTTTAGACACAAATCGGAAAAAATTCAAAATAGTGCATTTGTGAAAAATTGAAAAACCGTTGTCTTGAGTTACAAACCATTTATTTTGATAGATATCCCACTCCCATCCCACTAAGCGACCAAAAAGCTCTTAAAGGAAAAATCCTAAGCTTTCTTATGAAAAAAAAAAAAAATGCCCTTTTTGAAAAAAAAGGCAAAAAATGCTTTAATTTAGCAAAAAAAAAAGTCTACAAAATTTTTTTTTTTTTAAGTATTTTTTTCCGAAATATTGAATAAATAGCTATCTAAACTATTTAGGAGGAAATTTTCTAAGAACAATAGGTAATAAGTTACATGGATGAGAAGAAACAACTGTTTGGCCAAAATGTCAAATTTTGATCCCCTCTAACTCAGAGAGATCTGGACCGATCTTGTTGAAAAATTGTATCTAAACTACTATCCAATAGGACTAACCTTGGTGCAAATTTCATCCCGATCGGAAGACATCGGTTTCAAAAGTTGGTGCAGTTGACATGAAATCCCCCATATATATAATTTTATAAAAGCCTAAAGGTATGCTAATTAATTTTAGCCAATTCACAATTCAACACAAATTTAATAGTTTTTTAATTGTGTTGTATATTTTTTTACTTGAAGCTGGAATATATGTATCATGTAGGCTTTAGCAGCAACATTAAATGAATTTTATTTAAAAAAAATTTACCAGATGGTGCACATTTGTAAATATGGTGGGCATCTGCACATTCAGTTGGTAACTAAAAGTGTACAAGAGGTCATCACATGTGACCCCAAGTCCAAATGGGGTAATGGGGCCATATTATTTTTTTCTGAAACCCTAGGCTATTTAGATAAAATATAACATTTAAAAGTCGAAAACTGATCAGTTTTTGATACAAAGTATTTCAAAGGAGTTCATTTGCTGACTATTTCACAGAAAACTCACTTTTAAAAATTTCGTAAGCCTACAGGAAAATTTTGATTTTTGCAATCTCGTGTGTTCTAAGATATAAAATGTATAGAAAATATCATTCCAGAATATAATCTTTGGAATTTCTTATTATTTAATAGAACGTTCTAGTCGGTATGGATTTGAATATGCATATGTCAACAATTAATTTAAGTTTGTCTTTATTCAAAGACAATCCCTCGAATCAGTCAAAATGTAAACTAAGCATAATTGTACGAGACCACTGGATATTTCTCTTAATTTAATTTCTAGTAATTTAGAATGTTGATTACAATGTTGTGTTTTAATTATGTTTTTGAGTTTAAATCTAATATATTTTGAACTTTCATGTTAATTTTCTCAAAGCTGTCATAATTTATTGGGTTTATATTTTCTATGCTATGCAATGCTCTGAAAAATTACAGAGAATTACAATATTGTTTTCCTTAATATGATTTTTTTTTGCCTCTGTTTGTTTTGGTTGCTTTTATAATAATTTGCTTTTAACCTTCTTGTTTTTTTATTTTGTATAGCCTCTTTCTTATTTAGTTACTCATACAGTAGCTGGGAAAAGAATAATACGAATTTTGCTTTTTAAGAATTTTTTTAAAGCACAATTATTCTTATAGCTGTAGCGATTAACAGATGTGTTCAAAAATTTTATAATTATGCCTTGATTCTGACTAAGCCATAAAACTAGCTAAATTCTACCTGTAGATAGATTAAGGAATGCGGGTTAAACAAATAGTATTTGCTTTTATGGTTACAACTTATGATATTTGTCATTTTGTTAACTGTGTATGATTCAGTCTCCGTTGCCTACTTGTGTTCTAGCTTGAACATCCGTGTATATAAGTTAACAAACAAAACATTTTGTTTAGTTAATTCTAAATACTCCCTCCCATTCTCTTTAATTTCTCATGTTTGCTGTGTTCGCTTTGTTAATCAATTTGTTTAAGTTCAATAAATTATGTTGTGGCTCAAATTGCATTGTGTGTCGCAGCTATAGAATATTTTGTCACAAGCCAATCGATAATATGCTTTGTGGGCGAAAGAACAAAATTCAATGTAAACAATAATTGTTGCGTCTCATATTGCATTATGTGTCGCAACAGTACTCTGTTCTTTCGATTGGTAAACTAGGTCATTAATGCAGACGATAAAATGTTTAACTTATTATTTTTAACAAAAAGTCCCAAAAATTGTCAAGTGGGCAATAAACTATTGAGAAAGACCCAATGTTGTCAAATGGGCATTAATTATTGTATTCCATAGTTTTAAGTTTAAATAAGAAAAACAATTCAATAAAGAAAGCAGTTGATTAGTAACAATCACACAAAACACATCATGTTTCATTTATGAAATATAAAAAGGAAATAACTGGCGCCCAACAAAAAAAACTGACAGATTACCTAATCCTTAAAAAGCCCTAAAGTAGTGCATAGGATTATGGTAGTAAAAGTGTTTTTATAAAACTTAATCCTTTAAAAGCCCTAAAGTAGTGCATAGGATAAAAAGTGTTCTAATTAATTTAAAAACCCTAAAGAAGTGAAAAATTAATTTAATAAAATCTAAAAAGACCTAAAGAAGTGCAGATTTAATTTAATAAAATTTAAAAGCCCTAAAGAAGTGCAGAATTAATTTAAAACCCTAAAGAAGTGCAGATTTAATTTAAATTAAAAGCCCTAAAGAAGTGCAGAATTAATTAAAAGCCCTAAAAGAAGTGCAGAATTAATTTAATAAAATTTAAAAGCCCTAAAGAAGTGCGGAATTAATTTAAAACCCTAAAGAAGTGCAGAATTAATTTAATAAAATTTAAAACCCTAAAGAAGTTCAAAATTAAAAAACTCTACAAAAATTTTTTTAAAAAAACTTTAATTTATACGAAACTATCAAAACAAAAAAAAAAACTATAATTCCAATAAATTTTTAAATAAAAGAAGAACTCTAATTTACACGAAACTAATAAATTTTAAATAAAAACTCTAATTTATACGAGACTATCAAAAACTATAATTCCAATAAATTTTTAAATAAAAGAAGAACTCTAATTTACACGAAACTGTCAAATTATAATTACAATAATTTTTTTTTAAATAAAAGAAGAACCCCAATTTGTATACGAAATTGTCAAAATTAATAAATTATAATCCCAATAAATTGTTGAAAAATAATATTTCAATTAATTACAAACTCAACTTGAAGTGGAAAACAACATTGTCACCAGGCAACGATTTTGTCTGGGCAGCAAAGAGGATACAAATTACGAATCAACACCATCACCAACATCGACACAAAATTCAACAATGAAGTATTTATTGACTATTCTAAAGTAAGTCAAACAAATAGCTGTAAGCATCCAAAAATATATATTGCGCTCAATTTAAACATTTTAAGAAGCAAAAAAAAGAAAAAAAAAAAAAAGAAGGATTTTCTATATTTAAATTTAAGAATAAATTTTGGATTCTTTTCAAAAATACATTTAAGAAAATAACAAAACAAATTTTTTTTTGGAATTAAAATATATTTTAAGAAGAATTTTTTTTTTGACAATAAGACATTAAAAATTCTGTGTTTAAGTTTAAAAATAAGATTTTTTTTTTCAATACTTTTTCTTAAAAAGGAAAAAAAACATTAAATTTTTTTTTATAAGCTAACAAAATTAAAGGGGAAATTAATACTTGGATATGGCCAACCCAAATAATCTGATTAGACCCCCAGTCCTAGTTCGCAATCCCGAAATAAATCCCCCTAACATAAATCCACAACTAGAAGCCACTGTAACAGACATAGTGACTAGGTTATGTAGAGAACAATGTGATAGCCTGGTTAGGGAACTCTTAAATCCCGGCGCATCTATGACAGGTATAGACCAAGTTATAGAAGATAGGTATATGGAGAATTTGACTGACCTAGACAGGGTACCGGATGTGGTACGATGTCTGAGGGAATTTTCAGGCAATCCTTCCGAATTTAGCTCGTGGAGGAAAAGTGTGGAACGTGTACTTAAATTGTACGAATCAAGCAGAGGGACACCAAAATACTACGGAATCCTCAACGTAGTAAGAAATAAGATCATAGGCCCAGCAGACGCCGCTTTAGAATCGTACAATACTCCCCTTAATTGGACTTGCATATCAAAATGCCTTACTCTGCATTACGCAGATAAACGAGACCTTGGAACATTGGAGTATCAAATGACAACCTTGATTCAGGGAAACACCACAATCCAAGAATTTTACCAACAGGTCTATACTCATCTTTCACTTATAATGAACAAACTCGCCTGTATGGACATTGGCAGAGAAGCTATGGACCTTTTAACCCAGACATACCGAGATAAAGCACTAGACACCTTCGTCCGTGGACTCAAAGGAGACCTGCCACGTTTGTTGGGAATTCGAGAACCAGCGGATCTTCCACAGGCATTGCACTTATGCCTCAAACTGGAAAACCAAAACTATAGAGCTCAACATGCCTATACCCATAAGGTTACCAAAATCCAACAACCTTTACCTCCGAAAAGTTACAAACCACTATTCCCACAATCAACCTTTACAAGACCTCAATTCTACCCACACCTCGCACACATGCCTTCAACATCCCAAAATTTCTACAGACAACCACAACAACAATATACTCCCAATCAAAATTTTAACAGACAGCAACGACAATTTATGCCATCAAATTCATTTAACCAACCCAGAAATTTCAGTTCTAATACTCCACCACAGAGACCAGTTGCCCCAAAACCATTACCAAGACCAGAACCTATGGACATAGACCGCTCAATGCAAACCCGAACGATCAATTACATGAATAGACCACGACCAAATAACGATTTCGCAGGAAAAAGGCCACCAGACAATACATACCAACAACCCCAAAAGTTTCAAAGAAACTTTCATATAAACACCGATAACTGGGAAACGGATGGTCAAAATGTTAACCTTTACAGCGAAGACGATTTCGAATCGTATAACAATCATGTACTAGCTAGCGGCACTGAAGAAGATCTTCAGGAAATGCAAGAATATCTTGACGGTCAGAACGACGAACATAATGAAAAAACCTTCATCGAGGACCATGACTTCACTGACATTCATTTTTTAGATTAGCGAACTCGTCTTTGCCATATTTCGAAGCTAAGACGAGCTCCGGAGAAATACTTAGAATACTTGTCGACACAGGATCGAACAAAAATTATGTACAAAATTCCTTAATAAAAAAAGCAATACCCAACGAGGTCAATTTCTATGCTAACTCCATTGGAGGCAAAACCTCCGTAACTCACCACACCTTTATAAATCTCTTCGGCTCAGATATTAAATTTTTCTTATTGCCTTCGTTGAAATCATTTCATGCGATATTGGGTAATGACAGCCTTAAAGAACTGTCAGCAATTATTCACGCAGCAGGAAGTTATATGATCGTTAAGGACCATATCAAAATAAAATTGAAACAGAAAATTTCCCAATCTGTTAATTCAATACAAATAAGGACACAACACATGACAATAGAACAAGAAACAAAAATCGGAAACATAATAGCAAAACATCCCAATTTATTCTCAGAACCAAACGAAAGTCTTACCTACACGACATCAGTAAAAGGTGAAATTAGAACCACCACCGATAACCCTATATATTCTAGATGTTATCCATATCCTATGAATTTGAAGGACGAAGTAGAAGCTCAGATTAAAGAATTGTTGGATCAGGGTGTTATAAGACCTTCAAAGTCACCTTACAATTCACCAGTATGGGTTGTCCCCAAAAAAATGGATGCTTCAGGTAGGAAAAAATACAGAGTAGTTATCGATTATAGGAAATTAAATGCGGTCACAATCGCCGACCGATACCCTATACCAGAAATAAATGAGGTGCTTTCTCAGCTAGGAGAAAATAGATATTTCTCCGTTCTGGATCTGAAAAGTGGGTTTCATCAGATTCCTCTGAGAGAAAAAGATATGGAAAAAACTGCATTCTCGATCAACAACGGCAAATACGAATTTACGAGGCTTCCGTTCGGATTGAGAAACGCACCCTCAATATTTCAGAGAGCCCTTGATGATATTCTGCGGGAACACATCGGCAAAATCTGCTATATTTATATAGACGATATCATAATATTCGGCAGAGATGAGAAATCACATCTGGAAAACATCGAGCAGGTATTCCACACCTTAGAGATAGCCAACATGAAGGTTCAGCTTGATAAATGTGAGTTTTTGAAGACGGAGGTAGAATTCTTAGGGTTCTTAATATCCACAACCGGAATACAGGCTAACCCTAAAAAAGTAGAAACGATAAACAACTTTCCGACCCCAAAAACGCTTAAGGACCTCCGATCATTCCTTGGCATGGCAGGCTTTTATCGCCGTTTCATCAAGGATTACGCCAAACTGGCAAAACCTCTAACGGCTCTTTTGAGAGGGGAAGAGGGACGAATGTCCAAAAATGTTTCAAAAAAGATAAATATATCACTAGATGACAACGCCATAGAGGCACTGAATAAAATCAAAAGAACATTGACATCAGCAGATGTTATGTTATCCTACCCTAATTTCGAAAAAGAATTCCGACTGACAACAGATGCTTCCAACTATGCGATCGGAGCTGTATTGGAACAAGATGGTAGGCCCATAACATTTATTTCAAGAACTCTCAACAAAGCCGAAGAACATTACGCTGCAAACGAAAAAGAAATGTTAGCGATTGTTTGGGCCCTTAAGAGTTTGAGAAACTACCTTTACGGAGCAGCAAAGATAAAAATTTTTACAGATCACCAACCGTTGACACACGCTCTGAGCAACGGAAATACTAATAGCAAACTTAGGCGATGGAAAGCAATATTGGAGGAGTATAATTACGAATTATCGTACAAACCTGGTAATACTAATGCTGTGGCGGACGCACTCTCTAGACCTCCACAGCAAATATTTGAGATCATCTCGACAGACGCCACGCAACATAGTGACCATAGCCTACCTCGAAACCTTATCCAACATACAAATGCTCCAATAAATGCTTTTAAAAATCAACTGTTTATAGAACAGAATGAAACTCAATCATATGAATTTCAAATTGTGTTTCCAACATACCACAGACATATCATATCAGAACCAGACCTCTCCAAGAAAAGACTAAACGAAATATTCACTAAATACCTAAACCCATCAGTAACGAATTGTGTGAAAACAACCGACGAGATATTGGGAAAAGCACAAGAAGTGTATTCCGATAATTTTTGCAAATACAAATTCCTTTACACAAGAAACATGGTAGCCGACATTCTTAACGAATCAGATCAGGAAATAGAAATTATAAATGAACATAACAGAGCTCACAGAAATGCCAATGAAAATAAAGCTCAATTACTCGAGAGATGTTATTTCCCACAGATGAATGCAAAAATAAAAAAAATAGTAACATCATGCAAGGTTTGTAAGGAGAACAAATATGAAAGACACCCTAACAATATTTCTCTGCAAGAAACCCCTATCCCACAATATCCTGGTCAAATAATACACATCGATATTTATATTACGGAAGGTACTTCTATTCTGACAGCAATCGATAAGTTGACAAAATATGCTCAGACAAAAAAACTTAATTCAAGAGCGACGGAAGACATCAAACAACCACTTAGAGAAATACTTTTGAACTTTGGTATGCCAGAAATTGTCGTGATGGATAATGAAAAGTCATTTAATTCAAAGGCCATCATATTCATGTTGGAAAATCAATTTAACGTAAAGGTTTTCCGAATTCCACCATACGCCAGTACGGTTAACGGACAGATAGAAAGGTTTCATTCTACTCTTTCCGAGATCATGCGATGTATAAAATCGAAAGGAATTCATAATAACTTGTCCGAACTTTTGGATAAATCTACTTACGAGTATAACAACACTGTTCATTCGACCTTAGGAAGAAAACCGTACGATGTATTTTTTGGTAAACGGTCATCAAGAGACCCTGAAGAACGGGAAAAAGACAGGATCAAGTTGATAGAAGATTTTAAGAACCGACAACTATCGGACTTGGAATATCATAATCGCGGTAGAAAAGTCGCCAGGGATTATAAAATAGGAGAAGTGAT
Organism: Cordilura impudica; assembly: GCA_963682025.1. Taxonomy (NCBI): domain Eukaryota; kingdom Metazoa; phylum Arthropoda; class Insecta; order Diptera; family Scathophagidae; genus Cordilura; species Cordilura impudica. The sequence continues at coordinate 61,881,049 of OY821521.1, forward strand.
TTTTGTCAAACAGAATAAAAGGTTGGGAACAAAGCTCAGTAAGAACTATAAGCAGGAGATAGTCAAGGAAAATCGACATACAACGGTGGTGACAGAAAACGGAAGAATTGTTCACAAAAACAACATTCGTAACTGAATGAATTCAAATTTTGGTTAAAGAACTTTTTCTTTTTATTTTTTTTTTTTAGTATAATTTTGTTGCCCTTAGTCCGACCTGAGGTAAAGATCTTGGACTATACTAATTCGCGAATTGTAGCAATTGATACAGGTGTAGCAAAACTCCAAATGGGGTCTGTAAGATTGATACATGATGTAGACTTAAACGATTACCAGATGTTTATTGACGATATGAAGGCAACAGTGATTTCAAAAGTGGTTACATCCCATCCCTTACATCCCTTTTTAATCCATGAAATATCCGAATTACAAGAGAAGCTAAACCAATTGAAACCAAGATCAAAACGATCCCTAAATTTCATAGGTTCGGCATGGAAATGGATAGCAGGTAATCCTGACCATGACGACTTTGAAATAATAACACAAAAAACAAATAATATATTAAAAAATAACAATAAACAGGTTATAATAAACAAATTATCTTTAGACAGAATCAACGAATTGACCTCAAAAATGAACCAGGTAATAAAAGTCGTGCAAGAAGATGTACAGACCTTCCGGAATTTAGATATTACCGAATTGAAATACAAACTGGAAATAATAAAGGAAGAAATAATTAATCTACAATATGCCATCCATTGGGCCAAAGTAGGTGTAATTAATTCGTTTATTCTGTCTCATGATGAAATAGAAACCATTAGGAAATTGTTCGAAAATAATAAAATTCCATACCTCAACATAGAAGAGATACTGGAATTTAGTGAAATAAAAATAGCTACTAACAATAGTTCCTTAATTTATATTGTCAGCATTCCTACAACAAATGATATATTGTGCAATAAGCTACTTATAAAACCTGTGAAAATTAATAGAACTGCTACTAAAATTATTTTTAATGAAATTTTGAATTGTAATGAAAAGATGTTTGGAATAAAAAATGATTGTAAGAACTACAACAAATTGACAATATGCAAAGAGGACAGTATTGAGGACATCAGCGGATCTGAATGCCTCCCCAATTTAATCCACAGCAAACCCTCTAATTGTACCTTGACAAGTAACTTCCATATACCCACAATACAGGAAATATTCCCTGGAACACTTTTACTGAACCAATTTAACGGTACGATTCTGATAAGTCAAGAGCCATATGATTTAAATGGCACTTTCATCATTAAATTCCATAATGAAACTGTATCAATCGGTGATAAAGCTTTTTCATATTCTGAAATTAATTTTTCTAACATTCTCCCAGCCGTAGTGCAACCAGTCATGGGAAACACACACGTGGAAGAAATTCTCACCTTGGAACTAATCAAAGAAATGCATGTGAACAATACTGAAGCAATAGAACTTCTGAATGTGGAAAGTAGATTGGGTGACACTATCACTTACGTACTAGTGGTTCTCATAATCATCTTAATGTTATCTGTCTGTCTGAAAAAAATGTGTAATAGAAGTGGCTCTAAATGCTCAGGAATAATTAATATCAATACTCCATTACCACCGCAGAATATTACCTTGAATGAAAACGAGCCGAGAGGGTACCCTATATCAAGGATCTCTCAAATACCCTATTTTTGATTGAGGACAATCAAAATTTTAGTGGGGAAGAGTTAACAAACAAAACATTTTGTTTAGTTAATTCTAAATACTCCCTCCCATTCTCTTTAATTTCTCATGTTTGCTGTGTTCGCTTTGTTAATCAATTTGTTTAAGTTCAATAAATTATGTTGTGGCTCAAATTGCATTGTGTGTCGCAGCTATAGAATATTTTGTCACAAGCCAATCGATAATATGCTTTGTGGGCGAAAGTACAAAATTCAATGTAAACAATAATTGTTGCGTCTCATATTGCATTATGTGTCGCAACAGTACTCTGTTCTTTCGATTGGTAAACTAGGTCATTAATGCAGACGATAAAATGTTTAACTTATTATTTTTAACAAAAAGTCCCAAAAATTGTCAAGTGGGCAATAAACTATTGAGAAAGACCCAATGTTGTCAAATGGGCATTAATTATTGTATTCCATAGTTTTAAGTTTAAATAAGAAAAACAATTCAATAAAGAAAGCAGTTGATTAGTAACAATCACACAAAACACATCATGTTTCATTTATGAAATATAAAAAGGAAATAACTTATATACAAATAGGGATTAATATTAGCAGGTAATAAAACAAATGGTAAATTCGAAGAACTCGTTTAAAATGTGTTCAAACAATAAAAAAGCTAAAAAGAAGCCAAAATAAAGTTTATGTCTTAATGATTTCTTGTAATTTCAGTACAAGGTCCCTACGGACCTTGTCATGCGTTCCCGTACTACTCACCTTTAAACCTCAATAACAACTAACCTATTGGGCGTATCACCTTGAATTTTCTTTTAAACGATTTTTGACAAAAGCCTCTTGGAAAATAGTGTAACTTTTGGAGTAACTTTTGGGGTAAGTTGTCGTGGCCGAAATAGGAGTAATTTCAGTTTGAAAATGAAAAAGGTCCCCAGGGACCTTCTCGCTAACCGAAGGGTTAAAGGCTGGAGGTGGGGTTCTTATAGCTGAACGTAGTAAGTTTACCTCCAGTTTGGTTGAATTTTTTGATATTGATACTAGATTGAGTTCATATGTGTGAAAGCTATTTTCCCGAGTAAAACTACTTATAACACTTATATAGACCCCCATGTTGTTCCATCCAAACATTATATGATACTCATGTTGATGCGATTTCCTCTGTAAGAAATTAACTGAAACATGATGTTCTGCTATTTTGAAGTGTCATCCAGTTAAGATAAAAATGAATTTTACATTGATAGAACGCCGTGTTGAGAATTTTATCATGATAAGTACCCCCAAACTTCAGGCACATATGGTAAGATATTGGTAAGGTCTACAACTATAGCAAAGTGGTGGATACATCTGCACAGAGGTAGATCTAAACCCAATCGAAAACTTGTGGGTTTACTAAAGATAAATGCACTGCCAGCAGGCATCCAAAAAACAAAGTGGATATTTTTTTACGACCCAACCCAGCTTCATACTTACCCACGCCACCTGACAAAGGGCGCAGGCCCCCTTAACGTAGATACCGCATCCACATCATGGTCCGAACACTGGCGGATTCCAAGAGCTGACAAGTTGATTGTGTGGTCGTAAATCAGATACAGACTATGTCGTCAGACTATGTCATAGTTAATTGAGGTTTTTAATTATACTGCGCTTTACCTACAATTCACTACAATCAAAATCAACGAAATTGTGTAACACATTGCAATCATGACAAATTCTGTGGAAACGGTAAGAATTAGCATAACTATTCCTAAAATAGTCCACATAATGCGGATTAGAATTTCTTGTGAATCTGAAAGGTATGTTAAAATATAAATTTTACAAAAGATTATCCGAAAAGATAACATTAGCAAGGTTGATTACAAAGACAACACCCAGCATGGTCTTCCTACTCTCAAGAGTTGGAATTCTGATAAGCCTTGGTCTATTAGTATACGGTGGTAAGTCATCATAGCTCCAACCTAAACCACGTAGACAGAATAGTGAAAACTTTTTATGCATAGACTAAATTTCATTTGCATGAATCTGGTTCAAAACTATTGACGCACATTCCAAGATTGGTCTTACAAGTGATGTATAAAGATGTTTAGTAACATATGGATCTTATAACTCCTTAGCCCATCTTATAACGAAACCAAAAGTAGTTTTTGCGCTTTTTAGCAGCCATACCAATATGTCCAATGAAATCAAGTTTCCTATCCATAAGTAGACCAAGATCCAGAAATGTTTGAACGGTATCCAATACTGTTCCATTTCTTTCTGTATAACACCATATGTTTACATTTCTTAAGATTCAGATAAATCAAGTGCACGCTGAAGAGTAATATGACCGTTTATGTCATTGAAAATGTGAAATAACTTAACAACATATGCATACACAAGGACGTTGCTATTCGAAATTACAGTCGGAATATTATTTACGAATAGTAAAAATAATAACGGGCCCAAATGACTGCCTTGGGAAACGCCAGAAGTAACGCCTATAATTTTAGATTCAATATTACGAAACACGAGCCTTTGAGATCTTAACGTTTGATACGATTCAGTCTACAAAATAATAGATTTATGTATGCCAATGGGTCTGAGTTTGAGATGTAAAATATTATGATCCACCCTATCAAATGCTTTACTGAAATCAAAAAATTGAAACGGTTAATAAAGTAAAAGATCTTGGTATCATATTTAATGACACTCTCACCTGGTCGGATCACTTAATAGCTGCCTGTGGCAAAACATACGAAATGCTTAGAACACTTTGGCCTACGCAATATTACAGGCCAATAAATATTAAGTTACTGCTTGCTAAAACGTATATGATACCTACTCCTAACTACGGATGTGAGATTTTGGAAGTTGTGATGGCACTAGCAAATCAGAGTTAAATGTTACTTATAACAATATTGCAAGATACTTTTATGGTCTCAGTATTAAAGAGCTAATGGAGATTACCTCAATATAACTCCTTACTCTAAGGGAGTGCTGTTCGAAGACCTGCTAAATATAAGAACTTTTATATTTCTTCATAAAATTATAATAACCCGATGGTCATGTCATCTTTTTAATTATTTGAGATTTAGTCAACTTAGAAGAAATATAAATTTAGTTCAACTTAGTCATCGTACATTGATATCCGATTGGCAATTTTTTATGTCTGCAATACGCCTTTGGAATATTATTCCTCCAACAATTAAAGAAACCAGTAACACGTTAGAATTTTGAAAAAAAATATTTGAATTTTATTCATAGATAGCTTTAGGATGTGTAAACATCTATACGCACAGGGGGGTAAATTTCTATTTCACAATACAATAACAAAAACAGCGTAACATTTGAGCTCACATGTTACGCTGTGAGCCATAATACAAATCGGTGTGACATGATTGTATTGGTTAAAAAATTATGATATAAAACTGTTTCAGCTAATTCAACAACCTTTTAGTGTAAAATGTTAAAATTTTCAAAATATAAATGTATAACATATGCATAATTCAACAACCCCATAAATTTGCTATAAGTTATACATACACACAGAAAACAGATTCGTTGTTGCAACTGAATTTGTTGCCAATTGAATTTGTGTAGTCTCATATGTTATCACATTATTCTGTTGTAATTATTGAATTGTATAGTATACGTAACCGTACAATGCAAAAGGCAATTGATTTTATATGTAAATTCGACTATGTTTATCGTGATATTTAGTTGGTGCAATGGAATTTTTCGTTATATTTATTGATTGGGACAACCATTTATCAGAAATTTACTAATATGAAATAAAAAAAAATTCAAAATTTGTATTTAGGTCTAATTATTTATTAATAACAAATATATTTTATATTAAATTATATTAAGCACTATTCCATACGAGTTTTACAATTACACTGTTTTGGAATAAAAATATTATGTTGTTTCACTAATCTAAAATTATGCCATGTCAATATATATTCCGCAAACATTCCTAAAATCATATAAATGGAAAAATCACACAAATGAAACCTACACAATAATCAGGTTCCTGTCTGACACAAAGACTGTTTCATCATACATTGCGATGCGTTCTAACCGAGATAAGCAGTGTAGTACATTTTTGATCTGGTCATCGAAACCGCGAGACATTTACTCGCCATGATGCTATACGATGCTATGCTATTCATTAAATATTATTCGTTTGTAGCTAATCACATCGGGTTCCAAGTTACGTGCGTCTTCATAAACATTTGGCATAAAATCACAGGCATGAAGTTATACTCGTTGAGTGCTAACGTGTTGCATTTACGTTTCGAAGTCAGGAGTTGTTACCGAAATCAAAGCCTGACAATTGAACATATCGATTTTTTGTTACGCGACAGTCAGGAACATTTACAGGTACTCGACTAAGTTCTGGGCATATTTATGATCACTTGGACTCAATTAGGCCTTCAGGTTTAGCACTTAATTTTCACACTAGGATCATGTACATACATACATATACAGGGTGCGGCTAAAGTAACTATATGATGTAAAACAATTGTAACTTCTTTGCTTGCGAGTATTTAACTTTTTCTTTTTTCCTATTTCAGAAATTAAACTTGGGAGAATATTTAAAAATGGAACGCTATACAATTGCGCAAAGAACTAAGATTGTTTTTCTATTCACTGAAAATCATCGTTCGATAATTAATACTCAACGTGCATACAGAAGATTTTATGGTGTAAGAACTGCTCCAACGGGTCCAACCATTCGTTCGTTGGTGAATAATTTTGCTGAATATGGGACTGTCGGAGATTCAAGACGTACGGGCAGACCTCGAACTGGCAGATCGGCCGAAAATATTGATGCTGTGCGACAGAGCGTCGAACAAAATCCGCAGACATCAACGAGAAGACGATCTTCCCAGTTGCAGCTTTCTGACCGCACTCTTCGGCGAATTTTAAAACACGATTTGCACCTCTTCCCTTACAAAATCCAAGTAGTCCAAAAACTAAATCCTGAGGACTTCGTATTGCGCTTGGAATATGCTAGAGCAGTTTTAAATCTCGTTGATCAAAATTAAAATTTTTTGCCAAATTTAATGATGACCGACGAAGCGCATTTTCACTTGAACGGTTTCGTAAATAAACAAAACAACAGATTTTGGGGATTCCAAAATTCCAAAAATCTTCATCAGAAATCTTTACACACAATTCGTGTTACCGTTTGGTGTGGCATTTCCGCCCAAAAAGTTTACGGTCCTTTTTTTTTTGAAAACGATCAAGGTGTATGTGAAACAATAAATGGAGAACGTTACAGAGTAATGCTACAAAATTTTTTATTTCCGCAATTGCCACCAAACGCCAATATATGGTTTCAGCAAGATGGTGCAACAGCTCATACAGCCCGTGCAACGATGGACTTATTAAGAGAACCATTTCCAAATCGGATAATTTCTAAAAACGGCGATTTGAGATGGCCACCACGATCGCCAGATTTGACTGCACCGGATTTTTTCTTGTGGGGCTATCTCAAAGACAAAGTTTATGTGAATAAGCCCCAAACCTAGCAGCAACTAAAGGACAACATTCAAGAAGAAATTGATCGTATACCACAAGAAACACTCAACAAAGTTATGGAAAATGCCATAAAAAGAGCACATTTTTGCGTTAGAGAAAACGGTTCTCATTTAACTGATATTATTTTTCATATATATTTTGATGAAATTTGGTACATAAGCTTCCATCGGCCATGGGATGAACGCTATTGAAATTAGTGAGAATCGATCCATGTTCAGACCTAGTCCCCATACAAATGACTCCTATGAAATCGACATAAATAGCCATAAGTTCCAAATTATCATATTGATCGCAGTTAAATTCGGTTTGTATGTGTTTATTACATCCATCAATCAGTAGTTCAAAAATAATCCCTATAGGAAAATTAGTCATAGGACCCATATAGAGCTGCTTCCCGATCTTCACTTAAATCTATCAAAAAATATTGCACAGATTTTTCTCAAATTTGGTTTGTATATATTTTTTCAAAGTATAGGTGACTTTGCCAAATATGGTCAGAATCGGTCCATTTTTCGACCTAGTCCCCATATAAATATATTATCCGATATGAACTTTTTCATATCTGCAGCGAATAAAATTAATAAAAATGCCACTCAAATTTGGTTTCTGCTTATTTGCTATATCCAATTAGTTGGACCGAAGAGATAGGGTCTCTAAGCCATGGTATAGGGTATCGTCGGGCTAGACCGACTATAATTTTCTTACTTGTTTTTAAATAATATTGATTTTTTTTACACATTTTCACATTGATTTATAAACATAAATTTGGTCTGGATACACACATTTTAATATTCTTTTGATATTTACAATAGAATTTGATTCAAGCTGTTCCCTTTCGGTTCCAAATACCTATACAGGATAAAAATTTGGTTTTCTGTTATTATAACTGAAAATTAATTCTTAGTGCATATTTGATTTATAGTATTTTTAACAATATTTCGTTACAATAGTTGACACATTTTTGGCTTAAAAAATGTTGTTCTAATAGAACGGTTAGTTGCAATCACTAATATTCATTTAATGAAGTTGTCTCAATTAAATTAGTTTAGAAATTTATGTAGAGGCCTTGATTGGTGAACGTAACTCATTTTATTATTATGGATATCTTAATTTTAGAAGGCATATGTTCGTACGGTAGTTGTTGAAGGAAATCTGTTGTATTGTCAAATCTTAAATAATAACTGCAAAATTTGTTATTACCTAAAAAAAATTTTGTAGTGTTAACCGATTTCCAATTAATGTTTTTTCTGTGTGAAAATGACGGTTTCTGTTTGATTTTAAAAAAGTGACATAAAAAAATCTTTAATTACTAGATGTTTACACATCTCCACTGTGATCGGACTCACATGATTTTTTTTTTCAGTAGAATATGTTTTATTATAATAGATTATTTGTTTATAAATTTTTTACTGTATTATGCTTTTTGCACAATAGTTAAAAATTTTATTTTGTATGTAGTTGTTATTTTACTTGTTAATTTACATTATAGCACCATAAGATTTCTACTTTTTAAGACAAATGTTTTGTTGTAGGAAAACTGCTTATTTTTTAAGTATTGCAAAAAAGCGATGAAAATCTGATTAATTTTATTTTTGTTAGAATCTGCTCTTTAATTTTTAAAACGTAACTAAGTAAATGTTAGAAAATTTACTCATGATAACTTTATAAAGAATATGTCAACGGCAGCCTAAACTATTGCACCACATAAGTTCACACTCACTAAGCAAATGCTAAGAATACTACAACCACAAGAGCAACAACAATAACAACTACAACACGTAAATTAAAAAAATTAGAACAACAACAATAAAAAGAAAAACATAAAAAATCAAGGGATTTCACGAGTTTTTTTTTCACATTTTCATAGAAATCTTGGAACCATATGTATGTATTTCAATGATTGTTTCAGTATTTTAATAAATCATCTGCACTAATAAGAAGCTGAATTACTGAGGGCATGATCGGATCGTTTGTTGTTACATGGATCAATAATATACATATTTTATGGGCTACATGTTTCCTTTTATAATTATTGCAAACGGAAATGCAAACTTATATATAGCCTCTGCACCATAGGAAAAAAACATTACCATATAATGGGTTTTAGAAAGAGAAGTAACTGGTTGAAGTTTGCCTGATAGGCTAATTATTTTAACACGGGGATGTCATTGGAGGTAGCTAGTTGCCTAGGAACTCAATATTTTCATAATGAAAGTAATTTAGTATGCAAGGAGCTGGTATGAAATATAAGTAGCTGTATAACACATTATAGTAACGCCTTATTTTCACTTTAGAAGTAATGCAGTGGTAGGGGTAGATCATTATTGGTAATGCAAAAATCAATGAGCTGCTAGTATGAAATTTTTCTGGGATACTGGAATAAACAAAAAAAAAACACTTAAAAGATGGAGCAATAATTTTATATGTACGAGTATACGCAGTCAGTGCGAAAATGTTGATATTTTTTCAGTCTCCTACACAATCTGGTCAAAATGACCTTTTATGGGTTTATTTGCTTATCATTGCTTGTTTTATTTCATGGGATTGTAACGTTTAATACCTACAGTAAGGATAAAATATAATAGAATTACAATCAATTTTTAGGGTTTTTTGTTAGCTGCCTTTTTTTTTGTCATTGTTGTTATCATTGTGATGACATATATTGTGTATAAGGAGGCAAGTCCCTAATGATAAAAAAGATACACACGCACGTATTAAATCTCAGCATAATGAAGAGTTGTACAAATATAATGACGGCATATAAAACAAGCAAAAAAAATTATAGTCGGTCTAGATACCCTATACCATGCGTTAAGACATCCTATCTCTTCGGTCCAACTAATTCGATATAGAAAATAAGCATACACCAAATTTTAGTGGCATTGTTATTATTTTTATTTAAATGGTGCGTGGTAAAGAAGAAGAAAGTATATATTTCAAAAATTCATAACTGCACTGTATTCTTAATCGGACCGGTTTCTGGCATTTCAGCCTTCATCAGCGATTTATTGAACATTGTGATAATTGTTATGTTTTAATTGAATAGATTGTTTCTATATGAAATTTTTTTTTTTTTTTTTTTTTACTTAGGGCGGCCGTGAGGTTTTGAACCGTGAACCTTCTTTTTATTATTTTTTTTTTGCTGCATATGTGAAAAAGTTCATATCTGAAGCTATATTTATATGGGGACTAGGCCTAAAAATGGATCGATCCTGACCATATTTGGTAAAGTCACTTATATTTTGAAAAAATATATACAAACCAAATTTGAGAAAAATCTGTGCAATATTTTTGTTTTTTGATAGATTTAAATGGGAAGCAGCTCTATATAGGGGTTATTTTTGGACTACTGATTAATGGATTTAATAAACACATACAAACCCCAATTTGACTGAGATCTATATGATAATTTGGATCTTATGGCAATTTATGTCGATTTCATAGGTGCCATTTGTATGGGGACTAGCCCTGAAAATGGACCGAATTGCACTAATTTCAACAGCGTTCATCATATGGCCAATAAAAGCTTATATACGAAATATCATCAAACTGTATTCATATATGCGACCTGTAGTTTGATTACAATGTTTACGTGGACTTACAGACGGACGGACATCGCTAAATCGACTCAGAAAGTGATTCTGAGTCGATCGGTACGAGTGTAATAAAAGATTGCACAAAGTCATTATACCCAAACCACATAGTGGTACGGTGTATAATGAAAAATATTTCTACATCAAATTAAATTTAATTTGCAGACAAAATACAGCGTATGCGTGAGATATAAATACATTTTACAATACTCATACGTCTGGAATGTTTTTTCTGATTAATTTTATACTATTTGGCTGACGTCAGAGTGCGCGCTAAAAGCTATAATATGAAATGAAATGCGGTAAATTCGCAAAAAAAACACTGCTTGTGTGTTCTTATATGTTTCCTCCAAAGATGTCAGAGTGATGGCAAAGAGAGAAGCTGGTGTAAACTTCAAAGCAGGCTGTGTAATGATATGTAGCACGTCTTGTTTTGTATTTTTCTTTGTTTTGTTCGTTTGTGTTGTTTTCTCCTTTTATTGAGTTTAATATATTTTTAATATGGTTTTGCACATTTTTTCATTGTGCATTTAATGTGGGACCAAAAAATAAATTAATAAATTAACACAAATTAATAAATTAACCACAATCGACTAATTGTGGAATAAAAAATTGGAACAGCATTGAAGCAAAATTGAAACAACCAAGTAAGTATAAATATTTTTATTTATAATTCATTTGTACAAAGAAAATCGCGAAAATCATTGCTTAAAACACGTCCTCTTGTTAAGTTGATGGGTTTAAAATATATTTCTTGGCTAATAGCACTATAATTAACATTAGAATTACATATTGCGTTAGTATTCCCCTCAAGTGAACGCCACTTGGCAGTAATAATTCCAAATGTGCTTTGAGTGCACTTGCTCGCTCGAGAAAGCCGATTATTGAAATATTTAATTTCTGTGTTGAAAACACGTTGCGCATATGGTCTTAAAAGGGTATCCAGTAATGAACTGTAATGGATATATTGAGTTTGATTAGCAGGTTTACGTAGGCAACAGGCGGACATACGGGCGGACGGACGGACATCCCTATATCGTCTCAGAAAGTGATTCGGAGTCGATTGCTATAATAAAAGATGGGTCTAGGTCAAATAACCTGACCACACAGTGGTATAGGGCATACAAATTATTTAAGTAGTTTTGTATGAATATGCAATAAGCAATTTTCAATATTAATATTTTTTAGATAACAAATCTAAAAATTTTTTTTTGTTAAACATAAAGAATTAATTTAAAAATGAATACCCTCCACTCCAGTGTACATAGGGTATATATAAGTGTGACATTTCACTTATAATAATTAGAAAAAAACAGGACCTTTAAAATATATAAATATTCGCGATCCTTATAACATAAGGATCCTTATAACATATCGTCCCCTCAATATAACAATAGCGTATAATTTTTTTGGGGTTTTGAGAAAATCAAGTTTAAAGTTTTTGTCAAGTCGGATGTCTATTAAAACCTCAATATCGCCGCAAATAAAAATTGTTTATAGCGGATTTTTCGACGAATACATAATACCGTTTCTTATCTTTAAATTGACCAAGTTTTTGTATTCTACGCATCCTTTAAGATCATAATTATGTCATTCAAAGAGCAAGTCCTCCATATAGGCTATTTTATTTTTTAAGGACTTTGTATGATGTATCTGATACACTATTTTATTTTGTATGGTATACGCTGTTTTATTCAATAATTTTACGGTATTTTTATTAAAATATTTGATCTCAAAAATATCAATTTGTAACTTTATAAAACAGTGATTAATTCATAGTTTTGTTAATTCAGTGGCACATATTCATTACTTTCCAATTTGAGTTATTATAAACAAAAAATTATGACAAATTTAGGTAGACATTGCGTAAATCAAAAATAACTAGAAATTCAGTCATCTTCTTTCTCTTCCTCTGCTACATCTGGTTTATCTAAACAATTTCGCTTCTTTCCACCTTGTAAGTTAAAAAAAAATGACTGTAAGCCACGAGGAATTACATTCTTTTTGCACAAATTTTGGAGATCATCCAGCTTTCGATTACAAATTGGCAGCTCTTTATTGTATTTGCCAGTAAACGAAAAGTTGATCACCTCTTTTTTTTTGTGTTCCTTCAATATCAATTACTTTCAAGTCTCCATCCCATTCCTCCTTGTATAATAATTGTTTTCGTTGATTTTTGTTCACTTGGAGGAACTTAAGATTAAACCAATTAACCGAGTCATTTTTTATATTTTTCTTAAGGCTATGGCCTAACCTCGAAAACATGGCTTTGAGGTCAATCATATCACTGTATTGAAGTATATCTACAGCATAGGGGTTTTTCCGTCTTGCTAGTCTCATTATAGTTGGCCATTCTTCCGGTGAATAGACGCATATATTCCTCTTCGCACGTTCTATTGCATAGTGCATCGAATCTGCCTCCATTTGTGTGTGTCCGCTTTGAAGATACTTAATTGTTATCGAATTTAGCTTCAAAGTATTGCTGATATAAATCAATAGTGTAGCAATGAACCTGTTTCTGTTCTGTCCCCCACAGCAGTCTGAGTAGAGAATAACATCGGTTACCGATTCGTCTAACCAGTTCATCATTTTCCATATTGTGGTCCCAATTTCGTCCGATCCTCGTTGACCCTGATTTTCATCCCATAGAAAACAGTAACCTTCTCCACTGGCAATGTCGTAAAATGTGTTATTGTACGTTGCGAACTTTCGACTGTAATACATCGTGCTTACGTTGCTACAAGGAGTCGTTAACACTGACTGGAGGTCAAAAGTAAACACTTTTAAATTACTGTTACTTTTAGCTGATTCCTTGTCAGTTTGCTTATTAGTTCTTGCCTTTGTCTTATTTAAGATGTGTTCATCATAGGATTTCTGAATGGAGTCTTTGTCCTCAGCGTTTTTGTACCTCTCGCATGTTAAGCAGGTGTCCTTTTTTGGACGGTAGAAAGAATAATTATAATTATTGCAAAATATCCGGCGATAAACGTTTTCTTTAATGATAGCTTCCGGGTGGAGTTCTTTGAATAAATCGTACATTTTTGATATTGTTAAGTCGGAGGCAAGATAAAGTCGTTGACTTTTTGCTCGAGTGTAATGGCTTTCGACGGCTGGAAACGACTCGATGTGCTTTTTGATAAGCGCAACTGTCTCTTCGTCTAATTTTCTCTGGTGGCCATGTTGACCCCTCCTATCAGTAATTTCATTTTGGCACATCTTCTTGGCTAACACAGATATTGCGCCGTCTGACAAGTTCAAAGTATTTAAAAAAAACTTCTTGCATACCTGTTTAGCTTTGAGAGTATAATTAAATGTGTTCGCCCGCCGTGATCCGATTGTCAACGTCCTTTTGCACTTCTCAATTTTCACGAAATTGGCCAGGAACAGTCGCTGCTTCGAATAGTCGCCTAAATTCCAATAATCTGCATTGACCACCATGCGCTCTTCTTCTGAGAAGTTTTCTGGGCAATTATGGCGGCACTTACAGTCAGTGGGCTTCGGAACATGTTCTTCAACTCTTTTGCCACTCTTAGTGACATACGCGTTCCCTTTGTTGCGATGATACTTCCTTTTTTTCTGCACCCATTTCTGACTTTCAATCTATTGATCGGAAATAATTCAGAGTTAGACGTGGCTAGACCCAAAAATATTTCTCAAAAGCTGTTTGCTGTACTCACCTTTCTCTTTCGCGTAAGTATATTTCTACCTTTTTCATTTTTGTTATTGATATAAGTATCACCACAGTCTGCGATTTCTTCTAAAACTATATCTGCTGTCTTTATCACTGAATTATCTAATTCATCTGCCAAAGCCTGTGCATCATCATCCGAATCGGGGACATACTCGTCCGACGATCCTGCAGAAAAGTCTGTACCATTCTCATCATATGTTTCAGGTATCTCTATGTCCGACGATCCCACAGCGAAATCAGACTCATCAGTCTTTGGAGCAATTTCCACAACTATTGGTGGTTTCGTGTCACAGCCTGTTTATATTTACCTTACTCACTTCTCTTACATTATAATATAGAAGATACTCACTCAGACGTTTCAAATCCATATTTTTAATGAACAAGCTTTCTCTGCGAACTGAATTTGCAAACTGAAATTTCAAATGACTACAACATTTCCTTGGCATTCATAGAGTCAAAACAATGTAAACATCGCATAGCCTACTATTCTTGTCAATTGTTGATAAAACTTCCGAATTTGTATTGAAAATAAAACAGCTTATGTGGGGTATAGAAATGTATATTATTCTAAGCTATTTTATGAGTTAAAGTTTTGGTAACTTGTACTTATTTCTACAGACTAAAATGGAGTATAATGCGTATATACTATTATTCTTTTAACAACTTTGGAGTGGCAATTTCAAGTAAAATAGCGCATATTAGCTAACACACTTATTGAAGGAAATTTTTGAACAAGAAATTATACACTATTTTTTCCAATGACATTTTGACCCACTTTGTGGAAGTAGAATTTGACGAAATTTTTACCAGACATAGAATCTGTTATGGAGATTCTAAAGATGCAATAAAAAAATAATGGCGTATGAGCACATACGCTATTGTTATATTGAGGGGACGATATAATACTCTAAATAATATACGTATATTCTCTATATGTTTATCCATAATAACCGCATATTAGAAATAAATCGGTATATTATTTTATATATGTTATTTTTCAATGTCTTCATAGCATTCTAATTAATATATAGGAGACAAATGCTTTTATAACATTATAATATATATAAAAAGTTAACGTTTTCTAACAAAAACCAAAATATTTTTCTCCGTAAGGTGTTTTTCGTATGTAAAACTACAATTCTGACACACATACGGAATTATATATGGCTAAAAAAAGTGACGGTACATATGTAAAAAACACGTCGTGTGATATCACCTATATGTATATCAATTATATTAAATTCTCTAATATTTTTTTTTGGGGTAAATACAATTATTTGGTATTAACAAACAAAGTTCCACTTCAGTTTGCTCCTTAGTGTGACTATGCCACAGGAGATGGCACCACAATTTTATTTTAAAAAAATATGATTTCTTTATGTTGTACTTGTTATAGTTCGAATGCATTGTTTTTATTTTGTGTGTCATAGCTATTATTGTTGATGTTTTTGTGTGTGTATGTATGGCACGTGTACTGAAATAAGTCCAAAAAATCATCAGTATCAACGAAAAATAATAATGAAATACAAGGGTATTAATAGAAAAATTAAATAACTATTTGTAGAATTTAATAAAAATTTATCAGATTTTTTTATTTTTCTGCTGTAGATGTAAGTAGTTTGTCTTTTAAAAACTAAAATTGCGCTTATAGAAAAATTTCTATATAACAAGTTTTTTGTTTGAAATCATCTTATATATTAAAAGAATTTATTAATAAACTTTGCATACAAGATTTTTTTCAATATCTTTCTTCTCTCAAACCTCTATAACTAGAGTTCTAAATAACGAAGGCTGTTGACATAGGTCTAGGAACACTCAGTGGATCAAGCTCCTTCTTTTGAGCTATTAACTGCTAAAATTCGTTGGGTTTGAGGAAAGTTATTCGTGGAGAATCAACTTTACTTTTACTGTACGTTAACTTCTCTTGGCATATTTTGGCATTACTGTACGTTAACATCTCTTGGCAAATTTTGGTATTATATTATAAAAATTAGTATAATATAATATAATGCTGCGGAGCAGCAGGGATCCTCTGGTCTTTATATTAAATATTTTGTATATAATTTGTCATGGTGAATTCAGGATATTTGTTTTGTAGAAGATCTTCAGAATGTGACGTTTAAGCTTTAAATAATTTTATACCCTATACCACTTGTGCTGATGTTTGTAACTACCAAAAATATTTGACCTAGACCTAACTTTTATTATACCGAACGACTAAGAATCACTTTCTGAGTCAATTCAACGATATCCGTCCATCCGTCCGTCCGTCCATCTGTGTGTCTATGTAAACCTTAAAATAAAAATACAGGTCGAATATATAAATATATGTCGATGAAATTTAGTATATAACTTCTATCGGTCATAGGATGAAAAATATTGAAATTGGTGAGAATAGGTTCATGTTCAGACCTAATTTCCATACAAGTGACCACTATGAGATCGAATTAAATTGCCATAATATCCAAATTATTATATACATATCGATCAAATTGGGTTTGTGTATGTTTATTGCGTTGATTTATCAAAAATGGACTCAATAGGACAACTCTTAGTCATACACCCCATATAGAGCTGATTTCCGATCTTCACTTAAATCCATCAAAAATATTGCACATATTATTTTCATATTGGGTTTGTATATATTATGCAAAAAAAAAAAAAAATAAGTGACATTACCAAGTATGGCCGGGATCGGTCCATTTTTCGACCTATAAAAATATAGCATCAGATATGAACTTTTTCGTATTCGAAGGCAAATTTGGTTTATGTTTATAGTTGGACCTAAGAGACAGGGTTTCTAAACGCATGATATAGGGTATTGTGTAGTCGGTCTAGACCGACTATAACTTTTTTTACTTGTTTTTATTGAACACGTCCAAAAGCTGTTCTTTAATATGTATGATATCCACGCAAATCTATAACCGTAAATCTATAATCGCAAATCTGGCAGCCCTTGCTTTAAAACAATTACACATATATTCCTTAACTCTTATCTTGTGTCAGTGACGCATTCAATTATTTGACGCGGAACTTGTGAATCGGATTTTATCAATTGGTTTTTATTTCAGAAAATATTGCTAATTTTCACAAAAAATTATATTAATTTTATAAAGCCTAGAAATAACAATACAATTTTTTTGGATTGCTGTTATAAATCTTTTTTAATTAATATTTTTTGAAAATAATCGAACACCCGGTTTGTGTCAATTTTATATATATCACTATTTTTCTTTATTTCGATATTTACTTCTGATACAATTTTGTTTTTTTATACCGTCCAGTGCAGACGCTATATATAGGTTTGTCGTTCCGATTGTAATAAATCGGCAAAATACGAGGGTGGATCAATAAGTCCGTGACTTTTCGAGCTTCCCTCTGTCCGCCTGTTAGTAGACTACTGTAAAATTTTGAGTAAGTTCCGTCATTGCCTTTGCGTTTAACAGCTGTTCAAAACATACAACCTCGTGGTTTTTTTATGGAAAAAAGTGAATTTCAAGTGCTTCCTAAACATTATTTTTTGCGAAAAAAAAACCGTCAATCAAACCAAGGAAAAGCTTGATAAATACTATGGGGATTCTGCACCATCGATTTCAATTATAAAAAGTGGTTTACTGACTTTCGTTGTAGTTGCACAAATACAAATGGCGCTGAACGTTCTGGACGTCCAATTGAGGTCACTAAGCCCAAAAATGTCGAAAAAATCCACGATATGGTGTTGGCCGATAGAGGAGTAAAAGTGCATGAGATTGATGCCATAGGCATTTCAGATAGTAGTGTAGTTTCGATTTTAAATGACCAGTTGGGTTTTCAGAAAGCTGTCTGCAAGATGGGTGCCGCGTTTGCTCTCAAGTGACCATAATCGTAATCGTGTAATAACTTCAGAGGATTGTTTGGAGTTGTTTAACTGCAATTCGAATGAGTTTTTGCGGCGCTTTGTAACTGTGGGTGAAACATGGATCCACTACAGCACTCCGGAGACCAAGCAGCATTCTAAACAATGGGTATCTCCGGGTGAACCGGGTCCGAAGAAAGCCAAAGTAATTTTGTTGGCCAATAAGGAGATGGCAACAGTTTTTTGGGATGCACGCGGGATAATCCACATCGATTACATTCAAAAACGAAAAACAATAGACTTATTTTTCATCAAGATAATGCACGGGTATACACGGGTGCAGTCTCAGTGGCAAAATTCCATGAATTGGGCCATGAATTGGTACCTCATCCGCCATATTCTCCGGATTTAGCCCCCAGTGACTATATCCTATTTCTAAACTTAAAGAAATGGCTCGGTGGAAAGAAATTTAGCTTCAACGATAAAATTATTGATCAAAAATGCCTATTTTATGGATCTCGAAAAATCATATTGTTTGGAAGGGATACAAAAATTGGAGAAACGTTGGACTAAGTGTATTGAGCTAAAAGGAGATTATGTTGAAAAATATTTTTTTTTTTTCAAAAAAACTGTTTCATTCTAAAAGTCACGGACCTATTGATCCACCCTCGTAGGTCCTGAGATCTCAATGAACAAATATAAAATCCTAAAGAAATATGATGTTACTATGTTGTTCTTGTTATCGTTGTTCTTATTCTAAATGTGGTATTTTTTGTTAAATCTGTACTTGTTGTTGTTTTTGTAGTCAAATAATTTACGGATAATTTGTGAATTTGAAGAATTTCAATTGATATTTTATTTTTTTTATACCTTTTTTTGGATAGGTTCTGAAATGTTTGACTTTGAAAATAATCACGCACTCGCATATACATCAGTGTTTGCCTTCAGTTGTCTTTATTTCTGTTAAAAATTTATAATCTTTATTTTTTTTAAAATATGTGGGCCCAAAAAGCATTTGAAAAATATATTCATCTTAGCTTGTTAAGAAGAAACTTTTTGACACATAAATATTTAATAAGTTTGTGTTGATGTTTTTTATTATCAGTAATGGGCAATTCCATAAAAATGTCAACTTTGATGAAAAATTATTTTTTTTCATTTGTATTTAGTTAGTTTAACAATATATTAAAATATGTTCCAAGTTACACAATGTAATTTCTTACAAGTATTCTAAATAATAAAATAATTATAAAATTTATTTCTTTACTCAATTTTTTTTTAATTCATTATTAAGAAACTTTAGTCATTCCGTCCCAGTCATTCCGTCACATCAAATGACAGTTAATAACTTCAACACTATTACAGGTAAGTTGCTCTAAATTATAATTTTATATTGCTTATATATCATATGTAAAATACGCATTAGTTTAAAAACTGATTAGCTTCTTAATTCACAAAAGTTTCCAGCTTTTAATACCAGGACAGAGTCATGGTAGCAAAAATGTCATTCCGTCACACTTAAAAATAAAAGAATAAAATAGTGAAAAAAATGTTTCTGAGTTTTTTTTAAATCTCTTAATCGTTAACAATCATTTTCAAACTGAAGAATGAATTTCAAATTGAAAATAGCTTTGTGGAATAGCCTTAACTACAATTTTACAACACAAAATGTCATTCCGTCACATATGGAATTGCCCTAATACTATACACAGGCACACCTCTTATACTAAGTTGACTTTAAATCACTTTCTCAATCGATTGAACGACGTTGGTTTGTCCGTGTGTCAGTAAACGTAAACCTAGTATGCAAACTAAAGATCGCCGGATAAAAATATTTTTAAATTTGAATTGATTGTAATATTGAGTTTAGGATTCGGGTGGAGGGTATCAAAGATTCGGCACAGCCGAATTTAACACTCTTACTTGTTAAGCTTTTAATTTGTATACTGTACCTTTAGACAAGTCAAAACGGCTTGGCAAGATCATTACCAGTAAGTGTTACAAAACTATATTTCAATAAAAAAAATTTATAAAATTTCATCATCTCTATGGGTGTTCGGCACAATGGCAATTACTAGTTAATAATAAATAAAACAACAGTTTATATTGATTTCTTTTCTTCAAATATATTTGTTTGGGTTTTATTGAAATTTCAAATTTCATTATTTTATATGAATGTATTGTATGTAGATAACTTTAAACTAAATTATTTACATCTATATATTTGCAAATCATAAATAAAAAAGCAATAAACAACAAATAAGTTAAACAGAAAATAATGAAAATGCATAAAGAAAAACAATGTTAATAAATATGTGTGCGTATGATAAATGCAATCAATGACTTAAAAACAATATATATATATATATATATATATCGAATATGGAAAACTATATACATACAATTATTAAAAATTAAATATTGACTTTAATACTATTAAACATGAAATGGATTAACATGAATGATGAACTTTTTCTTACAATATTTACATAAAATAGAGAACAAAGATTTAATATTTTTTTTTAGATATATTTTTAATTTTATTATACTTTTAGTCTTCTACGAAGTAAATTTTTAGAATTATTATTAATATCTAAGTTATAAAGGATACTGGCTGTTTACAAGTATCTTGAGCTGGTATTTCGTATGAAAATTTTGACACATTTTAATAAAGAATTTTGTTACTTTAATTTCAAAAATTTTTATAGAAAAACCTCGATGTGGAAACTTGCTATAAACTAGTATCCTAGAGCTTTAACAATCATTTAATTTATTTTTTTTTTTTATTTTAGTTCTTATTTTTAGTAAACTTTTGATTTCAATTTCACATTTTTCTTTAAAATCTATATTTACTATTTCATCTGAAGGAAATTATTTTTTACTTAATTTTTTATTTTTTTTTTTAATTAAAAAAAGATATGTAGAATTTTTTTTTGGTTTAAATTTTATCTTAATTAATGGAATATTTTATGGACATTTATATTTTGTTCAATAAATGTTTGTTTATTAATTAATTTAAAATAGCTATATGAAATTTTAACTGTTAATTAGTAAAGTTTGAATAATAACTATATACAAATATGTATTTGATACAATAATTAATGAAATTATTTACATATTAGTTTTTTTCTTCTTCTTAATATCTGTTTTAATTTTTTGATTATGGGGTTATTTATTCAATACTACAAAATGCCACAAAAAAAGCATGAAATTAATTTCAGCAATTATTTATAATAATCACATTTACATAATTCCAAATCAAAATAATCACAAAAAAACTACGTTTTGTTTTATTTTTAACACTCGTTTTTCAATGAAAATTTTGTTTTTTTTTTTTTTTTAAGAAAATATTTGATTTTAGTTTGAAATTTATGCAACCTGGGGCTCATTACAGTTTGCATAAATATTGATTTTAGTTGGGTTTATATAATAATTTTACATTGAAAAAGAAGTGTTAGTTTTATAATAAATGAAATATTTTTTTTATAAGTCAAATAAATAATACCCTTATCCGCATTTGTTTTGCTCTACATAATTAGTAAAGAAACCTGTTGGTGGACCATTCACTTTTTCTTCTTTCAATTTGATTGTTCTGCCTTATAAAATAAGTTAATAAAATTAAACTTATAACTAATTGAAACTCTTTAAATTGAATTTACAAAAAACATATAATTGTAATTGGAAATAATAAGTATTTTACCATCAGTTCCTAGTTTTATTTTATGTAACACAGTCTGCATCTTTTTTCGAAAAAAAATAAAAAAATATATCACATATATTTTTTGTGATGTATTTTTTGTAAGAAATTGTATTACTGTATTACCATTTATCTAGTGACTATAATCCATTTATATAGAAACTATAATCAATTTTAAACTATTAATATCTAATAATTTTGCAAATCATATTTATTTAATTATGAATGATTTAATACTTTTTTTTTTATTAAATGACTCTCAATTACATAGAAGTATTTCGGACTTAGTTTAACAAAATTATTATAATCCAGAATCCAAAATTAATTTTGGGGTCCTGGTATTTATTTAAGATCATGTTCGATTTTGAATAAAGCATATTTGTAATCAAGTGTCAGCAATTATCAATTATTAGGATATCTTCTTTTAAAATAAAAATCATAAATTTGTTTTTTCTTTGAGTGTAAAACTTGGCAATTAAAAAAAAAAACAGACTGATATTTTTCAATAAAAATTTAAAAAAAATGTTTAAATAAAGAAGAAAAATTATAATTACACAGTGATACAAAAAAGAATAAAACAGAAATACCTGGGATACGATACTTTTTTTCTGATAGGTCTTGCGAGTACAACAATACCTTGTCCTTAAAAATTGCGAAACACCTCCAAATCTTGAGGTACCGGTTTTTCGACCCTTTTGCATACATAATCCACTAACTTTCTTGAATGTCTATCGATTTCGAATTTCTCGGCGGACTTAGAAATAGGAAACTAAGGCCTTTTGAAAACATGAACATGTTCATGTATGATATTTAATTAATACTGAAACGTCTATGCGTATTACTCCATTTTTCAATTTTGGTGATATGTTTACATATTTTTTTTATTTAGGAACCGTATAATTTATGAACTGATTATAAAAGTATGTTAAGTTATGAGTAAAATGCAGTTGCTTTAAAAAATCTGGTAAAAATTAACTGAGTTATTAAATTGTTAATAAAAAAAAAATGGAGTAAATACCTGCAAACAGTTTTGAGTGGAATAACCGATAATGTTATTGTTGGAAAAAAGTTTTTTCATAAGTTCATAAATTAAACGGTTTCTAAATAAAAACATGTGTAGAAACATCTCCAAAGTTGAAAACCAGAGAATATTTTTTAACGAAATGTGTTTGCTGGAAGAATCCGCACATATGTCTCAATATTGTATAAATGTCGTGTTCATATCTTCGAAAGTCCTTAGTCTCCTCTTACTAAATCCGCTAATGAATTCAAAATACGTTGATATTCAACAAAGTTACTGGCTTATATGTGCAAAAAAGTCCGAAAACCTGTTTTTTTTTTACCCGTAACTCAAGATTTGGGAGGTATTTCGCAAATTTCAAGGACAGGGTCTTGTTGTACTCGACAAGGCCTACCAGAAAAAAAGGGGAGCATCCCAGGTATTTTTTTTTTTCTATAACACAGTGCTATTTTATGAAAAAAAAAAAATTCATTAAAATAAATAAAAAATTTAAAAACAATCGGCATAAACAAAATTAATATCTTTTGTCTAATTTAAAAGTAGTTTCGCCAAAGATTATGTTAGCTTCTTTATGAAGCGGAATGAGTTTCTAATGCTGTTGACCTAAATCTCTTATTACACCGACAGGCTCAAAATTTCTGTATGTCGACTTAAATACGTTCATTCGTTCATTTGTCATGTGCTCATGTAAATTAGTTTGCACACAGGTCAGGTCCCAAATGATTATATAAAAACTAAAATTAAATTAATAATCTAACCCTAAAAAAGGAAGCTAATACACTAAATTTTATGAATATATATTCATGGTTGCGACCTGTAGTTTGATTACAAGTTTTACATGGACACACAGAAGGACGGACGAACATTGCTAAATCGAATTAGAAAGTGATGGGTCTAGATCAAATATTTTTGGTAGTTATAAACATCAGCACACAGTCATTATACCCTGATCACATAGTGATAAAGGTACGGTGACCAGATTTATATGAAAAAAAAAAAAAAATCGGGACATTTTCAAATAACGAATTTATACCGTATACAAATACTCGACAAATAAAATCATTTCCGATATTTTATTCATTGTTCAATAGGAAAATAATTTAAGACAAAAAAATATATATTGCAACAAATAAAACACATTTTTTAAGTAGCTTTCATTAAAAAAAAAAAAAAAAAAAATACACGTTCATTCATAACAAATATTTTCTTAATCAATATTTTTCTCTTGAGTGAATTTTTTCAGGACTTTGTCATCATATCGTATTAGTTCACTAAACTCCAAACATGCTTTTTATTAAATTTTAGTTAACAACATGGCTCTCAGGGTTTCAACTTTCAGCTGAGTATTCTCTGCTGTCCATGTATTATTTATTATTGAAAATATTCGTTCTGTAGGAACATTAGATGCCGGTAAACAAAAGCTAAATTCAATAGTTTTCAATAAGTTTTTATATTTAATGTGGTTTTCATTAAAATGATTAAATATTTCAGCCCACTTTTTATCTGCTAATTTTTTAGAATTTTTCTATTTTTCAATTTGTTGTGGAGTGGCAAAATTTTTAAGTCAAGCAACTTGAACGAGCAATTCCATCCCATCAATGTTCAAGCTTTCTTTAATTTTCTTTATGTAAAGTAATGAGTTTTGTACAACCTTCCACAAAGGTACTTTCTTTAATAATGTCTAGCTTAAGATTTTAATTTCTTTAAATGTTGAAATATATGATTGAATGTAATCAAATTTTTACATTATTTTTGAAATCAATGTTAACATTGTTTTATGATCTCTCCAAGTCAACTAAACAGGATTGTATAGTCGAAGGAATGAGATCTTCATCTAAACGCATTTTTATATTCATTTCCAATTTTTATAAAGGTAAAGAAACTTCGGTCATTGAAACGTCATGGATTTCAATCTTGAGAATATGTTCATGAAATATTGATGCCTGGCTTTGAACAAATAATAATCATAATTTAGAAAGAGGATTATTGAAAAAGATTTCAAAATTTTTTCGACATTTTTCTTGCCTTAAAAATAAATTTTTAGTTGTTTAAATAAAGAAATAATTCTTTGCAAGGCAGGCTTAAGAGTTAGCCACATAGTTTTACTAAAGTCTTTGATATTCAACATCGACATGTTCACATATCCTTTTAAATTGCTTCATTCTTTCGCTCTAGATATACCTATATAATAATCTAACCCATAAAAACAAAGTTTTTATTAAAACTCTTTCTTTCCTTATGCATATGAGTGTTTAATAACTCCGTGACTGTGCGTGACTTTGCGTGACTATTTTGAAATTAATCTTTGGTCACAACAAGTTTATGGACTAAGTCTTAGATTGATTGGCATAGTGACTGTTCGCGACTATGCCTGACTGCGTGCGACTATCCTAAAATTAATGTTTGGCCACAGCAAGTCTATGGATAAACTTTCAGATCGCTCGGATGAGGGGAAGTGAGGTTTTAATCTCTCCGTGACTGTGCGTGACTATGCGTGACTGTATCTGTGTCAAAATTAATCTATGGTCACTACAAAACTATGAGTCAAGTTTCAGATCACTTGGATGAGGGGGAATGGGGTTGCCCCATGGCAGACAGACAGACAGACAGACAGCCAGAGAGTATAGGTTAAAAAAAGAGTTTAAATAAAAAATATTTTAACAACGAAAAAATGTTTTTAACAAATTTTTTAATAAAAAAAACTTTTTTAATAAAAAAAAATTTTAAAAAAAAATTTTTCTTTAATTTTTAATAAAAATTTTTTATAAAAAAAATATGTATTTAAAAACAAAATTTTTTAAATTAAAAAAATTGATTTTAAAGACAAAACGAGAATCGAAAATTTTATTTCTGATATATTTTGTTTGTATTTTTTAAAATAAAAAATATTTTTTTACGAAAAATTTTTTTAATAAAAAATATCTTTTTTAATTAAAAAAAATTTTTGATAATAAAAAAAAATTAAAAAAATTTTAATACAAAAAATTTGTTTTGATTAAAAAATTGATTTTAAAGACAAAAATAGATAAAAAATTTTTTTTTAAAAAAACTTGTCCCGAAATACAAAACATTTAACACATCCTTTAAGTTATTAAAAAAAATTTTTTTTTGTTTATATCCTTTTATTTTTATCAGAAAACCATTTTTTTTTATTTAAAGTTAGTTCCACCATAAATTTATTTATTTTCTATTAATTTATGTTCTATTATTTGTTTAAAACCTTTTATTTTTATCAGAAAACCATTTTTTTTATTGAAAATTAGTTCCACCAAAAATTTATTTATTTTCTATTTTTGTGATGGTTACTGAAAATTTTTTTAAGTTTAAAAAATTTTCACGGATGTACAACTTCCTATTTAAACTTTTGATGTTAAGAAAACTTAATTATTATTTCAAAATGATTACGTAATATGGTAAATGGAGATAAAAGAGTTTCAACAATTTCTATTTCCTTCACTATATGCAGCTACATATAATTTAATTTTATTATATTTGTCCTTATATATATCGCATATAAATCAGTTTTTAATAAACTTTGAATCGATTTGCTCGCAAATAAATGTTCGAAGTCTTTGAACATCATAACTCAAATACTACTTCCATGATTCTTTTGAAATTATACAAACTATATCTACATAGAAATCGTCATGTATCACGGAACGTTTTTTTTTTCCATTTTCCTCCCCATTTTTTAACAACAAATTCTCGAAATTTTATACCAAAAATCCTGTTTTTCACTTCAAAATGCAGCCAAAAAAAAAAAGAAAAAATTGAAAAAACTCCCCCCCCCCCCCTAAACTGCATGAGAATGTTTTTTCCCTAGCCATATGGCTAAGTGATTTCGATTTGAAATCGCGTATAACGGCAATTTGCCATAAAGAATATCGTGTGAGAATCTCAAAGAAGAGATTTTTTTTTATTGTTAAACTTCGAATGTAATGGATTGAGTTGATTTCAACAAAATAGGCTATGGGAAGGAGGAAAGAGGGAGTAGTGCTTGTGGATGTTTGTCTTAAATTTTATAAGATTGTAACTGTCACGAAAGACTAGTCCAAATGATAAACCAACTTTCCATCTAATGCGTTGTGCGGTCAGACTACAAAGGAATGCGATCTACTAGAGAAATGGATAGACCGAACTGAAACTCGGATACTTGGAATAAGTTCGCAAATCTCAGAATAACACTTGCCAAGTAGTATCTATAGATCATTGTTACACAACCCATATTTCACCGATGTTGGAACGACTCAATAGAGTTGGGTTAACCTACTGCTATTAATGAGCATCAACACCCTGCTTTCTGCATTGTCCAGTAGCTCGGAAATAGACTTTGAATTCCCCTTTCGGTCAGATAGAAGTTGTATAGATTTGAAGGACATCAAAAGGAGTGAAATCATGCTTGAATGCTACTTTCGACACTTGAAATTCATATTCGTTCCAACGGACATCACATTGAATTCTCATGCCCAGAGCATCACCTATACAATATTGAGTCTTATGCGCATTAAAATCAACCTAACAGGTCTTGATTGAGTGTGTCATTCATTTTCAGCCTTATGCCCAACCTCGAAAGGGGTTGGTCTAACATTGAAAGAAAATGAATGACAAATGTTGCTGTTATCTGTGAAAGAGACTATAGCACTGAAAGGCTCAATTAGGTCACTTGAAGAGATAAGGAAATGAGAGGGAGAAAGAACAGAACATTGGGGTGCCCCTAAATTAAGCGAAAACTTATTGGATGAGATCCCAATGAAGTCACTTGTGGGTCTTCTTATCTTATTTATAAAAATATAGATAGTTTTTATACATAAAATAATTTTATAACGAAATATTCGCAAGGTCACAAGAGATTATTGTGATCCCAGGAGCAATGAAGGGTTAAATAAATAAATATTAGCCGAATTATTTTTCTTAAATTCTAAATAGTGGTTTCATCGAGTTTAATAGAACAACTTGTTTTCGATAATTTTTATGTAAAAATATCTTAAAATATAAAGCTAGCGTTGGCAAATAATGGGTTACAGTTCTCGGATTTATCCCAAATTTTAGGAGCGAAAGTTCTACACATTTGGTTATTATATTCTAAGCGTCGCATCTAAAAATTCAGCAGCACTTACAAAATATTTGAATTTTTTGAATTAATTGCCTTTTATTAGCTTGGGGTCATATGTGACCCCAATTCCAAAAGTGTTAATGGGGTTATATCATTTTTTTCCGAAATCCTAGGCTATTAAGATAAAATATAACATTTAAAAGTTGAAAAAAGATGAAGTTTTGATACAAAGAATTTAGAAAGAGTACATTTACAGAATATTTAAATAAAATCCCATTTTTCTCCAAATCTGCAAAATTAAAATCCTTGTTAAAAAAATTCTGGAACAGAGAATTGCTTTAAAATTCACACAGGTAATTTGAAATATGCATTTAACAAAACCTTACGGTGCCAGGTCCATTTTTTTAAATTTTGTTTAAGAAAATTTTTTAAAACTTGAAAAAGGAGTTTCCAAAATTTATCAAAAAAATTTTCCATTTTCTGTCTCAATGCTTAATAGGGTAACAAGGTGGTAATAAAACAATACTTCATATCTGATTACTTATAGGTATAGAAACAAAAAAAAAATTATGGCTTTAATCAATTTCTCAAAGTTGAAAAAATGCCATCAAATTTCATGACCTAGTTTGTTTTTTGGCACAAAAGTGGTCTGGGACATTTGCTATTTCTTGTCGAATTTTTATTTGATTTCAAATTTTTAGAGCTTTTTGAAAAGATAATTTAATACTGATCCCGATTCTTATAACAACTTGTCAGAGAAATTAAAAGTATAGACCGAAAATTAGGTAAAATCTCAAAAAGTCATATTTCCCCCATATCAACACACTTGAAATTTTCAATCGATTTCCGGCGTGACTTTTCTTTACCCGATTGTCCCCAAACTTCACATTTATTAGTTTTATATTGAAAGGTAACAAACTGGATCCCGCCTATCCCCAAAATCGCATTTTCATTTTTAAGGACCACTCTGGGCCCCATCTATAACAACACGTATTGTGGGGTCTCTGAGAAAACTCGATATAAATCGAGAGAAGTCAGTACTGACCCCATATGCAGTAAGCTTTGATATCAATGCACCGTGCCATATGGGATCGAATGCCTTAGAAATATCTAGAGCAACCACTTTACTTTTACATAAATTATGAAAGTAGAGCTACTAGGTCTCCTGTAGAACGATTTCTGCGGAAGCCATACTATAGATCATTAAGGTGTGAGTTGGCCAGATCGATCTGAGCACAGATAAGGTTGCAATTGCATGGTAACTTTCAGGTTTATTAGCGACACCCTTCTTGGGAGTTAGTTGTATATTGGCAACCATATTGGTATATTGGTATATTGGTTGTATATTGGCTGAAAAGGTTGGCCCACGGACTAGCTAGGTTTGAAGAGCACGGTTTCAGCACCAGTGCTGGCATATCATCCGACCCGGTACACTTAGTTACGTTAGCGTTTATCAATCGCATTAAGGATGTATTTTTGTAGCCATTACAACAAACCAAACAGCCGTCTAAACAACAACTATCCGCAAGCGAATCGACTGTGAAGAAAGCCAAACTCTTCTTATAATTTAACAAGGTCAAGTCGCCTGTATTATGGGGTAAACGCGGCGTAATCTCCATTGATTATTTTCAAAAGGGAAAGAGAATAAAGGTGAATATTACGCCGACATATTGAGCCGATTTTATCGCAATATAAAATTTGCACTCGCAATCTAAAATTTGCAATCCAATGCACTCGTGTATGTAGTATCGGATTTCCATGATTCGGAATCCTCATCTGCCGCATTCTACGAATTTAGCTCCTATAGAAATCTATAGAGTTAGTTCAAATAATGATTAAAAAACAAACAGATGCTTAAATTGAGGAACTGGAAAAATCCTATTATTTGGAAGTGATAAAAGAAATTAGTAAAACGTGAGGCATGGAGCTTGAGGATGAATATGTTGAGAAGTAATTTTTTTTTATGCATGCAACAAATTACGGATTTGTTGATACACCCTTTAACTTTGACTCCTTTAATTTTTAAGAACAAAAACCCACTTAAATACAGAAGTTTTAGCGGAAACATTTTTCTATTTTTAACGAAGTCTCAACAATATGAACTCTCAAGAAGAAAAAAAAAATAAATAAATAAATTATACAATTTAAATAAAAAATTAAGGATAACAAATCAATGAAGCCAACATTTCACTAGACCGTTTCATAGAATTAATGCAAAAATATAGTCCACTTTTAAAAAATTTCAGCTGTAAGATTTCTTGTCAAAATATATAAAGAGTTTTATTTTTGGACTTCTGGCATTATAGCTGAAAGAAAATTATTAATTTACCAGATAATTTTTTTCGTAAAAAAAATAAATAAATTTATGGATACAGAAATCAATTTAATATCATTCGTAGAATTTAAATTTACAATAACAATTTTATATAACGAACTTTACCTATTAGATTTCTTTTAAGTTTTGGTTGCAATTGATTTAGAATTTTTCTGCATTAATTTGAAAATTTTAAAAAATCTGGAAAACCCTTATCGCAAAATTTCTTTATACTAATTTCAGAGATTTAAACTGATTTTAAATTGATTTAAATATAAATAACTAGAACAATTGAAACCAAAGATCATTAAATTGACTACCTCAAACAGATACTTCTTTGGTAAACTTTGAACGATCATTTAAGTTCAAAACCAATTTATCGGGACGTTTAGTTTTACCATTGCTACTGCCATTTGAACCATTCGATTGTTGTTGTTGCTGTTGGCCAGCAGTGGTCGTAGATGCCGTTACCACTACAGCTGCAGCTGCTGCAGAGGTTGACACTTCCATTATCGAGGTTTTATCTAATAAGGCATTTTTGGATACTTGTGGGTCAGGCTGGGCCGACAGTGGACTCGTTGTGGTTATATTACCCAATGATATAGATATGCACTTGAGTTCGATGGTTGCAGCGGATGTTTCAATGCTGAATGGTACTTTTGATTCACTTTTGCTTTGTGATAAACTCGAAGATAAATCGTCATCGTTATCGTCACTATCATCATCGCTAGTATCGGTGGTAGTATAAAAAAATATATCATCGGTGGAATATTGAGTCTGCTCTTCACATGCTTTACATTTTGTCGGAGTTAATAGTGACGTTGTTGCTGTTGCTGTTGTAACCACAGTTGTTGCTGTTGATAGTGATGCTCTTGTTTTTGTTTGTTTTGTTTGTTTTGTTTCATCCGTTAATACTGTTTGGCATTTTTTACTTAATCTATTTAATTTTCTATGTTGTTTAGTTGCTTTAGCCTTAACTTCTACTGTTGCTGTTGCAGTATCTTTTGTTTTTGTTTTATTTTTACACTTATCACATATTTGATGTTGACTTAAATAACTAATTGGGTTTTGGTTTGCTGTAGCAGCAGTAGTTTTTTCAACTGCTGTCAATCTACAGTCGCTGTTGTTACCGGGCAAGCTGACAGAACTGAGAGCATTCATCTCTTTATGATGTGATGATGTCGTAGATGTTGTTAAACGCCTTCGTGTTGTACACGGTGGCGTATTTGTAGCTGCCGTACGTTTTGTTATTCTTCTAGTTGGCTGACTCTGTTGTTGTTGCTCTTGTTTTGGCAGTTGATCTAAATCATCCGACTGGGAGCACATACAATCTAATTTGATATTTTTAAAACAAATGCTACCCTCCTGTTGGGGTGAACCCAAAAGTTGACACTGGTTCAGTTTGGGTGGTGAATCTGCAGAAGATGTCGACGTTGAGTTGTGACGTTGCCTTTGATGTTGCTTATCTTTACATCTATCGTAGCAACGTTTGCAGATGATATGTTGTTGTTGTTGTTGTTGCTTATAGTCTTCCTCAGCTATACAATCGCCGACAATTTCGGTATTAATAGCTTTTTCTTCGCTTTTTCCATTAACATCAATACCCTTTGACATGCTAGTGTTGGTTGCGGTTATTGTTGATGTTGCTTTTACCTGTTTGGATGGCAATGTAATGGTTGGTATTGCTTTTAAACTTGCCACATTGTTATTGGCAGTTGACATTTTGTGTGGCACTTGCAATTGTTGATACTTTTGCAATTCTGTATTCAACGAGAGCAGGGATAAGGCTTCTGGCTTTGGTGGCCGTACGCTCAATTGATTTCCACCCATGCCCACTGTACCACCACCGGCACCAGTGGCCAGAGCTTGTGAAGCTGCTGCTGCCACCATTACCATACTACCGGGAGTTTTCAAACCATCTAATAGGCTGGATATTGTCATTACAGCCACTCCCTTGGGTGGAGCCATTTCCTGTATACGCTGCAATTGCATGCTCAACTGACGTATTTCCTCCAAAGCTTCTTGATCTGAGAGTTTTGTTTCTGCAAAAAAAAAAACCAACAAAAAATATTTAAATTTTTGTAAAGTTTTACGTTTTAAAAATGATAAATGCGAAGTCATTTTAAAGAAAGTATGAAATTATTTTTTCGATTTGACATTGAGGGAATTTTTTATTGCATATGGGTATCTCCTGGGTATCGGACGCGACATTTGCTTGCTTTAGAATGTACCCAAAACAAGGAAGATGCTGAAAAATACAATTTTAGATGTTTCAAAGCGCTGAGTAAGTGCCACATTTTAGTCAAAGTCATTACCAAAAAAAATAAAATATGAAACGGAGGCGTCAAAAAATAGAAGTTCTTTTAAAGCGTTTTTAGAAATAAGCAAATATCTGTAATATTTGAAAACTTTGTTTCCTTATATTTTCATGTAGATGAAGGTTAGAGGATAACTTTTATTCGTAGGCTTATGAAATAATATCTTAGCCTTTTTTTAATTAGGTATAACATAAATACGGACGCGACAATTTTTCCTAGAGGAATAAGATATGGTATTGACGTTCCAAAACTTCAACTTTTTTAGAAAATGAAACCTGAATAATATTATATAAACCTTATATTAAATTAAACAACTAAGAAGGGCTAGACCGACTATACGATATCCTATACCATACGTTTAGAGACCCTATTTCTTATGTCCAACTAATTAGATGTAGAAAATAAGTATAAACCAAATTTGACTGGCATTGTTATTAATTTTTTTGCCTTTGGATATTAAACAGGTCGAAAAATGTACCGATCCTGATCATAGTTGGTAAGGTCACATACTTTTTTTTGGCAAAAACATATAAACCAAAAAATCTGTACAATATTTTTATTATTTGAAATATTTAAATAAAAAAATAAATTATAAAGAAAAATAAAAAATGAAAAATGGAAAATGAAAAATGGAAATTGGAAAACGAAAAATGGAAAATGAAAAATGGAAAATAGAAAATGAAAAATGGAGAATGGAAAATAAAAAATGGAAAATGAAAAAAGGAAAATGAAAAATGGAAAATGAAAAATGGAAAATGGAAAACGAAAAATGGAAAATGGAAAATAGAAAATGAAAAATGGAGAATGGAAAATAAAAAATGGAAAATGAAAAATGGAATATGAAAAATGGAAAATGAAAAATGGAAAATGAAAAAAGGAAAATGAAAAATGAAAAATGGAAAATAGAAAATGAAAAATGGAAAATAAAAAATTAAAAATGGAAAATGGGAAATGAAAAATGGAAAATAGAAAACGAAAAATGCAAAATGGAAAACGAAAAATGGAAAATGATAATGGAAATGGAAAATAGAAAATGAAAAATGGAAAATGAAAAATTGAATATGAAAAATGAAAAATGGAAACTAGAAAATGAAAAATGGAGAATGGAAAATTGAAAATGAAAAATGGAAAATGAAAAACGAAAAATGGAAAATTAAAAATGGAAAATGGACAACGAAAAATTGAATATGAAAAATGAAAAATGGAAACTAGAAAATGAAAAATGGAGAATGGAAAATTGAAAATGAAAAATGGAAAATGAAAAATTAAAAATGGAAAATGGGAAATGAAAAATGGAAAATAGAAAACGAAAAATGCAAAATGGAAAACGAAAAATGGAAAATGATAATGGAAATGGAAAATAGAAAATGAAAAATGGAAAATGAAAAATTGAATATGAAAAATGAAAAATGGAAACTAGAAAATGAAAAATGGAGAATGGAAAATTGAAAATGAAAAATGGAAAATGAAAAACGAAAAATGGAAAATTAAAATGGAAAATGGACAACGAAAAATTGAATATGAAAAATGAAAAATGGAAACTAGAAAATGAAAAATGGAGAATGGAAAATTGAAAATAATGGAAAATGAAAAACGGAAAATGGAAAATTAAAAATGAAAAGTGGAAAATGGAAAATGGAAAATAAAAAATGAAATATGAAATATGAAAAATGGAAAATGACAAATAGAAAATGAAAAACGGAAAATGGAAAATTAAAAATGAAAATGGAAAATAGAAAATGAAAAATGGAAAATGAAAAATGGGAAATGGAAAATGGAAAATGGAAAACGAAAAATGGAGAATGAAAAATGGAAAATAGAAAATGAAAAATGGAGAATGGAAAATAAAAAATGGAAAATGAAAAATGGAAAATGAAAAATGGAAAATGGAAAACGAAAAATGGAAAATGAATAATGGAAAATAGAAAATGAAAAATGGAGAATGGAAAATAAAAAATGGAAAATGAAAAATTGAATATGAAAAATGGAAAATGAAAAATGGAAAATGAAAAAAGGAAAATGAAAAATGAAAAATGGAAAATAGAAAATGAAAAATGGAAAATAAAAAATGAAAAATGGAAAATGGGAAATGAAAAATGGAAAATAGAAAACGAAAAATGCAAAATGGAAAACGAAAAATGGAAAATGATAATGGAAATGGAAAATAGAAAATGAAAAATGGAAAATGAAAAATGGAAAATGAAAAATGAAAAATGGAAAATTAAAAATTGAAAATGGACAACGAAAAATTGAATATGAAAAATGAAAAATGGAAACTAGAAAATGAAAAATGGAGAATGGAAAATTGAAAATGAAAAATGGAAAATGAAAATGAAAAACGAAAAATGGAAAATGGACAACGAAAAATTGAATATGAAAAATGAAAAATGGAAACTAGAAAATGAAAAATGGAGAATGGAAAATTGAAAACAAAAAATGGAAAATGAAAAACGGAAAATGGAAAATTAAAAATGAAATGTGGAAAATGGAAAAAGGAAAATAAAAAATGAAATATGAAAAATGGAAAATGACAAACCGAAAATGAAAAACGGAAAATGGAAAATTAAAAATGAAAATGGAAAATAGAAAATGAAAAATGGAAAATGAAAAATGAAAAATGGAAAATGAAAAATGGAAAATGGAAAATGGAAAAAAGAACAACATACTCATACTACAACTTCATTTTCCATTTTCCATTTTTCATTTTCCATTTTCCATTTTTCATTTTTCATTTTCCATTTTTCATTTTTCAATTTTCATTTTACATTTTTCATCTTCCATTTTCCATTTTTCATTCTCCATTTTTCCATTTTTCATTTTCTATTTTCCATTTCCATTATCATTTTCCATTTTTCGTTTTCCATTTCCCGTTTTTAATTTTCCAGTCTCCATTTTCCATTTTTCATTCTCCATTTTTCATTCTCTATTTTTCATTTTTAATATATCATTTTCCATTTTTCATTTTTCATTGTTCATTTTTCATTCTCCATTTTTCATTTTCCATTTTTCATTCTCCATTTTTCATTTTCTCTTTTCAATTTTTCATTTTCCATTTTTCATTTTTCATTTTTCATTTTTCATTTTTCATTTTCCATTTTCCATTCTCCATTCTTCATTATTTATTTTCCATTTTCCATTTTCCGTTTTTCAATTTTCATTTTCC